>CM035170.1:68379032-68819146 GCA_020205615.1 Panax quinquefolius | reverse complement strand
AAGATCGAGAATTAAAGGTCGATGCGAAGATCTTGACCAAGACTATCCATAAGTCGGAGGCGCAGAGACTCACACGAAAGTAGGCGGCTCAAACTCGAAGAAGAAATCCGAGAACTCAAGGCTCTTCGGGACCTTGGGCCCCCTTTAATCAACGACCTTCGCAAATAAATATGAAGAATATCGGAACTTCTGGACGAAATCAATGGGAAATAATGAAGATATACTCCGAGAGTTACGAGCTTTAGAAGTCGCGTGGCAAGGAGAAGTCTGTCTGCGCCCAACCTGGACCCATCTCTTTTCGATTCTTCGACGAAGATGGCGCTCAGAAGTCGATGTTCTTGTTTATGTCTTTTTCGTCTTTAATTTCTAAAGCATTTGTAAGAATTATCAAATCGTAATTAAATTAAATATTAATGAAAATGGCTTCATTCCTTATGACTTGGTATATTTATTATCCGCCGATACTCCGATATTTATTTAAGTGAAAAGATACACAAACTCCTTCATGGGTGAACCCAGGCTGATTGAGGTAACAACTAAACATGCCATATAACGAGATAAGATGAAGTGTAAGAATGAAGCTTCTGAACTCAACACTTAGAAAAATTTAGGTAATAAAGTAAAGGGATACTTATTAATTCTTCAAGTGTGAGATAGATTTGCTTCGTCAGAATTTGTTTACCCCTAAAGGCCTAATAAAACCAAAAGATGACATTTGCCTACCACGAAGGGCAAGGGCCCCGACAAAGTCGAAGGATGACACTTGCCTACCCCAAAGGGCGACGACAAAGGTCTAAGTGTCGACAATTGCCTACCACGTAGGGCCCCGACAACGTCTTAAAGATGACACTTGCCTACCACGAAGGGGCCCGACAAGGTCTAAGTGACCACTGTAGAAGAGGCTACCATCGAATGGCCAAATGAGTCCACCGAACCTCCTAACATCAATGACGTTTGTCTACCACGAAGGGCCCCGACAAACTCATAAGGACCACCGCCAAAAAAGTCGCCATCGAATGGCCGGTGAGTCCACCGAACCTCCTAACACTAATGACGCGTTTATTCACCACGAAGGGCCCGACAAACTCATAAAGACCACCACAAGAAAAGGCTACCATCGAATGGTCACGAGTCCACGAACCTCCTAACACCAATGACGTTTGCCTACCACGAAGGGCCTGACAAACTCATAAGGACCACCTGCCAAAAAGGCTACCATCGAATGGTCAGCGAGTCCACCCGAACCTCCTAACACCAATGACGTTTGCCTACCACGAAGGGCCTGACAAACTTATAAGGACCACCTACCAAAAAGGCTGCCATCGAATGGCCAGCGAGTCCACCCGAACCTCCTAACTTCGATGATCTGATCAGCAATGAAGACAAAATTTGTTCGAGAAAAAAGGGAACTTTTATTGATGATGACATAAATATTTACAGACTTCCAGTGTACTGACATCATTTCTACTGAAAGTACTTTCTAAGCCTGCCAGCGTGCCAAGTATTCTTAATTGCTGACCCATCTAATGCTTTCAATCGATAAGTTCCCGGCTTCGGCACTTCAGTTATTTCATACGGTCCTTCCCAGTTTGGCATCAGCTTTCCCATATTCTGAGGTGTAGATGCTTCGGCTTCTCTGAGGACAAAATCTCCCACTTCGAACCTTCGACATTTTACCCCCTTATTATAATGCTTAGCCACTCTTCGCTGATAGGCTGCCAACCTGATTAAGGCTGTTTCTCTTACTTCTTCAAGTAAATCAAGATTGGCCTTAAGCCCTTCCTCATTGTAGATTTCTCTGAATTGGCCGATTCAAGACTAGGAGATCAATTTCAACCTGGGACTAAGGCATCGATTACCATAGGCCGATCTAAAAGGTGAATCCTCTGTTGTAGTCCTCTGAGTAGTTTGATAAGCCCACAACACGCTAAGTAGCTCCTTCCGCCATCCGCCTTCGCTTCATCCAATCTGCGCTTGATCCCATTCAGCAGCGTTCTGTTGGTCACTTCAACTTGTCCATTCGACTGTGGATGAGCCACTGAAGTCTTTCTGTGCTGAATTCCCAGTTCTTTCAAAAATGCTTCAAATTTCGATCCCACAAACTGACGTCCATTGTCCGATATTACCACCTTAGGAATCCTCGAAACGAAATACTCACCGATTCTTTCAAAAATTTCAAGCATTCTGTTCGTTATTAACCTAAGTGGCTTTGTTTCTACCCACTTGGTCATATAATCGATGGCAACTATAACAAAGTCGACTTGACCTTTTGCCTTCAGAGTGGACCCGAAGATATCAACCACCTGAATGAATGAAAAGGGTATAGGAGATAAGATCGAGTATAGCTCTTCTGGTGGCTGATGTGGGATCGGACTGTTGAGTTGACACTTCTCGCACTTTTTGACGTATTCAGTCGCTTCTTTGAAGATGGTAGGCCAGTAGTATCCTTGTCGAAGTACTTTATAGGCTAATGACTTAGCCGCCATATGGTCGCCACAAATACCTTCATGTACTTCCCGAAGAGCATATTCGGCTTCAGAGGGAGTCAGGCATTTTAGTAGTGGAGATGAGAAAGCTCTTCGGAACAGATCCCCATCAATCAGAACAAAATTAGCACTTTTATACTTGATTTTCTTGGCGAGCATCCGATCCGAAGGTAAGACGCCATCTGCCAGATACTCTATATATGGAGTCAACCAGCAATTGGTTCGGTCAATGCACATTACCGATTCATAATGAACACTAGGATGTTGCAAAGTTTCTAAATAAACCGACCCATCAAAGATGTTAACATCCATAGTGGCTAATTTGGAGAGTGCATCGGCAATTGAATTGTTATTACGCTCGATCCTTGAAACTCGTAGGATTGGAAATCTTTGAAGTTGTTCCTTCAATTTCATTAGATATTTGATCATTTTTGGGCCTCGAGCCCAGATTCCCGAGAGAAAGTTGCTTAACGATTAAGCGAGAATCACTAAAGATGATTATTCTTTGCACTTCAAGACTCTTTGTCGATTCAGAACCTCTCCAAGTACCGCTTCATACTCGCCTTCCGTTGTTTGTCGCTTTGAACCGAAATCGATGGCTGTTGTACCTTGAATCCCTCGGGACTCGTCGAGAATAATACCGCTCCATCGACGTCCATGGTAGAAGACCCATCTGCATATATAGCGTCCAAGAACTCGCTTCATTGAAGAAGCTAAGAATCGCTTTCTGTCCAATCCTTGACTTCGTCACAACTTCATCAGCTTCAGAAAACGAGCATTCAACAACAAAATCAGCCAAGGCTTGCCCTTTGATGGCGGTTCGGGGATGATATTCAATGAAAAATTGTGACAACTCCATCGTCCATGCAGCTAATCTCCCCGACACCTCAGGTTTGCCCATAATCTTCTTTAAAGGCTGATCTGTATACACTATTACCAATCTACCCTGGAAGTATTGCCTAAGCTTTCGACTAGCAGTTATTAAAGCAAAAGCAAACTTTTCAATGTTCGGGTACCTTGTTTCAGCATCTCGAAGGACATGGCTTACATAATAAACCGGGTGCTGCTTACCCCCAACTTCACGCACTAAAAGCGCGCTCCTATCGCTATGAACTAGCTGCTAAGTACAAATATAGGGGTTCAGCAGGAGCGGGCTTCACCAACAAAGGCGCCGAAGATAAGTAGGACTTGATGCTCTGAAAGGCGTCCTCACACTCCGAAGTCCATTGAAACGTCTTTGCATTCTTTGGCCCTTTCAATGTATCAAAGAACGGTAGACATCTTTCCGCCGACTTGGACATGAACCTCCTCAAAGCTGCAATTCTTCCAGTTAGACGTTGAACATCTTTAAATGACTGAGGAGTCTTCATGTTCAGGATCGCTTGAATCTTCTCAGGATTGGCTTCGATTCCTCTCGATCGACAAGATAACCCGTAAATTTGCCGGCCCTCAGACCAAGAAGGTGCACTTAGTGGGATTCAATCTTAAATTGTCTTTGATTTAATTGTCGAAAGCATTCTTCTAAATCATCCGATGTTTATGTACCAACATACTTTTGACAATCATGTCGTCTACGTACACCTCCACATTCCTGCCCAGCTGATATCTGAAAACATGGTTCATCATCCTCTGATATGTGGCTCCGGCATTGATGAGGCCGAAGGTCATTTTCTTATAAGCATATACCGAACGATGCGTAATGAACGCCGTCTTCGGTATATCCTCTTTGCACATGGAAATTTGATGATATCCAGAGAATGCGTCCATGAAACTTAACAAAGCATACCCCGAAGTGGCATCGATTAGTTGGTCAATGTGGGGTAGAGGGTAGAAATCCTTCGGACAAGCCTTATTTAGATCAGTGTAGTCTATGCAGACTCGCCATTTACCATTTTGCTTCTGTACCAGCACCACATTCGCCATCCATGCGGGTAGTCAATCTCGAAGATGAAGTCTGCGCCAACAAGTTTTGCAATCTCTTCATCAATTATTCACGACGTTGGTGCGAAAATCCTCCTCTTCGCTTCGGATGGCTTCTTCGACGGGTTCACCTCCGGTAGATGCTCGATATCCTGCTTACCCCGGCATATCCCGAGGCTCCCATGCGAAAATATCAACATAGCTTTGCAGGAGTTCCATGAGGTTCATCCGGAGAGGTTCCGGCAGACCCGAACCTATTTTCACCGTCTTATTCTCTTTGCCCGGGATGAGCTCTATCTCCTCCGTTTCTTCAAATTGGCATGACCAATGGTTCGGAACTACTCTCTGTGAAGGGTTCGATCTCTATCGCATACAGTGCGCTTCGCTTCGATATTCCCACTCAAGTGATTCTGACATTTCTATAACATCTTACGGCGGATCCAAGTCCCCTTCACCTCATGAGCCTATGGTAGTAGGAAATTTGATTTTGAAATGAGGAATAGAGGTCATGACTTGTAAAGCAATTAAATGAGCCTTCCCAAAATAGCATTATAAGCGAGAATCTACATGTACAACATAAAATTTGCAAGTAATTTCTACTGTTGGGGGCCGTTCAAGAAGATGATGGCGATTCAATAGTTCCACCACCTTAATAGGGTCATTACTAAAACCATATAAAGGAGCCTCCTATCCCAATTCCATCTTTCGCCCATCTAGGTGCATCCTCTGATAAGCATGGGCATCTGAGAATATCTCTGAAGACCCATTATCTATCATCATCCGTTTCATATCTACTCAACCCACTTGTGCAAATCAACACCAATGATCCTCGTGCGGTTCGATGACTTAGAAGGTAATCTTCATCGATAAAGAGATTACCAAACTTCGGATAAGGTCATCGATCTTCGGAGGGTACCCACCACTTTCATGACCGAATCCAAGTATCTTCGGCGCTTTTTTCCAACGAATTTGCCAGAAGTACCCCCAGTGATGACATCTATCACGTGCCTTGCAGTATTATGAGATGGTAACACTTCTTTAATCGGTTAAGCTACGGAACAGGCCCTCCGTCTGCATTGTTGATTAGTTCCGCAGCGTACATCTTCGAATTAAAGCACCGCCTTGTACCTTTCTTTCAATAAAGTCCTTCAAACTTACGATCGTTTGTATCATGACCCGAAGCTTGATGGTAATCACAATACTTACGAGAATTTCCTTTTCCGGGCTTAATGTTATCTCGAGGTGGTTCGAAAATAGGTTGATTCTTAATTTGATCCAAGCTAACAGCCCTGTCTGTGTTAAGTGCTGTGTACGTTCTATTCACTCTTTGGGTTGGAGCGGACGAACGTCCTCCACCCTGTCTCCAATTGTTAAACTTTTTCAACCGCCGTCAGAGCGTGGCGGTCTTTATTACCCTCATTCTTTCTCTGGTCTTTATCGGTTCTATCCCGATCTGTCTCCTTAAGCCGGTCTGAAGCAGGACGTTTGAGGCTAATGTTAACGCCAAGATCTTTCTCCACGTCCCAATCACCAAGACGCGTCTAATATCCTGCACAGTTCAACAAGTCAACACCAAAAAGTCGGCTACGGACCGTCGAGGATAGCTCCGGCGAAGAGTCAAGACAAAGCGATCACAAGGTCAACAATGGAGAGAAAAATATTATCTAGTGTCTTAGAGAGATAGAATAAGAATTCTATTGAAATGTGTGTGTTACTTACCCTCTTATGTGATCTTAGCCCCATGCATACTCCACTCCCGGTTTACCGTGCCACCCACCACCTCCTGACACCTTTTTCCCTCACTCCTGGTCACTTCAAATAGAAAGTAAAGCGATCTACCTTCACACCTCATCACATTCTTGTTTACCTGCATGCCATATCCGAGTCCCATCCTCATTAATGCCATGCAAGACAAAGTGGCGTACATAATAGTCATTGTCATTTGGCATAATGATTCATTGGTCAAAGTTGGGTTAAGTGACAATTTGTATAATGGGCCAATATAATGACTAAGCCCAAATAATAGAAATGACCCAAGTGACCAGATCCAACCATGACTTAGCATAACATGATCCAAGGGAGGAGCCCAATAAGGAAAAGGATTATGGCCCAACAGATGGAATTCTCCTACAACAACAGTTATCAAGCAAGTATAGGCATGGCTCCATTCGAGGCGTTGTATGGAAGAAAATGTCGCTCTCCAGTATGCTGGGATGAGGTGGGTGAAGCAACATTGTTGGGACCAGAATTGGTATGCATAACTACAGAGAAGATCCAAATGATCCGATAACGTATACAAACGGCACAAGATCGACAAAAGAGTTATGAGGATCTTCATCGAAAGGACATAGAATTTAATATTGGGGATCATGTATTGTTACGTATTGCACCATGGAAGGGAGTTACAAGATTTGGGAAGAGAGGAAAGCTCAATCCAAGATTTGTTGGTCCATTTGAGATTCTTGACCGAATAGGAAATGTGGCATATAGACTCGCATTACCTCCAAGCATATCTCGTGTTCATAATGTTTTTTACATATCTGTTCTTCAAAAATATGTGAAAGACCTGAACCACATTATTGAGTTAGAACCAGACGAGATAGCTCCGAAGATTTAACGTACGAGGAGGTACCTGTTAAGATCTTGGATAGGAAAGAGCATGTCCCTACATACGAAGGTTATACCACAAGTTAAGGTTTTGTGGAGAAACCATGCTATCAAGAAATGACACAGGAGTTAGAATTAGAAATGAAAGCGAGGTATCCTCACCTTTTCGAAACACCAGGTACGTACGTCAATTTCGAGGATAAAATTTTATAAGGAGGGGAGGTTGTAAGACCCCAACTTTTTAATGACTAAAATTGAATTTCCTCTAATTATTATTGTGAATAACAAGGTGTTAATTTGATATAATGCTTTGGTTATGGATGAAATGTGCAAATTTTGCGAAATAAGCAAGTGGTTATAAAAATATTCATTGTTGTCGGGGAATATTCGTTTGGTCATGGAATATTCTTGCTGTCGGGGAATATTCGTACGATGGCGCAGCCATTTGTGAGCCCCATAACGGAAAACGGTCGGATGAAAAAAGCGACAAATTTGAGTTTTTATAAATAACGGCGTAGTTGTTACCGTTAACACTATTGGAATACCCGGTGGTTAAAATACAGTAATACGTGTGGTTGCACGCGATAATATACGTTTTTTACATGATATTTTTGAATTATTGATTCTTACGTAAGAAGGCACTACTCAATAATGTTACAGTAATTACTGTTTAATATTTTATTTTATTGATTCAATAATTGATACGTTGATATGTTATATTATTGTTGTTTCAATAATTGTCACTGCACAGTATTTCTCATTATCAGATCAATAATTCATATTATTTGAATAATATTATTAGATATCATTATTGACAATGTCTAAGGAAGTTCTGTCTAGAAAAGGGGTTTGGTCACCTAATTGCGCGCCAATAAGGAGAAATCCTTATCGGAAAGCCCCCTCTTTTCTAGGAACGACCTGGTTGTCATTATTGTTATTCTGTAATATTATTTATCAATAATTAATTATTAATTTATATGATAAGAAAATATTTATTTTATGTGGATATAAATGATGGATATATTTATTGTGGTTATAAATGAAGGAATAAATGCTGAGGTATTTTATCAGTATTTTGTCGGAATAGAGGTTTTGAAAATCGTCCGTATATGGATTTCGGTCATTTTTTGCTTGGAATTTGGAAAAACTTAAACTTACAAAGTTGTAGATAATTAAATTTCCTATGGAAAGACATGAGATTGGAATTTTTCTGATAAAAGGGCTATTTATTGTGAATTATTGAAGTTTCGGAAATTAAATTTTTTTATTAAAAATATGGTGGGCCCCACTTTTGGTTGGTGAGAAATAAAATGTGCTGGAATTTATTTTCAAAAGTGGTGGGCTTAAATAATAGTGAGTAAAGCCATCGTGTAGTGAGTTAATCTCTGTATGGCGTTCTAAGCATTTTCCTATAAATAGGGTGCTTAGTTAGAATTGAAAATCGCACCAAAAACAAGTTTTCTCTCTTTTTTCTCTCTATATTATCGAGCGTATTTTGTGAGTATTCAGATACTTTGTGAGTTGCTATTCATCAGTGCAAGTTTCCTTCAATCTTATACCTGATATTTCAGCCGGAAGTACTGTTGTTTTGAGGTAAGGAATGTTATTTTCTTCTTAATGATGTTATTCTTTCAATATCATTATACCGAAATATTGGTATGGATTTTATTGTGTAATTTCTATCTTTTTGTGTCGGAGTTATTATTCACGTATACGACACTATTCATGTATACGGCACTATTCACGGATACGGTACTATTCACAGAAAAAAATAAAATTTTCTTTTCTTTGTCCAAGTTGTCTATTATGGCTACTATCTTTGATTGTATCCATGTTTTGATCTTTATTCTTGAATTTTGCTCCATAATTGGTTATTATGGAGTATTATTGAACTTGGATAAACTGTCATACAAATCCCTAATATTTGTTTATTTATCTTACTGGATTCTTTTTCTTTAAGATATTTTTCATCATCATCAGTCCTAAATGATGATATTACTGAATATATTTGGCCTGTAGTGCAAAGATGAATGATTAACTAATGAATATCTTTGGCCCGTAGTGCAAAGATGAACAGGTGTTGAGATAAACATGACTAACTGGTGATACAAATGAATATCTTTGGCATGTAGTGCAAAGATGAATATTTGATTCAAGATGTATATTGATTGATGTTACAGAGATAAAATATTGATGATGGACTTTTAAATCTTAGAAGATAGTAGAATTCATTCTCTACTTGACTCTTCTAATGGATTGCTATTTTCGCTATAGTTGTTGATCTAAAACTTGTTGTCTATTATATTTTATCAGATTTTTCCATGTTTAAGACTAATGATATTTTTTTGTATATTATCTTAGTCATAATATTCTTTACTGGGCTAGTTGAGCTCACCCTTTTCCTTTTTGTTCCATTGTTCTTCTCAGGAGAAGAGAATTTAGCAGGAACTAGCCGGGGTACGGAGTGATGATTCAAGATAGTTGTTTTAGTAGTCCTCACTATTTTATAAAATAGTGTATCAATAATTGTAATGAGGACTCCTTTTGAGTTTGTATACTGTCTATTAGATAATATTTGTATTCAAACTCACAGTATAGGCGTTGTCATATTCTGCACGACAATTGTATTAAGTTGTATTTGTTTCTGTACCATGTATTTGGCGACTCAGAATGGGTGATGTGTACCTATTTTGGGGGCGTCACAGCAAGTAAAAATTGTTCTCGGTGTTATGGATTTGGACTATGCATTACGAGTTGATCATCCTGCTCCACTTACAGATACATTCTCAATTGAGCAAAAAACTATTTATGAAAAGTGGGAGCGATCCAACCGCATGTCCCTTATGATTATGAAAAACTCTATCACGACAGCCATTTGAGGAGCCATTCCTGACTCTGAGAATGCTAAAGAGTACTTAACTTCAATCTAGAAACAATTTAAGGGTTCTTCTAAAACTCATTCAAGTACCCTTATTTTGAAAATGCTCACTAGCAGGTATGATGGGGTTAGTGGAGTGCGCGAGCACATTATGATGATGAACGACATGGCCTTTAAATTAAAGGGAATGGACATGGCGATTTCTGAGGGTTTTCTTGTTCACTTCATTATGACTTCTCTTCTTGCACAGTTTGATCCATTTAAGATCAATTATAAAATGCAGAAAGAAAAATGGAAGATGAGGGAGTTAATTGCCATGTGCGTCCAAGAAGAAAAAAGGCTTAAGATTGAAAAACCTAATGTTGCTCATTTAACTACCACTAGATCTCATAAGAAGAAGGCTCATAAAAATGGCAAAGGTTTTAAGAATAAGGATAAGCAAATTTCTACCAAAACAAATAAGGCAAATTATTCATGTAACAACTCTAAATGCCATAAATTCAGAGAATGGCTTGAAAAGAAAGGTATATCGTCCTTCAAGTATGTAACTTATGAATCCTTTCTAATTGATGTTTCTTCTAATACATGGTGGCTTGACACTGGTGCTATGGTTCACGTTACTAATTCATTGCAGGGATTCCTTTCAAAGAAGACACTCCAAAAGGGGGAAAGAACCATTAATGTTGGCAATAGAGAGTCTATACAAGTTGAAGCTGTAGGAACTCTTCCTTTAGTTTTGGAGAGTGGTTTCACCTTGTATTTATATGATACTCTTTATGTTCCCAATTTGACACGAAATTTAATTTCTGTATCTAAACTTGACGTTGATGGATTTTCGTTTAAGTTTGGGAATAATAAAATAATTATTTATCATTACTCTCATGTTATTGGTTCTGGCTCTTTAGAGGGAAACCTCTATAAGATAAATTTGGATAATGTCTTTGTTGAATCTTTGTTAACAATGAATGTGACAGAAAATACCTCTAAAAGTGGAAATAAGAGAAAACTAGATAATGAGAATTCTTCAAAATTGTGGCATTAATGCCTAGGCCATATTTCAAAAGACAGAATGCAACGTCTTATAAAGGATAGAATTCTTCATTTACTAGATTTTTTTGATCTTGACCATTGTATTGAATGTATAAAAGAAAAATTTGTGAAAGGTAATAAGAAAGGAGCAACAAGAAGTAGTGCACTTCTTGAGGTAATTCACACTGATATATGTGGACCATTTTCTCCAAGAATTGGTGGACACAAATCTTTCATTACTTTCATTGATGACTATTCTCGTTATACTTATGTCTACCTGATTAATGAAAAATCTGAATCACTAAATATGTTTAAAGTTTTCAAGGATGAATTTGAAAATCAACTTGACCAAAAAATTAAAGTAGTGAGATCAGATAGAGGCGGAGAGTATTATGGTAAACAATCTGATACATGTCATAATCCTGACCCATTTGCCTTATTTTGTCAAGAAAATGGAATCGTCACTCAGTATACAATGCCTGGTACACCGCAGTAGAATGATGTAGCTGAGAGGCGAAATCGTACCCTTATGGATATGGTACGTAGTATGTTATGCAATTCTAGCTTACCTGTGTTTTTATGGACTGAGGCATTAAAGACAGTTGTTCATATTTTAAGCCGGGTTCCTAGAAAATCTATCCCTAACACTCCTTATGAAATTTGGACAGGTAGGAAACCTATTTTAAAATACTTACGGGTGTGGGGATGTCCAGCCGAGGCTAAGATTTTTAATCCATAAATAAAGAAACTTGACTCTAAAACCATTAGTTACCATTTTATTGGATATCCTGAGAAATCTAAGGGTTTTCGATTTTACTGTCCCTCGCATACCACTAGAATTGTTGAGACTAGGCATGCAGAGTTTTTAGAGAATGGTGATTTAAGTGGGAGTGGTGAGCATAAAAAAATTGATATTGAAGAAAACAGGTTTTATGTTTCTAATCTTGTAATTCAAGAGGGTGAGGCACAACAAACCTCCTATTGAGGCGAATGATGCTCCTGAGATAGCTGAGCCACCACCTAATGTTGAACCTCACATTATTGAAAATCATATTCCTGAAATTGTGCAGCTTTTACGTAGGTCTGAAAGACCTAGAAGCCTATTAATTTTGATGATTTTATAACTTATCTTAATGAGATTGACTATGATTCAAGTAAGATTAATGATCCTATCTCCTATAAAGAGGCCATTACGAGTGCTCAATCAACTCAATGGCTTGAAGCCATGAATGATGAGTTAAAATCAATGGAGCTTAATAACGTTTGGGATCTTGAGGAATTACCAAAAGGTTTTAAACCTGTTGATTGTAAGTGGGTCTATAAGACCAAATAAGATCCTAAAGGGAACGTTGAAAGTAATAAAGCTCGATTGGTTGCTAAGGGTGTTACTCAAAAGGAAGGTGTGGATTATAATGAAACTTTCTCTCCAGTATCCAGGAAAGATTCATTTAGAATAGTCATGGCTTTAGTAGCTCATTATGATTTAGAGTTACATTAGATGGATGTTAAAACTGCATTCCTTAATGGTAACTTGCATGAGAATGTCTATATGGCACAACCAGAAGGTTTTTTGGTTAAAGGCAAGGAACATATGGTATGTAGACTTAAGAAGTCCATATATGGGTTAAAACAGGCTTCTCGACAATGGTATCTTAAGTTTCATGAGGTGATGAGTAATTTTGATTTTAAGAAAAATATAGTGGATCAATGCATATACTTGAAGGTCAGTGGGAGTAAATTTGTTATTCTTGTTTTGTATGTTGATGATATACTACTTGCAAGTAATAACTTAGACATGTTACATGAGACCAAACGTTTTCTTTCTGGAAATTTTGATATGAAGGATCTCGGTGAAGCCTCTTATGTTATAGGTATTGAAATTCATCGAGATAAGTCTCGTGGGATATTAGGATTGTCCCAAAGAGCTTATATTGACAAAGTTCTTAACAAATACAACATACAAAATTGCCCCCCTACTGTCGCACTTATTGTTAAGGGTGACAAATTTGGCTCATATCAATGCCCTAAGAATTAACTTGAACGTGATCAAATGAATCTTATTCCCTATGTTTCTGTGGTTGGGAGTCTTATTACGCTCAAGTTTGTACACATCCAGATATAGCGTATGACTAGCATGCTTGGACGTTATCAGTCAAATCCAGGTTTAGATCACTAGAAAGCATCCAAAAAGGTTTTACGCTACTTACAGGGTACTAAGGATTTTATGCTTACATTTAGAAAAACAGATAACCTTGAAGTTGTAGGTTATTCTGATTCTGATTTTGTTAAGTGTAAAGACGAAAAAGAAATCTACATCAGGGTACATCTTTATGCTTTCAGGAGGCCCTATTTCATGGAGAACTCATAAGCAGGAGTTAACTACCACTTCCACGATGATGGCAGAATATGTTGCTTGTTATCATGCTACTTGTCACACCATATTATTAAGGAATCTTATTTCAGGACTTAAGGTTGTAGATTCCATTTCAAGGTCATTGAAAGTATTTTATGATAATGATTCTGCTGTTAATTTTTCCAACAACACCATTTCGAGTGGTGCTCAACTATACCTCAACACTAAGTACTTATTTGTCAGGGAAAGAGTTGAAGATCAAAACGTTGTCATTAAATATATTAATACACGTGATATGTTAGTGGATCCACTTACGAAAGGCTTACCACCCAAGCTTTTTTTAGAGCATGTTGCCGACATGGGTTTAACTGGTAGTCTTAATTAGTAAGTTATTTTGATGTAAGACAACAATTTTGAGCTCGTTGTTTTGAACTTCACATTATGTTTATGGTTTGCTATTCTCTTTATTGTGCACACTTGAGAACTTGTGAGCAAACGGTACGGTTATGTTTTTGACCATATGAATGAGTTTAATCTATTACCACTTATGTAAACTCTATTCATACTTGTTATGCTTAATGTTAATCTTTGTTTTAATAAAAATACTAATTGTGTAACTAATGGGGATCTTGTGTTAATAGTGACACAAAGATTGTATTAATTCGCATTGGTATTTTTATTTGAACAAGATGTAGATATTAAATTAATACTTGGCCAAATTAATGATTGTAAGTATTATGTTTTGTATATAAATAGTATTTCGGCCAAGTGGGAGAATGTTAGAATATTTTATTCCTTATATGGCCTATACTATTTATGTAATTATTGGGCTCACATATTGTATTAATTTAATCACTTTATTTATGGGTTTGGTAATTAATTATATGGCCTATAAATAAGATTGCTAATAGTATTTGGCATAATGGACCCTAGGGTTTCATAATCTTGATGGACGATTTTGACCCTTAGCTATTCTATAAATAAAACAGTTAGGGTTTGGTCCAATGGTCATCTCAAGAACTTTATACACACCTACACATCCATCATAAGATTGAGAGAGACAATTGAACACCTTCACCCTTAAGCGCAGCGAAAGCGTGATACATACAAGATGACTTCTCTCAATTCATGTAAGTACTTAATATTATTATTACTGATTTTATTTTATTCTATACAATTACACGTTACTGTATAATTTTTTTCATCAAGGAAGGAAAACCAGTATTGCCAATGTGTCGGCCATATTCTCGAGGGTTTTTCATATCAAAGTACATATTAGTTTCAATTAGGTGTCGGCTACGATCCTCACCGTGTAATGTATTTGTGTTTCATCCTTATTACGAGAATTACTTTTAGGGTTAATTACATATTATAGTACATTTTTAAAAATAATTACAATAATCATACATCCATAAAATAATTACAAAAATATGACACTTCATCATATTTATTTACAATACTAATACAATTAGGAGTCCTTAATTTAAGGAATTAGTATTCAGGTAGTTAGTTTTGTCCTTCATCGAAGCGAAGATCTTGTGTCCTTCATATAACACTAATACACAGAATAAGGCATCATCTGTTTTGACTCTCAATACCCATTCTCTCTCTACAAAACTATTTCAGCTTCAAAGTCCTTTGCTTTTCCTTAGTTGATGCCAAAATGAAAAAAATCACCGTCCAATATGCTGCCACCGCCGGACTTGAGAGCATCAAGAATCTCATCAAGGTTTTTTCTCACTCCTCCCAACAATTTCACAACCAAAACCCAATAAATCACTCATCTTCTTCCTCAAACTCCATGGATTCCGGCAATACCGATTATAGAGCTGTAACATATATTTACCAATATATGTAGCTTGAAACTATTTAGTAGTCGTTGCTTTTGCATTTCATGACAAACAATGATTACATGATATATTGTTTAAATAGGTGAAGAAGTTGTGTAAGCTTTTTGTTTTTGCTAGCAAAGGCTTTAAGCCTCAAAAGGTCAGTAAGAGTCTTGTAACAGAAAGACATATCTGAAGATCGAGATAGAATTAAACGGCGTGGTCGGGTTGAAGAGCGGGGTTCTGCATTTAGCCAGAAATGAAATTTAATTGGCAAATTGTTGTCGGTTCTATAATTGGATTCTGTGGAGCTGCATTTGGAAGTGTAGACGGTGTTGGTGGTGGTGGCATATTCGTCCCAATGCTTACCTTGATTATTGGATTTGATCCAAAATTAGCAACTGATAGAAGAGATTGGTAACTAAACATTCTACTAAGGTAACCAAACCTTCATACCAAGGTTACCAAACCTTCATACCAAGGTTACCAATCCACCTCCACACCTGCAGTTTTTTCATAATGCAGTTGGTAACCAAACATTCATACCAAGGTAACCAAACTGTCATACCAAGGTAACCAATCCACCAACACACCTTAAGATTTTTCATAGTGCAGTTGGTAACCAAACCTTCACACCAAGGTAATCAAACCTTTATACCAAGGTAACCAAACCTACTGTTGAACCAATCCACCTCCACACCTTCAGTTTTTTCATAGTGTAATTGGTAACCAAACGTTCACACCAAGGTAACCAAACCTTCATATCAAGGTAACCAAAGCTACTGTTGATCCAAAATTAGCAACTGATAGAAGAGATTGGTAACCAAACCTTCATACCAAGGTAACCAAACCTTCATACCAAGGTTACCAAACCTTCATACCAAGGTAACCAAACCTTCATACCAAGGTTACCAAACCTTCATACCAAGGTTACCAATCCACCTCCACACCTTCAAATTTTTCATAGTGCAGTTGGTAACCAAACCTTCACACCAAGGTAACCAAAGCTACTGTTGAACTAGAGAAGAAGATAATGGATCTAGAGGGTCTTCTGACTGATTCAAGGAAGAAGGTGGAAGAACTTCAGACATTTTCAGAATCTAAGTATCAAAGAAAGAACTTAGCTATAAGAGCTTCTTAGATTTTCAATCTGGATCACTACAGGTTTGCATCAACTGTCATGTCTATGAATTGTGAGTTGTGTGAGTGAGTGAGTGAGTGAGTGTGTGTGTGTGTGTGTGTGTGTGTGTATAAGAAATAACTGCCATAATTGTATTTGTAAGAAATTATTGCTTAGGTAGTGTCAACAGTCCAATCGTATTGTTTAGTATTTGTATTTTCAGAAATCTTATGTTTCTTTGTATTTTATCGTGATACAACTTGTGAAGGAGATTCGCGGCGAAAGAGATGGCTGCTTTGAGTGTGAGGGAGATAAAGATTTGAATTTGAATTTGTTTTTGTTGTTAGATCCCAGATATTTGAATTTGAATTATTAATTATGGCAGTTATTTCTCCTTGATTTTAGGTTTCCTTATTAATGTGAATTGTATTATTTTTGAAATTATTTTGTGGATATTTTATTTTTGTAATTACTTTCTAATTGTTGTATATTAGTGTTAAGGAACTTTATTTTTATTGTTATTTTGAGGCTTGTATTTTCATCAATAGAGGAGTACGAGATTTTTGAAGTTGATCACGAAATTTTATATATATGTACACTTAATTTTTAAATACCCATTTAAGTTGTTATATTAAAACCCCCAACGCTTGCAGTATAAGATGGCGTTACTAATAAAAAAATGTTATTATTGTTCTACTTTGAATTAAAAAAAAATTAAATTTAAATTATAAGTATTTTATCTTCTTTTTTCAACACCCTTAAAAAAAAATTCTCTAATTTTTTTTAGGCTTAAATATAATTTACTATCCTAAACTATAAGTCATATTTCACTTCGGTTATCCACCTTTCAATTTTGTCAATTAGATGATTGAACTATAAATTTTTTCTACTTTGGTTCAATTAAGTCTGTCACGTCATAAATTGATGACGTGACTCGCTGACTAGATAAATTTATGCTGATGTGTACTAAAAAAATTTAAGTTTTCAAAAAAAAATTATTATATTAGAGGGAAAAAATGTAAATAAACAAAAAATCATTAACAAAAAAACTATTTGTTTTAAACTGTAAAAATTAAATGTAAATTAAATATTAAAATATTTTAAATGGGCAATATAAAATTAATTATTAATTATTTAAAAAATATTTTAATATAGCAGCGGTTATAATTTTAATATTTTAAAATATTTTAATAATTTTAAATATAATAATTAGATTATCAAAATATTTTAATAGTATTTTCGTACAAAAAATTAAGTAGCGAGTGCCGAGTGCACTTTATGATGAAATTTTGACAAGTCTTAATATTAGGGGGTGTATTCAATTAAGATTTTTATAGACTTTTAAAGATTTTAAAAATTTAGTTGTATTCAATTAAGACATTTAAAGAGTTTATAAAAGTTTAGTGGTATTCAATTACAACTTTTTTAATGTCTTTAAAAGTTAGGTGGTATTGAATTAAGATTTTTATAAAATCTATAAAAGTATTTTGGTATTCAAAAAGTCATAGATTTTAAAGATTTCTATCAAATGGTAGAGTTTGACAGACTTTAGAAGAAAATTATAACTATCAACTCACATTCAAAGTCTTACCTCATCTCTAAAGATTTCTAAAGACTTCCAAATAAATACAAAAGTGGATAAAATTAGTTATTAATTAGACTTTGTGTTTTATTGGGTCAAATTAGTTATTTATTTTATATGGGCTAATAAATATTAATATGTGATGGATAAATAATTTGATAAAATTTGGGCCATAAAAATAATTGGATTTATTATAATAAGAGAATTAACAAGATATATTAATAAGTAAACAAATAACTAGAATCTAATCCGAATTGATTGGGGAAAAAGCAAATTTGCTTAAAACTTCCAATAGAAAGAGGGAAGAGATTTGTTCAACAAAGGTGAGATAAAATCATGAAACTCTCATATCAATTGTATATGAAAATAGAAAATATATGATGTGTAGATACGTCGATCATAATAATAATAATGGCCGGTAACAAGGGTAATAGTTTTAAAATTCTTAAAAATTTTGAATTATTTTGAGTTTATTTTGGTGATAACAAAGATGAGTGATTTTTGGTACCCAATTGTGATAAATTTTCTATAACTTGGTGGCAATTTACTCACATGTATGAAATTTTGCAACTTTTGATCATATAAATTTTCATTGTCATATTATTTTGTGAAAAATAGAGTTTGGTATTCCTACTAAAAAGCGTATGCATATGCATAAAGTATATATAACTCAATGAAAAGTGAGCTTAATTTTTGTATCGTGTCTGTAGTTTCTAAAGTTTTATTGGTATCCGAGTATCGAAATGTATCATGAAATTAGTAGAATAGTGTGAACGCTTTCAACATATATAAAATCTCATGCCACAATAATATAATGAGATTTACTCTTGTTCATGAAAAAAGAGGGAGATGTTGTAAACATGGGCTAATTAACAATTAATATAAGTTGCAAGATATATTAGAAGTATACAAAAGTCTATCACAGTCTTGATAAAAAGTTTATAAAAGTTTGTTACTTATTTCATGGAGTCTATAAAAGTCTTTTTAAAAAAGTCTTTAAAGTCTGTGAGAGTCATTAAAATCCCATAAATTCTACAAAAGGATGTCACTTAAAAAAAGTATTTAAAAGTCTTAATTGAATACACCCCCCTTAATATGAATGTCAACTTTATTGTTTTTAAAATTAACTAATCAAAATATTTTAATATAGCAGCGGTTATAATTTTAATATTTTAAAATATTTTAATAATTTTAATATTATTAAAATATTTTGTAAATAATTAATAATTAATTTTATATTACCCATTTAAAATAGTTTAAAATTTAATTTACATTTAATTTTTACAATTTAAAATAAATAATTTTTTTGCTAATAATTTTTTTTATTTACATTTTTTCCCTCTAATATAATAAAAAAATTTGAAAACTTAATTTTTTTTTAGTACACATCAGCATAAATTTGTCTAGTCAGCGTGCCACGTCATCAATTTATGACGTGACAGACTTAATTGAACCAAAGTGAAAAAAAATTGATAGTTCAATCATCTAATTGACAAAATTAAAAGGTGAATAATCGAAGTAAAATATGACCTATAGTTTAGGATAGTAAATTATATTTAAGCCTTTTTTTTTACTCTCTTAACAATACAATTGATGAATAAATGCTTATATAAAATATTATAAGTAAAGGTTTACTCATAAATTATACTCTTTAAAATAATGATAAACAGTAGTTACAGTACCCGATAAAAAATAATACCCAACCTGGATAATTTACGGAAAATACCGGGATTTTTGCAAGCCCCTGGTATTAGAAGTTAGAACCTAGCCTAGAAGATATCGATTTGTTTGTTTCTGTTTCAATATTAACGATGTGGATTTGATCAGCTGCGGAGTAGTCGAGGGATTTGCTCGAGGTTTTCTCTTTGTATAAAGACCAATCTTCTGTTCTTCATTTCAGTTCCATCATTCGGGCGGAAATTCCCTATGGTGTTCAAAACCCTAGTTGGTACTGTTCTTTTGTAGTAATCTCATTATCAGATCATTTTTTACTGTATAATTTATGAGTAAGCGTTTATATAAATTTTTTTATAGGCAAATTGTGTTTTGTATATAATTATGTTTCTGATCAATTTTGCTTGTTGGTGGAGTCAATTTTTGGTGTTCAATTGACATTCAAATAATCAATAGATTGATGGAAGTATAGTTTCTGGAATTTTATGTTGTATACTTAATTTGTAAAATTTCTGGATTATATGAATTATACATGGCAGTGAATGTTTGTGGAATCGTGAGATTTAATTGTCACTTCTGAAGTTAGATCCTAAGTAAGAAATTACTGAACAAATTTAAAGAGATTGCTGCTAGTTTTGAGGGTAGTCTTTAGATCTTCTCATTATTTGCGTCATTGTTCAGGTCCTGTAATTTGGTATGATTCACTCCAAGATTATGATAGTAAAGACTAATGATGATTTAATCATTGGTTGTTAGATGTAGACTTTGTTATCGTTGCCATCGATTTGAGTAGAATGGTGCTAACTGCATTAGTTTATCGTTTTATTAACTATTAGAAGTTGGTGTCTTCATTAAATTTTGGTTGTATATGAACTTTATCCGGATGGAATTTATAGCTATTAGATGACGAAATAATTTTTTTTTCAAAGTGAGAGGTATCTTTTATATCCCATCACACTTGAACCAGATAGCATATTTTGTAGATATATTCTCCAAGTATCTTTAATATATTATTCTGCAAGTAGTGCGACTCACGTGCATAGTTTGTAACTTATGGTATTTTTCTATTTATAATTTTATGATTTGACACTTTAGATAAACAAACCAAATAAGAATAGAAAAGAAATCATAATGGTTATATATTTACCGATTGTAATGTCAATTAGGTTGTTCTTGAAGCTGAACTATCAACTGAGTGCCATTTCTTTGTAAATTATACAGGATGTCATACATGGCTGGGATCCTTGAAGCTTTTGTGTATCATCAGGCCCGTTGGCACATCAATAAAGATGTGAAGGTATTTATCTCCATACTTAGTTCTACACGAGTCATCGGTTTTGTTCTCACCATACTAACACTCATTTTTTTTAATTGTCATGAAAAAGATAGCCACTCCACATTTATTAAAGCCTTACTATGACTCTTTAAAGTAAATCTCATGTGGTGAAAGATTGTTCATTTATATTTTTCCCTGTGCCTAAAAGATTCTATCTTGTCCCATGATAAAAACCCACTTCGGAAATAGAAATTTATGTCATGCATCACTTTAGATGTGCTACTTGCTATTATTCTTACTTTACTAGTGTTACAATCAGACAGTCTGTGCACACTGGGAATATATTCTAACGCTGTCACCAAATTAGCTGACTTTAGAATATTTCGACATTTATGTTTGATATTGGGGATATGCAACACCCGAGAAATACTTTTGTTGGAACTCCTTTCTAGTATGTTTTTCTCTCCGGGTATGTATATGATATTTAACTATTTTAGATCGTAATATCTGCCACCATTTTGTCTTTAAGAAATAGAATTTGGTGGCCTGATAGTCAAGTAAGAGGGAACTTCTTCTTCAAATAAACATAAGAAGGTAATTTATATTTATCAACTGACACCAGACCACGATATAGATACGGTTAGAGCCAATATGTGAGGTTTGAATAGATTTGGTGAATTTTATCCTAATCCTACACAGTTTTTTAACAGAAGACACCAATTCTATAATATTTTTCATCCTATGAGCAAAGACGAAAGTCGATGAACCACTTCATTGTCGTGTTATTTCTCTTGATTGCCTGGCATCTCTTCAATTTTGTTGATCAAGATGTTATCTTTTGTAGGAGCTTCTCTCAAAACGATGGTTGTTGATGGCATATCAATTTTATACTCTCACAAAGCGACTCCGCCCTCCCTACAATAAGGAGGTGAGAAATCGTATCATTATTGGCCAATGGGAGGAATATCCTGTTTTGCCAATGTTTGGTACATACTCAAAGAGTCAACAGGAGCCCAAACTTCTATGGAATGGTGATAAGATGTGCACTGATCGTCCACCACCAATATTTAGGTTAGGGATGCACACAACACATCCCATACTGGTCGACAACAGATTGGAAAAACAGGAAATATTTGGTCCACTGTTGCACTGAGTAACATGTCTGACGACCTAACTGTGGGATAATATGCCCCCACGATGGCATAATAAAAATAATTAAACCCCTGAATTTCTGGATTTTGTTCAAAGCTTCTCGAGGGTTTCTATCGTGAAATTTAGTATGTTGGGATCAAATTATCTATTGTGATTCACTGGATCTTGCATATCAAAAAACAAGATTATGTATTAGATTTTTCCATTATGTCTCCGATTTGATTCTCACAGTTGTGTTTATATTCTAACTTTATTTATAGACTTCTGAGGTTTGTATTCTCACATATATGGTTAGAGGTTTGATGATATTGAGATTCAAAGATTCCTGAAATAAATTATGAAATTTATTGGTGCTTGGTATTGACGTAACAAATTACTTAGTGTTTTGAACTCAAGGATTCAATAGGCTGTTGTTTTGAGGATTTTAAATAAGAACTTGTTTCAGTATTGTGTTGGATTAATTTTTATTAATCTTAATTGGGACCACACATGTATATTATTAATGTGTGTTATCATGTATAGGCCTAAATTTAAGTGATCTAATTAAGTTTTAAGTAGGCTTAAGGGTATGTTTGTCATGGAATTAATGTGTAGAGATCGGATTTGTATTCTTAAATTGATGAGGGGCCAATTTAAAAATACTAAAAGATAATAACTGCTATTTAGAAGTTTCTTCACACGGCAGTTTTCTTTATAATGGGGTCATGGTCCCCAATTGAGCGTATGTTTCTTTTCTACATTGTTTTCTCTGTATCCCCCTCAACAGAGAAATTCAGTTCTAAAATACGCATCAATTGGAAGATCTCAACCCGTTTGATCAAACAATAGTATCTTATCTATCCTGTATGTTTAGAAGAGCCGTACCCGTACATAACTTTCATAAACAATACTCCACTCATAAACAGTATTCTTTAATTTCAAGGTATTAGGTGAAAAGTTGATTAATAAAAAATTGAATTTATGGTTTATATGTAAGATATATATATATATATATATATATATATATATATATATATGAGATTAACAGGATGTACTTATATATATATATATATATGAGATTCATAGACTTGTATGGTATATATATATATATATATATATATATATATATATATATATATATATATATATATATATATGATCCTGAAGCACAGGATCATGTTAATATATACAGATGAAGTATGATTTAATACGCATAAATAAAAAACGGGTTGACTATTGAAAATTAGAAAGAGATAGTTGTCAATTTGCTTTTGAAGTCTAAATCATACATGTGAGTGGCTAAGTGTTATTTCTAAATATTGGCTCCATAAGCACAGGGTAACAAAATACCAAACATGTTGTAATTGGTAAATTGTTGTGCTTAAATACAAAAAGCAACGGTGATGAGTATAGATGTTAGTGTATATGTAATTCTTGCAAATATTAACCAATCCAAAGATGGGTTCATATTTGATCGAATTTCATACATATTTGTGATGATAAACATTTGATACTTATCAAGGTAACCTAATATGAATAATGAATTCATGCAAACATGAATTTATTATTTGACATAATTATTGTCAATGTTTATTTATTTTACAAGAGTACCAATTACAATTAATATCACTGTCCAAAGACATGATATTAATGGTGTGCTAGGTTTCTCAATGGTGATATTGAAGAAATAATTTATATGGTACAGCCAGAAAACTTTGTGTCTGAAGACCCAAAGAATATGATTTGCAAATTGACAAAATCCATCTATGGACTCAAGTAGACATCTCGTCAGTGGAACTTAATTCAAATTTCATCAAGTCATTGTTTCATATGGTTTTGAAACAAATATTGTTGATAATTGTGTGTATCACAAATTCAGTGGGAGTAAACATATTTTCCTGGTTTTATATGTCGATGACATATTACTTGCCACAAATGACATAGGCATGTTGCATGACACCAAGAGATTTCTATCAAAGAACTTTAAAATTAAAGATCTTGATAATGCTTCTTTTGTATTAGGAATTGAGATACACCGAGAACGTTCTCGACGTATATTGGAATTGTCACAAAGGAACTATATTGAGAAAGTTCTCAATAGGTCTAACATGCAAAATTACAAATCAGGTAAAACCCCGATCGCTAAAGGAGACAAGTTTAGTGTATTGAAATCAAGTTTCTCGTTGTGAAAGAAAGAGTGTAGAGTGGACAGATTTCCATAGAGCATATTGGGACACACTCCATGATTAAGAAAGGAAAAAGGCTTTGTTTGCTTTGAAGAAGTGATGACCAATTACTAAATTTGTTTGTGCATTTATATACAAAAAAAAATCAAGAATAAGGAGCTAGCTAGGTGATTTTCCATGAAGTAACAGGGGCTGATATGTCTTTTTTTGCTTTTTATGGGCGTACATTGTAAATTAATGTAATAGCTAGCTAGATGATATGTCATGTACTTACATAATATATATATATATATATATATATATATATATATATATATATATATATATATCAAAATCAATAAAACGAAACGGGCTGAAATAAATAAGAAAAAATTAAGAAAATGATAATTGAGAAATAACACATGAGGAGTACCTTAGGGCACATAATAACTTTAACTGCATCAGCACGCTCTTCAACACCCTTAAGCATTAAAGCCTAAGCTTCAACTACAAATCTAATATCCTTGGCCGCATTGTTCGTCAAACTCAATTCGATCGCCAATCTTTATGCGATTTAAAAATCACATTTAGAACATTAATTAAATAAATTGTTGAAAAAAATGTCATACATGAAATTAGCTATAAATACCTGTTGGGTGCAATTTGTAGCAATCCTACACAATATATACAAATGGGTATATTAAAAAAATTGAATAAACTGATAACAATTCAAGAAATATATTAAGGAATGAAAACAAAGTAATGAATAAACTACTAAACTGTTGCTGAGCACAAAGCCTATGCACCACATTATGTTAAAGTTTAAGCCACATACTCAGTCCCAACTCCAAGTCAAAGACACTATTGACCTGATGAAACCCTGTAAACCTAAACCCCAATAATAGCCTTACAAAATTGACTTTGTTCCTAATTCAAACCATAAACTACAGGACTCCAATTAGGTACAGACAAAGACAATTTTCAAAATATTAAAATTTTCTAACTTCAGCATATTAATACTTATGCTTCAACTTAATTAAGCACTTCATATCCAAAAATAAATAATATAAAATTTACCCAGTATCAAAATTCGCAAATGCTCAACACCAAAATCACGATTAACAAATTTAATGAATCCAAACACCAATTATATATATGTACACATATAAGAACTAAAATTACATATGAATGCTTACCTCTTCAGCAATAATAATAGCCTTGATATGCTGCCCCACCTAAAAACAACAAACAATACCAAAATCAGTAACAAACCCAAAACTCAATCAAACATAACAGATATCTGCACAACAAAAATTCAAAAGAAATCTATTTATTTTAGTTCCAGTACCTCTAAATTGATAACAATGGCCTTTTCACGTCCCAAAATGGTAGAATGGTAAGATAAAGGGGTTCGAGAATGTGAAGATCAAAGAGTGTTTACTTTATCCCCTAATATTGACTTTGAAAAACAACAGACAGCTTGATTCTCCACCTGAATCTTTTGTTGGACCTAGGATTTCGGGCGACAACGTCTCGTTAATGGAGAACGAAGCCTCGGTCGCCTGTGGCACCGAACAGAACCAATCAAACTCAAACCAATCACACAAATTCATTCACGAACATGCACATAAATATAGAAATATAGAAATATAGAAATATAGATATATATATATATATATATATATATATATATATATATATATATATATATATATATGCATTGTTGCTTTCTTGATGGGGTCATAAAAAACAACTTATCATGACTGTAAAAATTACAAATCACAAAATACCAATCAAGCAGATTAAATTTATCTGAATACATAAATAAGAAACCACCAAACAATTTCAATACTTTTGTTTGTAAAGGAAACAATTTCAATACTTGGATCCAATAAGTGATTGTTTCAATTGCACTTCAACTACAATAGAAGTAAATAATCAAACAGAACAAATTGATATATGTATAAATGATCGGATAGACAATATAATACCAATGTATAAACGAAAATTATAAGAATGTATGGAGCTGACCACATATCATCCATGTAAATATTAATAAAGCCAGTTGAAGATACCTGGAGTAAGTTGCTTTAGCATATTATCTTGAACTTGTGCCCACTTTTCCTCTAGTTCTTGAACAACCTCTTCCATTGAACCCTAAAAAGATTCACATGGATTCGTTCAAATATCTGAAAGATCAAATTTATGTCTTCACTGGAACATATTAGTTTCCCTAAAGAACCAAACCAAAAGGTATCGCCAATTAGACCAACAAAATATCATACAAATAAGATTAAGAATATTATAAACAGATAATCACATAAAAGAATGGATTCCATTTTACCTCAGAACACCCTTGTAGATAATGAAAGAGAGACTACTGATACAAATGAATTCAGTGAATTCCCGCTGGCGGTTGTTGCTTCTTATTAATATGACAAATGGTGATCAACATCACCCCCACTGAATTGAAGCCTATAATATTATCGAGTCCTAAATTCCTATGTTATTTAATTCATTCTACAACTCCATCTATGTTCTTTTTTACTATCAAATATTAGCTGTATATGAAAATGTGATCACATTTTCGAGAATTTAGTCTTTACACCTAAAGATATCTACATCAAACAACACATACGAACCATATATAGATCCTCTTCAGACTGAAACATATTGCATTGATGAACCACCAGGCTTGTAGTATAGTAGGTGGCTTATGCAGAAAGTGTTTCCCTATATAGTTCCAAGGGATATAATTAGAACAGAGTATCATCTTTTTATAGGAGTTAGTTCTTATTTCAAAATCATGGAAAACTAAAACCCTCATTACAATTGAGCAATTATGCCAACACAGATATACAATTGACACAGGTGGGTATATTTATTTCGAGATGCAAATGCCAAATGGGTAATCCAATCAAACCATTGAGACTACCAAATATATACAACCAAATATATATGGAATTAATTAATCAAAGAGTGAATACCTCAACATTGAGACTGACATCGAGCTCGAATTCATCATTAGAGACCGAAAAATAAAAAAACTACCTAATTCCTTCTTTCCCTGTTCAATACTCGTGGTCTGGGAACATCCCATAAGGACATACCTTAACGTCGTCGTCATCGGCAACAAAAATCGAACGATCCACAAACTCCATAGTTTGCAATTTCTCGAATTGCTCCACCCAAAAAAGCCTCATATCGTATTCGTTCGTCGAAGTTTAGGGTAAATCAGAGATAGAGAAAAGGGATTTGGGATGCGTGTGGGAGGAGGGAGAGAAACGGAACAAAAGAAAAATTGAGGAAATCGATTTCACGGAGAAAGTGAAGGGAAGAAACTGAAGTGATTGAAGAGAAGGTAGTGAAGAAGAAACGGATGGTTTATGGCTGAGGAAGAGATTAGACCAACTCGATAAATAACTCAGTGAAATTGAACGAAATTGGCTTAAATTGATTAAGAGTCGATTTCAAATTGGGATCGCCTTTGCTGCTATATATAAGGTATTGATTTAGTGTTCTTATTTTTTTTCATTCTTAATCTATTTGCGTGATTGTTGTGTGATTCGATCTTAAATTCCAACAATGTCAATCAAAAAAAAATTAGACTTGAGAAATTTTTCAACATGAATGAAATCGTCCAACAATATAAAATAATATTTTTGTTAGAATTAGTCGGTCCAATCATTATATGAATTTCCTACTTTTAATGATTTTTTTAGGATTAATCGACTTAACTTATTTTCAATCCTAACCCTGTAATTATATGTATGCCTATGATTTTACAAAATAAGGAAGAAAAAATTTAGTAACAGATTGAAAATACCCTAAACATCCTCATTTCAACACATAAGGTGGTCAGAGGATTTAGTTCTAAAATTTCACATACTTCAGGATTCAATATCTCAAATTTTATTTACCAAGTTTTTAATGCAAAACAACATAGTTTTATGTAGTGATACCCAGCTGAACACATAGTTTGCTTACCTAAATAGTCATACCACTAAAAATAGGTACAAAAATGAAATGCCAAGTAGCTTCATATTATTAAGTGTTGGGTGAGAAGCATACACTTTGCTCAAACAGTGGTTACAACAACCACAATTGAATATTTTTATTGAAATGTTCCATGGGTAAAGAAGTAACAGTCCTCTTATTGGTATTAAAATTAAAAGGCAAAACTAATGATTTGGCCACCGAAGTTGGCACGTTTTATTGAATACCCGATTGAACTTTTAATTTGTCAAATTAACTAACTGAACTAAGTAAAAATTTTAAATTGGGTCATTCTGTCAAATTTGGTTAACTGCTGTCAAATTTTTTACGTGAAAGCAAAAAAAAAGGGAAAATAAAATAAAAAAACGGTAATCAAAGAATAAATGACATGAAATAAAAATAGAATTTTTAAAAACATAATTTTTTAAAAAAGATTTTTTTTTAAAACTAATTTTTTTAAAAAATAGAAATTTTTAAAAAACAGATTTTTAAAAAAAACAGAATTTGTTAAAAAACAGATTTTTTAAAATCATAATTTTATTTAAAATATATATTTTTAAAACAGACATTTTAAAAAAGCATAAATTTTTTTAAAACAGATTTTTTTTTAAAAATAGAATTTTTTTTTAAACAGATTTTTTTAAAAAACATAAATTTTTAAAAAAATTGAATTTTTTAAAAACAGCTTTTTTTTACAACAGAATTTTTTAAAACAGACTTTTTAAAAAACAGAATTCTATTTTTTTAAAAATTCTGTTTTATAAAAAAATCTTTTTCTAAAAAGTTCAGTTTTTTAAAATTCTGCTTTTAAAAAATTCTATTTTTTAAAAAATCTGTTTTTAAAAAATTATATTTTTATAGAATTCTGTTTTTTTTAAAATCTATTTTAAAAAATTCTGTTTTTTAAAAAATCTGTTTTTAAAAAATTCTATTTTAAAAAAATATATGTTTTAAAAAATTTTGTTTTTAAAAAATTCTATTTTAAAAAATATATGTTTTTTAAAAAAAAATCTGTTTTTAACAAATTCTGTTTTTAAAAAAATCTGTTTTTAAAAAATTCTATTTTTAACAAATTCTGTTTTAAAAAATTCTATTTTAAAAAATTTATGCTTTTAAAAAAAACTGTTTTTTTTTAAAATATGTTTTTAAAAATTAAAAAAAAAAATCCTGTTTTTAAAAAAATTCAGCTTTTTTTTAAAAAAACTACTTTTTAACAAATTTTGTTTTTAAAAAAATTCTATTTTTATTTCCATGTCATTGTTGCTGATTGGCCACCTCATTTATTATTTTATTTTCCCTTTTTTTTTGCTTCCACGTATGTAAAAATTTGACAGCCGTTAACCAAATTTAACAGAATGGCCCAATTTAAAAATTTTACTTAGTTCAGTTAGTTAATTTGACAAATTAAAAGTTCAATCGGGTATTCAATAAAACGTAACTTCGCTGGCCAAATCATTAGTTTTGCCAAAATTAAAAAGTGGCTTAAATTTCACTTGAATAATTTAGAAGAACTGAAGTATGATAAACAGTTAATAGCTTGCAAGAAACATACACAATTTTACCTCCTAGAAATCTGATAATCACATAGCAGAATTTACCAACTAGCAACAAACAGAATTTTAAGATTACAACTATAAAGGGATAAGGTTTAAAAATACTCCTGACAATTTTCCCAATGTCTATCGAGCACTCTATACTTTTTTTTGTCCAAAAATACCCTTAACGTTATAATTTTTTGGTCATTCGTGCCCCTGCCGTTAACAGCTGTGCCAACAAGACTAACATCCATCCAAATTGATTACGTGACAACCACATGGACATACTGAAAATACTAATTAAAAATACTAAATACTAATTAAAGAATATACTAAAATACTAATAAAAAAAATACTAAAATTCAAATTATTTTGTTAATTAAAAAAAATACTAAAATAATAAAATTATTTTACTAAATATTAGTATTATATACTTTTTACTTTTTACTAAATATTAGTATAACATATCAAATTTTATTAAATATTTAGTATTATATTTTTTACTAAAAATTTAATTTACTAAAATTAAACGTTAAATTTTTTCTATTACTAACTTTTTTTTTACTAAAATACTAATTTACTAAAATTTAACGTTAAATTTTTTTTCAATTACTAATTTTTTTTTTACTAAAATACGAATATATTTAGTATTATATTTTACTAAAATACTAATTTACTAAAATTTAACGTTATTTTTTTTCAATTAGTAATTATTTTTTTTACTAAAATACGAATATATTTAGTATTATATTTTACTAAAATACTTAATTTACAAAATTTAACGTTAAATTGTAAAAAAAAAGTTAGTAATTGAAAAAATTTAACGTTAAATTTTAGTAAATTTTATTTTAGAAAAATATAATACTAAATATATTCGTATTTTAGTAAAAAAAAAAAAGGTAGTAATAGAAAAAAAATTACGTTAAATTTTAGTAAATTCAGTATTTTAGTAAAATATAATACTAAATATTTAGTAAAATTATTTTAGTATTTTAGTATTTTTTAATTAACAAAATAATTTGAATTTTAGTATTTTAGTATTTTTTAATTTTTTTAGTATTTATTATTTTTAATTAGTATTTTAGTATTTTTTTATTAGTATTTTAGTATATTTTTTAATTAGTATTTAGTATTTTTTAATTAGTATTTTTAGTATGTCCATGTGGCTGCCACGTAATCAATTTGGACGGATGTTAGTCTAGTTGGCACAGCTGTTAACGGCAGGGGCACGAATGACCCAAAAATTATAATGTTAAGGGTATTTTTGGCCAAAAAAAAAGTATAGGGTGCTCGGTAGACATTATAAAAAATGTCAGGGGCATTTTTGGACCTTATCCCTAATTATAAATTATATGAAGATCAAATACAGATAAATGATATACATGTCGATAAATATGTGAAAAAGTTAGATTATGACTAACATGTAAGTCTATACAAAAAGATAAAATAAATGGGTTCTTTACAGAAATATACAACAATTAAAAAATAATTACACCATTAGTGCATGCACAAAATAATTACAAAAAGAGTGTAATTCAGACCCATATTACAAAAATAGTACAATTCACATTAATAAGGAAACCTAAAATCAAGGAGAAATAATTGTCATAATTAATAATTCAAATTCAAATATTTGGGATCTAACAACAAAAACAAATTCAAATTCAAAATAAAAGGAGGGAAAAATAAAAAAATATCTTCTTCATCGTAATCTTCATCTCTCTTACCGCTCATTATCTTCATCACCGCTTCCTCTCTCTTCCCCTTCATCATCATCCTCCACCGCGAATCTCCAGAAGTTATTGGTTGCGCCGCTGTTACATCGCCCTCTCTTCCCCTTCATCATCATCCTCCTCTTCCGCCGCAAATCTCCGGAAGTACCTAAGTTACTGTTATGATTTTTTTTAAACGATTTGGTTACCAAAAAAAACTAAAATGGTTACCTTTGTATGAAGGTTTGGCAACCAACTGCATCACATTCAAAATAATTTTGTAACCTAATAAAAATGAATTGATTACCTTTGTCTGAAGGTTTGGCAACCAACTGCATGAAAGTTTGACTACCAACTGCATCACATTCAAAATAAAATTGGTAACCTAATAAAACTGAATAAGTTACCTTGGTATGAAAGTTTGGCTACCAACTGCATCATATTCAAAATAAATTGGCAACCTAATAAAACTGAATAGGTTACCTCGGTATGGAGGTTTGGCTACCAACTGCACTATGGGAAAAAAAATTCAGGAAGCGGGGGTGGTGGAGGCGGTCATAATGGAAGCGATAGAGGAGGAGGTAGAGGCGGCAGAGGAGGAGGTGGAGGAGGCGACGGAAGGCGATAATAATAGTGCCGACGATCAATCTCTTCAGCAGACACCGATGAGGTGTCCGGATAGGCCATCGGAAGGGGTAGCGCGTCATCGTCGTCGGTCAGGTAGCTCTCTCGGTCACATGAACACCTCTCTTTCGGTTCAACTGGAGGGTCGGCGGCACGACAGCGAACGACGGATGAGGGAGGAGAGAGAGCGAGCAGAGTTTATGTAACAATGGAGACTGAGTTTATATTTCTTAGAGAGAGAAAGGAAGAGGAGTTTACTTATTAATTACTTAATTTAATAAGTAAATCAATACTAATTACCTAAATTAAGGAATTCTAATTGCATACTAATTTTTTAAATTAAGGAATCCTAATTGCATACTAATTCCCTAAATTAAGGAATCCTAATTGCACTAATATTGTAAATAAATATGAAAAGTGTATTAATTGTATAAATATTTTATGAGTGCACTATTGTTGTAATTATTTTAAAAAATGTAATAGAATATGTAATTGATCCTTAATAAATTAGGATAATGCCATTTTTACTTCACATCTATCCCTCCCATGTATGCACATGCATGCAATTATTATTCGACTGAAAACTTTTAAAATAAATAACAAGACTCAATATAAAAAGTAAAACACTTGTAGCTATTATTTACATCAATATGTAAAAATTAATTACTAAAATTAATCAAGCTAATAAATATAACCCATCTTGAAACAAAAGAAGAAGAAAGAACATAACGGAAACATACTAGATTCCATGATATTGTTTGATCAAACGGGTTGAGATCTTCCAATTGATGCGTATTTTAGAACTGAATTTCTCTGTTGAGGGGGATACAGAGAAAACAATGTAGAAAAGAAACATACGCTCAATTGGGGACCATGACCCCATTATAAAGAAAACTGCCGTGTGAAAAAACTTCTAAATAGCAGTTATTATCTTTTAGTATTTTTAAATTGGCCCCTCATCAATTTAAGAATACAAAACCGATCTCTACACATTAATTCCATGAAAAACATACCCTTAAGCCTACTTAAAACTTAATTAGATCACTTAAATTTAGGCCTATACATGATAACACACATTAATAATATACATGTGTGGTCCCAATTAAGATTAATAAAAATTAATCCAACAATCTCCCACTGGACCACATATGTATTCTAAGAAATGTGTTTTAACTTTAGTGAGCTCCTGAAATTTGTTTTCATGTTCTAAAGGGTATCCAAACAATCTCGTCCATTAGCTACATCAATATAGGATCAAAGCGGTCTTCATTACAATAACCGTAATTGGACCTATCAATGGTCTCGTATGCCAACATAGCTAAATAACATAGATCAATCAGGGATGCATAGCATGGAAATTACATGTAATGTGATTCACACATGCCTATTTTCAACTGGTCCTACTTAATTAACTGGTCCTACATGTGCATACTCTTAAGAAAAGAGTATCGAGATGGAAAGGAATAATAAGGAGAGAAATTCTATTGCTATAATTTTCAGATATGCAGATTGGGTTGATGTTTGGCTAATGTTTTTGGGTACTATTGGAGATGGCATGTCAACAAACTGTTTATTAGTATATGTTAGCCATCTTTTTAATACCTTGGGTTATGGTAAGACTCCACAAAATCATGGCAACTTCATGGTTGAGATTGAAAAGGTGCTTAACTACCTTCATTTCTAACTATAATATTTAATTTTTCTTCTTATATATTGCTAGCTAGCTTAAAGATCTCTCTTTTTCTCATCTTTTTTATTTTTATATTACAGTGCAGTTTATACTTTGAATACTTGGGATTAGAAGTGACGGTGGCTGTTTTTATGGAAAAATATATAATCTATTTCAACTATTTCCCCTCCTCAATAAGTGGTATATATAGGCCTTTTTGTGGATATATAAGGTCTCATGATAGAAGACACTAATGCTCACATCAGATCACTGCTTTGGTGTGTCAAAGTCGTAGTTCGTTTCTACTGATGCAATGCTTTTCTGATGGTGATTCTATAATAATGCTCATTTTATTAGCAAGGTGCTCATTCTTGGTATTTTTAAACAATCGTGGAGGTTAGAAAAATCTGGAGAACAATTACTTTGGGAGTTACCTTATATGTAGGTCCACCATCAGTACTAAATTCCAAGCTTACACAATTCTATATTAACTTTATATCCCAAACAGAATTCCAAAATTTGGATTCTACATCAAATTCATATCCCAAACTCCGCAAATAACACAAATAAAGTTATTAGTAAATTTTTTGACAAAAGACATCCGATCAAAATAAATTTCAACAAATTATGACCTAGAAATTAAAGTTAAAGAACTTAGACCCACCACTTTTCTCTTATGCTACGTTTGGATTGAAGGAATGGAATGGAGAGTGGAATGATTCATTCCATTATAGTTTGAATAATTATTCCATACTCTCCATCCCCAAAGGAATAAAATTCATAAATTTGGGAGGAATAAAAATGGTTCAATCCATTCCAATCGCAACCAAACACCAATTTTTTCCATTCTATAGAAATGAGTCATTTCATTCTCACCTTCAATACTCCAATCCAAATGTAACATTAGTTATTAACAACCACTAATAATAAGGCATGCCATCATTGGCATATGATGTATGTATATGTGTAATAAATGTAATTACCGGCTACCTCTCTTGTCAAATAAATAGTCCACGACCTGCTAGTCCCGACAATTTCCTTCTTTTGGAAACATAAATATCTAAATAAATAGTCCACGACTTGCATTAGATATATAATCATTCGCTATTTCTGAGAACCCCAGGGTAGCATATTCTCTATGTACTTAGAAAATAGAGTCACTACAAAGCGTTATAGTTCAAGTAACTTAATGATTGGAAAATAATTCCACAATTATGTCTCAAAAATTAACGAAAATTAAATTTAAAAGTGAAATAAACTATTCAAAACTTTAATGTCAGATGAGTAAGCAGAATGAAAACATCACAATTATGCAATTGAACCAATAACAATGTTAATCATCTTCAACAATCAAAATCAAAAACTCCAAACTAAATAACTCATCCTTCACCCTCAAAACCAAGCAACGACTGAAAGTACAATCAACAAACAGTACATCAAAATCAAAGTTCCCAGTGAAATTACTTATTTAACAAACAACAATAGACCATTAAATTATCAAAAACAACACGAAATTTAGAGAGAAAATTAAATTAATATACCTCATGAACGAAGGTCTCCAATTCAGGTTTAGAGATGTTGATGATACCAAACTTGGTAACCTACAATTAACAAATAAATATCATGCTTTTGGAGACATAAATATCCAGGGCCGACCCTGAGTTTTTAAGGGCTTAAAGCGACAACAAAAAAATGGGTCTTTTGCTAATTACTATTAAGATAGACATAAAAAAAACTAAGAACTTTTCCTGAACAAAAGAGCATAAATACGAAAGAATACCAAATATAATAACCGATTATTTCAATATTTCCAAAGAATCATTTAGATATCACATTATCACTAAGTCTGCCATTGAGATTTGGGTCTATTTCATTGGATAATTTTTTTGTAGGTCTTTAAATTTAAAGTGACGTGGAAAGAACCACTTTTATTTGGGTATATATATACACATAAAAAATATTTATATCGAGTACTCTAAAATTTATTAATTTTAGTGGGCGCAAAAGTTTCAAAGACAGAGGCTTTTTAAATTTTAGGCTGGTGCTATAAATATCTAACAAAAATAGTTCATAAAGTGGCTTGCATTAGATATATAATCATTGGGGAATTTTAAAACCCAAGCAATTCCAGAGGACCCCGGGTAGCATATTCTCTATGCATTAAGAAAATAGAGTCACTACAAAGCATTATAGTTCAATCAACTTAATGATTGAAAAATAATTCTAAAATTACGCCTCAACAACTAACGAAGATTAAATCTAAAGCTGAAATAAATTATTCAAGACTTTCACGCCAAAAAATGCTGAGTCCATCCTTGTCCTGTATTGAATTTAATATTTTAGGCCTTTCAAATTTAGTCTTCGACGGAGGCTCTGCAACACTATCTGAACAGGACTGCAATGAAGTGCCAAGATCTCTTTTGGCAGACTCTTCAACACTTCGCAATATATCTTTTAGGCACATAACAACTCCTGCTTCTACAACCTATCAACATTAACACACTTTGAAGGGAAAATCTGGAAAAGTAAAATATGTGTAATATCTTTTAGACTGAAATTGAAGTAAAACATAAAGAAAAACAAATAGTCATTATATGAATGGTTACCAAAGTAAGGAAGTAAGAAAAGCATAGTAGTTTTCCTCAATATGCTGTTTGAATCTTCAGGACCACCATTTCCTCCTTAAATTTTCCAATGAATTGAGTTACTGAAATGAGCTGAACAACCTCTGCAACAACTTTAGAGCTGCAACAGCTGACACATCGGATGTAGAAGTGGCAACTAAATAAGAATGCTTTGTTTGCTCATCCTCAACTTCAGTTACTTTTCACCTCTGTTGTTGGAGAAAGAGGATGAGGTACGCTGACAGTTTCTAAAGTTGTAGATTCAGGATTTCCCAAACCATGTTTTCTTTGATTTATTTGCTTTCTGAAATTGTAATTAGAAATTTTGAAAATAAATTTAAACTCAAAATAACAAAAAAAATAAATAAAGATGGAATTTTTAGAAACCTGGTTTTTCTTTTCCTTGGACTCTGGGCTTAAAGCTTTCTTTTGAAGAAAACCAATTCCCTTTCCTCCCTATTGTTGTGGCATTCCTCAATTTGTTCTAATAGAAACACGACAAAAAATATGAACAACAAAAGAATAATTTTTCTCTGACATACGTTGACAACTATCACACACATTACACATTAATTACATGCTATAATTCCAAGATATGCCAAATTATGTCCTTAATCAAAAACAATTGTTAGATACCCCTACGTGTCAAAATTAGAGATACATTTTGAGTTTTTGGCGTCAATTTAATTCAACATCAGTACAAAATTATTTAGTTTTTATAAAAACAACTATAGCAATAGTAAACTAACATATTTTTTGTTTCCAAAACTAAAACGAAATCAAACCAATTTTGAATTTTTAAATTTTGCAAATTGACTTCAAACTGTTAAAATGTATCTCTAACTTTGGAACTAATCTTGATCTTTAAGTCCAATCGTTTGTGAAATAAAAGTCAACATATACACAATTTTACATATATTATAAAAGTTTAAAACAGAAATACTAAAAATTCTAGACAAAATTGGGGAGAATATAAGAGATACGACTTTGAAAATTATGTATGAGAAATACTGTATCACAGTGAGCAACACTCACCTCAAATACTGGAACACTTCTTAGTTAAATTATGAAAAGTAATTTGCAGTGTATTCCATCTTTATTCTAAGCTTATGAATAATCTAAAATGCAAAAAAAATTCTCAGCAACCATTCAAACTTAGTCTAATACCCATAGGGAGGAGGCAGTCAATCTTCCTCTTCCTTGTCGTCACCACAATCAACAATTTTTATGACTTCCCCGTTCGTTGGTCCCTTTTCATCCTAATTAACATAACTAAACAGTTACACACCATTTATAGAAAGAAACTGCAGTATAATAATAAAAGCAACCCAAATCACATACCCAATTTATTTTTGAATAAATTCATAGAGAAAAAACTCAAACCACATACCCAATTTTCAAGAAGAAAAAACACAAATCACATACCTAATTCATTTTTGTACAAATTCATGTTGAAATCGCGCGCAACAACAACAACAATTGCAGAGGCAATGTTTATGAAAGAGAAGTGATTCAGTTTACCTTTCTCTTTTAGTTGGATAACCAAAAACTACAAAGTAAAGCATTTCAAGCTCTTTAATTTGCTATCTTTGCATTTTATCTTTGAAGCTTAATCAAGAGCCTCAAGACCCCATTTTTTAAATGTCTTAATGGATAGTTACTAATAACTTTATTTGTGTTATTTGTAGTTTGGGATATGAATTTGATATAAAATTCAATTTTTGGAATGCAGTTTTTGGGATATAAAGTTAATATAGAATCTTGCATGCTTGGAATTTGGTACTAATGGTGGACCTACATCTAAGGTAACTTCCAAAGTAGTTGTTCTCCAAAATTTTCTAACCTCTACGGTTGTTTTTGCACTAACTATTGATATTGGGCTTTTTGTTGTAGTTTCTTTGTTTCGAAAAAGGTCTTTTGGTCTTACTATTAATATTTGACAGCCCTATATCTTCTGATATATTTGTCTTGAACTTTTTGGTACATTGCTTTATTTAATAGGGATGAAGAACTCAATTCCAAGGAAGCAAATCAAAAAAAAAACCATCAGATCAAAGATTGCTTAAATCATTGGATGATATAATATTGTATTTTTTATGTGTTGTTTAAATTTCAGGATATAATTAAATATAGTATTAATTGTCTATAATACCCTTTACCATATACTTATTTCATATTCTTTATTTTATCTGTAATATTTTTTCATGAGGGGTAATTTTAAAAAGTGTGACTAATTTTCCTAAATTATATAAAACGTCAAATAATTTGGAAAAATTACATCATCTAAAACGTTATATATTATGGGACGGAGAGAGTAAAATTTATTACTATTTTTATTTTTTTACTTTTTCAAAATTTAATTGAATTTACACTACTTTTAAATTAAGCAAATTAACTTCAAAGTTTTAAATAAAACCCTTTTTTTGTGCAAGGGAGAGAACATCATAAAAATAGAGTCGAGTAGAAGTTAAAGACTTGGGTCTTGTTCAATAAAACTGAATATTAAGCTGCTGAATTTTAAGAACTTAATTAGTAGAGCTGAAAACTTTAATGTGCAAAATATTAAGTGTTGGAACATCAGTTATGTCAGTTGAAAATTAAGAGCTAAAGTTAACCGACCGGTGAATCTAATATCTGAAAAATAAATACATTTTCATCCCTTACTCTCATCTTATAAAACCCCTATTTTCAAACCTATGAAAACCCTCAATCTCTGGAAAAATCAAGGGAAAGTAACTCCAGACATATAACAATGGAAGCATTGCTAAGAGAAATCAAAAGAAGAAAGAAGATGTATCCCTCATTCTGCAAGGGCAATCTAGAAGATCAAATAACAATTCTCTAATTTGAACGCAAGAAAACTCAGTTAATCAGGTCAATTTCTTTTCCTTCCTCCACTGCCTTACATCAGTGTCTCGTCTTATTTCATTTTTCTCTTCTTCTTTTTCTTCCACTTTCAGTTTCTTCCCCTTCCTCTACCCCACTTTTCCATTTGAGTTTGCCGAATGAAGCCGTCAATTGCTACCAGTTTGATGCTAAGAATTCTAGGGGATTTAAAGTAAACTATAAACTTAATCGTGACATGGAAACGTAAGAAAAGTGCAATAATTTGATATTTTTGAGAAATGGGGAAACCCTAGAAAAGGGTTGGAATTGGTGGTTAATCTTAGATTCGGTAATTTCTCCTCTCTCATGGCAAATCCCATCACCGAAAACCCGTCCCCTATAATATTTTTCTGAATTTCCAAAAAATTGGAATTATAGATCAAATTGAAGGATGCATAGATAGGGTTTTCCAGTGGTCCATGGCCACCTTCACAAGAACGTAAGTGAGTTTATTCATGCAATCAAATTCAACTATTTATGTACGATTTTCTTTTTCAATTTTTTGGGTGTTTGATTTTGTGTTTTTTTATATTTTATAATTAATTAGTGTTTGGAATGTTAAGTTGGAATGGACACTTATATTCAGTTACAACTGTTTGGTTGTTGAGAAATTATAGGATACTTGGTTCAATGTTTTCTGCTGTGAGGATGAACTTCGAATTAAAAAATTTAATGGGTTATTTTTATTTTTGTTTCTGTTCGATAATGAAACCCAACTTTAGTTGGCAATTTGGATGAATGCTGTGAAAAATTAATAACCCATTTTGAATAAATGATTTGTTTTTATCATGAATAAGTGTTAATTGAAATATAAAAGTACCGATCTGTCTACTTTTGACCATGAGCAGTGAAAATCCAGAAAATTTATGAAGGCGGGTCGAAATTATTCATTGGCATTAGATATGTTAGATTCAACATTATAACATTGTTAAATTTCATTACAACTTTTATTATTATCGAGAGTAAAAAATTTATTTATTTCATAATTTTCACAACTTTCATGTAAGATTTGTATGTATTACTTTATGTATGGCTGTCTTTCTGATGTCTGCATTTATAATGTTCTCTGCATAACCATGACATTACCACATATATAATGTATACTTTTTTATTTATTCTTTTTCTTTTTTGATCCAGAAAGCCTCATGTGAATGTTGGTACCATTGGACATGTTGGTCATGGGAAAACTTCACTAACAGCTGCAATCACAAAGGTTACTGGACTTGCTCTTGGACCTAATGGGTTTCATTTTGTAAGTAAACTTGGTGTGAAGTTGTTGATTGTTGTTATATTTCTTAAAATCATATGATTTTGAAATTTGTATAATTATTTTGGTTGTTGTGTAGCACGAATTTGGTGATACCACAAATGGGTGTATCTCAATAGGTTAGATTTGATTGTGTTTTTACTTTTGAGATTTAATTGGTTGAAGTTTTGGTTTTAGCTGTGTTTTGATTGGTGATTTATTATATTAGATTTTATTGTTGTTTAGTGTTATGTTGTGATTTTTGGTTCAATTACATTATTACATGACCACATTTTAATCCTAATGTTGATGGTAATGCACCTTCAACCCTTTCAATTTTCTTTGGTCAGATTGGTCTTAGAATCAGACTAGGCATGGAATTAATAGGCAATCTGGATTCCATTAGCATTGTAGTTTATTTAAAAATGTAAATATCTTTTTTAAATTTGAGAATTTCATTTGTTGGTAATTTAAATAATTCAGAAACACCAACTTCGAAAGCAAAAAATAAGATTATTAATTAATTTTAGAAGCCCAAATTTGAACATGATAGTGCTCCAAGTGCCATAATTTGAAACTAAGAATATATTATGAGGTTCATTTTTAATATTGAGAAGCAATTTTGGTCTAATTTCTGCATGTCAGTCTTGGAATTTTGGTCCAAATTCTTGGCACAACTGATGGTTGTCGATTTGACGCCGACACCAAGATAAATAATTTTGGTTTAATGTACCGAAAATTTTCGATCGTCGGAGAGGAACTGACAGCAGAGGTTACTGCTCTAGTAATGGAAGCCACCAAGGTATCTATAATCTATCTATCCATTTTAAATTTGATTTGTTAAGGTGCGAGAATAAAGGCTAGGTTGTGTTGTTCTAATAGAATTTATTGACTCGATTCTAAACTATTTCTTGCCTAATTTTGAAAATTAGATGTTTAACTTAAGTCCTCTATTTTTTTTTAAATTCAAAGGTTATCTGAGTTATTGTTTGGATGTCATCAACTTCAAGCATTGTCGGAGATTTGTTTTTCTGCCTGTGAAGTCGTCTGCCTATGAAGTGTTTGATGAAATTCTTCAATGAAGGTGATATGGTGATTAGGATCGGGGTAAGCATGAAATTGGTTTATTATTTTTTTACTCCCATTACAACTTTTTGTAGATGTTATTTAGAAAACTATTTTGTTTGATATATATGTCTATATGTACTTGACTTTAATTAAACAAAAACTACTTAAAAATGTCATTTATACTATCAAATTGTATATCTTCACAAACATAACCACACAAAGTGAGTCAAAGATAGAGAGAGGCAAAACTCTATGTTATATGTTATCTTCTTTATGTTCCTTTATCAAATTAGAGTCAACTAGCCATTAGTGACTTTTTGTCACCATTGTCTTTTTGTTTTTTGTGTTCTTTCTATGTATTTTTTTGCATTAATTTTTAATTTTAGGCAATTTTGTTTATTAAATTTGTTAATTGTGATGCATTATTTGCAGAAGTTGGAAAATCTAATGCCAATTAACTCAAAAATTGTGGTATTTTTAAAATTATTAGATTGAAATTTGGGTTTTCCATATTATTTGTAAAAATTTCCCGTGGGTGATGGATAATCCTAAACCTAAGTCTGAAATGCGGTTCATAGGAATTGTCCGAATCGATGGCTGGGCTTCTCAATAGAATTCAAACTTTGAAACAGGTAATCTCAATTAACAGTTGCCCTAGAATTTTATTTCAATTCTCTTCTATTATGAATTTCAGCACGCTGATGTTGACATCTTGCTACTATCAAGGATAGTGCCATTTGGTGCTTCCTAACAGTGGAAGCCTTTAAATTGTGTTTCTTATGTTAATAGTTTGGTCATCACTTTTTGATAATATTACTGTGAGAAAACTTTGGTCTACATAGAAACATTAACCGGGTTTGTGGTTACTTAATTGATAACATTTTCTTTTCTCTCTCTTTCACTTTATTTAATTTATGCATGGTTGTCTACAGTGCGTTATTCCAAGGTTGACTTCAAAAAAAATTAGTCGTCGAGGTTTGAAAAAATTAATGGCATTGTGGGGCTTTGTAATAGAATTTGATTTAATATACATCAGTACTATCTTATGTGTAATAATTTGTCTCAGTTTGCAGGATATATTTTTGACTCTTAACATTTTGACTAAGCCTTATTAATGGTTTTAGATCAAGCATTCTTACTCTCTCTTTTTATTTCCTCATTCACATGTATTTCTAATATAGTTATATTTAATGAATTTGACGCTTAGGATTTGCAAAGTTGGCTGTCAAAGCTAGATACTCAAGTAAAGGTGTACTGATCATGAATGTTTGTCAATTATTTCATCTTTTCTGATTAATAATTGAAGCATTTCTGAGAAATTTCAGCATGTTGACAGATAATATAATTAATAAATTTTTACTGAATAGTAGTGTTAGATTATGTTAATATCACAATTTTAAAATTATTAATGCTTGTTTTATTTGTAGAAGAGGTATAGATGGGACGATGCACATATATAAGTTGTTTAGACACTATTCTGACAGAAGTGCACCGTTTGAACCAAAGACAATCTAAATAAGAAAGGACAAAAAGCCCTTCATAATGCAGGGATAGACAATCCAGGACAAGGTGAGGAGTACATGCATGAGCATAGCCCCTGGTGGTGCACACAGACCATATGGGCTAAGATGTGTGCACAGTGGAGAGCCGAGAGCTGGGTCAAGAGATGGAAGACTGCCTCTTCGAATAAATCCTCAGGTGTACCTACAAGCGATAAAGTAAAAGGGACCTATAAGGGCGACAATATATCACAGTTGCAACACAGTACTGCCAGGGTACATATTGAGTATAAAGTTTCAATTTTAGTTTTAGTACATCACACATGTTTATTTAATAATATATGAGCATATTAATTTTGTAGAAGGCATCGTCTCAGGTTCAGCCCATCCATTGACTAGATGTATATGTGGTCACCCGCAATGGTTTGCCTGATACTATAAAAATAGCGGTATACTTTGATATGTTTTTAAATATTTACATCATTCTTAAGCATTTTATATTTATTACTAACTATTTAATTTCTAACTTGATGACAGAACACTTATAATGCGCTACTGGCTGAGCGCTATCCTGCAGGCACCCAAAAATCGACGATTGATCAAGAGTTATGGGAGATGGTTTCAGTTGTGAAGAAAAATTATGTCAAAGGCCAAGGACAACGACCGACTATCAGTGACACAGGTAGCTCTACTAGTCAGTCTTCTCAGTCCTCGTGCCATCCAACACCGCACACGCTTGTTGACTGTGTGAGAGAAATATGTCAAGATTGAAATCTTCTTCTCACACTTGGTACACATCTGCAGTCGTTGAGTTCTGAGGACTTAGCAGATGCAGTGGCGAGAGCAGCAAGATGAGCCCTAGGTAATTTTGTTAGTTTAACTTTATGTACTGCTTCGCATGTTTAGTTTAATTTTACATTCAATAATACATGTTTTATTTTTTTGTTACAACCTCATCTAGACGATATTGATCCGTGAAGGCAATTGTATTCCCTCTTTGCCTTGTTAATCGACATTTGATTATTATTTTTATCGACTGAATAATTTAATGTATGTGGATTGTACTTTATGAAATTTGTATATAAGTTTTACTCGAACGGTTCTTGTTTATATAGTATGCGTGGATGTTTATATTACTGTGTTGGTTTTAATTATTAAATTGTATATGGATGGATATATTGATAGATTTGTATGGATGTTGGTTTATTTTGATATACTTCTGTGTGTTGGGCTATAATCAACAAAATAGGCAAATTTCTTTTTTTAAAAAAATTACGTATCAGAGATGGTATGTGGTCGCTGCAAATAATTTAGCGACCACATATGTCTTAAGGACATTAGTGACCGATGTGGTCGCTATTGTAGGTTGTTGACATGTGGGTCACATCACCTCTGACACCTGATTCATGGTGATTAAGCTTAGCGACGAAATCGGTCACTAGTTTGTTGTCGCTGATATTGCAGTCACAAACAGTGGTCGATGATGTCTAGACAGTGACCAGATTATTTGCAACCCTTGCTAGCGATCGTTATCGGATGCAGATGCCCATTGGCGACCGAATACGGTCGTTGACGTGCAGTCACAGAAAAAGCCTTTTTCTTGTAGTGAATTAGAGTTGGCAGGATGGATGGAAACCCAATGGACAATTCATTTTCGCCAATATTAAATGGGTTTGGGTTGATAGTTATCAAATAAAAATAATAATTGGTCCAACTTATCTTCATCCATATAATAACTATGTGGACGGGACCTACCCATTGGGCCTTATTATATTCTTATTGTAAAAGTTAACTTGTAATTTTTCATTTTCTCACTCTAAAATTTCCACTTTTTTTTTCATAATCTCTAACTAAATGATTCAATTAGATACATGTTGTCGACGCCGGGAAATTCGTTTTTCATATGTGTTTCTACCCTTTTTCTTTTGTTATGTTATTTTTATTTGATTTAAATGATGTGATTTTAGGTAAAGCCCGACATAAATGTTGACGATTTGAAAAGATTAATTTTAATGATTGGACCGAATTAGACAGAGTCCCCAGTTGGTATGAGTTTAAATGGTTGTACTAACTCAACCGAATTTTCAAGGTTTTTGCAATATGGCCCAATATGTGAATCTATTTAATTGGTCCGGAACCCGAGATTCAAAGAGTTTGCGTGCTTGCTTAAGCGAGAGGAAGGTGTTAGGCACCCCCCGACTTTCGTGAAACACGATTATCGCTACTTTTTCATTCCCTAAGCATAAAAAGTGTGTGTGTGTGTGTGTGTGTGTGTGTGATTTGAGCTTTGAAAAGGTGCTTAAGTGATTGGAAAGTATTGATGTGCCTCTTTGGACCTATGTACAAAGGCTTTGATTTACAGAAAAGTTCACTTTTAGACAAAGCATATAGAAGTGATATTTTGAAAAGATGGTTTTCAAACCCTTCACCAAATAGGAATTAAGTCCTTTTGATACTTTTAATTTTAACTTAGACTAAGCCTTCTTTTAATCCTAGAAGCGACTTTGTTTGATTTTTATTGGATGTGAAGCATCATTAGGGGGTGGTTTAGAACTCGAGGTTCCAATTACTTGATTTTTCCTTAAGTCTATCCATCACAACACGATCTATATTTTACAAGATCTTTGATAATTTGATTTGAAAATCATGTTGAGTGACGAAATTGAAACTATGAACTATAAGAGTCGGGCTCCTTATGGACATGAAAGCCATCTAAGCAAGCTCGAGCATCCACAAACCATGATTTCACTATTTCGGGGCCTTAAATTCGGATATCGCTTTAAGGCCCAAGATTACATGTACAATGGATTGCAAACTAACTGTACAACTTAAACAAGTCCATCATGGGAATCGAATCTAGATTCATTGATTGAATCATCAATCCTTTGGATCCTAGGCTCACATAACATCATTTAAAGCTTTCGATATGTATATTTAAACATAATATATACATATATCATATAACTTCACCAAACAAGAGATTTATTGATCAAATCCTTGTATACGATTAAATAAGCTTCGCACGTCCTCTAGATATAGATCTAGGGTCACGTGGTTGCTAAATATTTACAAAATTAGAAAGTAAACTAGATCTACCTAGATCATAGCCAATCTAGCTCAATGGGTCAAGCTATGAAGCTTTTGGACAGGTTAAATGCTTGATCTGACCAGATCTAGGATAAATCTAGTCAATATACTTTAAATATTGACTATTTACACCAAATGAATGGTTAAAACTTAGATCTATGCACAACTGTTGCCTCTTTTTTTTAGTTTTAACAAAAGAGCTCTAACTCATGCACATATACATGTGTCAACAAGTAATACAGAGTAAGTCGAGTATCGATCCACGGGGAAAGTTGTCTAATTTAAACCATTATGCATTAATTAAATCACTATATTAATATGCTTAAACTAATGATTATAATTGTGAATTACTCTAATTGCAAATAACGACTAAATCAAGAATAATAAGGTAATGAATCAAATCTGGAAATAATGGGATCCTAACTTCATTTAATACTTCATCTAATTACCACCATCATGCAAGATTGTTTACATATCACAGAAAAGTAGCCAATAACACTAATATAGACATAGCCATTTTTTAATGTACTATGACCTACTTACACAGTATCCACATGCGATAGACACCATGTAATCATCAATATAACCAAAATCACTATATGTCCATGCGAAATTTCAATCATATTTAATTTAAGCACAAGCCCTTATTTTAACTCATACGGTGAAACATTATATGTCTATCTGGTTCACGAAATACAAAGCTATGCAAAACAGACCCATATACGCATGCTATCATGATTACAATCCATACTCGCATGTTATTTTTCAATTCCATACAAGTACTGAAAACGAATGGTGATCAATCATTCATGCATGCAAACCAACCATGATAGAAATTCTTTATGATATATAAAATAGTCCAGCAGTCAAGCAATCAATTAAACTACATATTAAAATCCGTTAGAATCCCATAATGGAGTTTAGTTCATGACTGAACCAAAAGCCATTACGGGATCAAAGAAATACATGGACAATAAAAAAATAATTGAAAGAGAGAAGAAAGAATCGATCAAACCCAATTGCTGATTACAAACCCAACGTAACGTGCAAGTCCTCAATAATATCCAGCAAAAATAATGTAAAGCATCCACAAATACTGAATTCCAAAGAAGGAGTAGAAAATACGAAATCTATGATTGGTTTCACGTTGGAATACTCTCCAAGTGTAAACCCTAGTTCCAATATGAAAAACACGTAAAAACTACTGAATGATTCCATTTGACACCAGTCAGAATTGTTTTTAATTAACCCAAACTCTTAAAATAAAAAATTAAAATAAAACAGCTCAGCAGCCTCAGACATCACGCGTGGGCGCACGCTCCTCCTTTGTATTCTGCGTGCGGGCTCGCGTCTTCAAAATCTGTCTCATCCGGGTGATCGTGCGGGCGGCGTGTTCAGGTCATATAGTCGCGGCGCTGTAGCGCGCGCCTCGCAGCTTTTGATTCTCAGATTCGTCATTGCCATCATATCGCTTTATCCTGCTGCTCATTCTTGTCTTGCTACTTATTCTTTTATCCACCAATGCTTGGTTTCGTTGCTCCACTTGATCCTCATGTTGTGCCTTCATTAATCATATGCCATCTATCATCACCAAATTATGCCATATCCTGCACTTTTGCACTAAAGGGAGTTCTAAGTACATGCAATGCAAAATAAACAAAATGCAACTAAAAACACACTAAAATGTACTTAAGATAGGCGTAGTTCGCGTGAATTGATATCCGATAAGTAGGTATAAAACCCACTTATCAAATACCCCCAAACTTGAACTGTTGCTTGCCCTCAAGCAATACATACACATAAAACACTGAAAATGCAACTACGTGCTATGCAACTAAATTATGATGCAACTAGTCTCACATTGTTCCAGCTATTATAGAATTTCCAAAATTACCTCAGTGAATTATACAAATTCAAGAATACAACTTCAAACCAAACTCTCGGCATAATGTCATACACTCAGATAATTCATAAATGCTATAGAGATGTTGTGTGTGTGTTATGTTCACCAAAACTTGAATTAAGCAAATAATACACATGCTAAATTATAGTCTAAATCAAGACTCATGTATACTTATGCAACAAAGACTGTTCCAATATATTAAAACCAACTAAGGTTCAACAATGGGCTTAACTGCTTTATTGCTACTCACGAGGGAAATTTTTGCACTTTCCCGCGGTGTTTATTTCTATTTTTCTTTTTTTTTTCTTTTTTTTCACATGACTGTGTAATGCCTCATTCCATTAGGTAAACACTGTTACCCCTTAGCGAGCTTTCAACAAACGACTCCTAGACCATGAAAGACCTTAGGGCGCTAGGTGTTAAGACATTTTACCAAGCGCATTTCTTACTCAAGTAGCTAGGGCCCCGAAATAAGACTAGCCACGTTATTGCTATTTTTTATATATATAGCATACCCATGTTTTCCCAAAGTTTGAATATCAATGTTTTATACAGTCTAAATTCACTTTCCACATATTCATCTTTTTAAAACTACATTTTCTATCGAGCAATGCAACACATAATTCTTATACCTACAAGTGATTGTGAACACGACCTTGCAAACCGAAAACATTTAAACAGCATTCTGAATTTCATCATGTAAAACATTATATCTTAGCTGATATTAACCCAAAATACTCAAAAATCCTTCAAAATTCACTATCATCATTGGTTAGACAAAATTTCCATAAAGCTAGAACTGTGAGACATGCAAACTAAAAATATACTAACATAATAAACAAAAATTTTTGACAAGAAACTACTATATGAAACATAAGCATGCAAAATATAAGCTAAACATGCAAACTAAACATGCAAATACTAAATGCAAGTACTAAACTAACATGCAGATACTACGTGCAACTATACTACTACCCCAATACCCTTAAACTTATAATATTCAATGTCCCAGTGTATGAAGGTAAAGGGTTAAAGAAAACTCCCCTAATGATCAGCCGCACCACCCTCTGCGGGTGGTGAATCTGGTGGTGGGTATGGCACAGCTGTCTCGAACTGAGGCCATTCAAGCGTTGTCCCTTGTAGTGCAAATGCCTCCGCCAACGACCTCGTGAGAAGTTATCATACATGACATCAACCTTACGCTCCAACCTTCGGAGCTGTTGATCCCCAGTAGTAGTAGTAGCTCGAGTAGATGGTCCTGCTTCATCTGGCTAAGAGGGTTGATGTGGTGGCTCTGGGAAAGTGGGCTAGATAATAGATCCTCTTCCGCGTGGGTGTGGTACACCTCCTGCCCAATCCTCAAATTTCGCAATGGTGGCGTGGGTGATATCCGCTTGGGTTCTACATTTTCTCATTGTCCCAATGGCAGCCCTAATTAGCACACAACATAGCTACAACTGACGCGTGTGGAATGCTCCCTGTAGTGCTTCCCCGTATATAGTGTGACACCCCCAAATCCTGGTAATTCATTTCCACAGGATTCAGTGTTCACTTAATCAAAACATTCATTTATAACTACCCAATTATAATAAAATTGAATAATAAAAACCTGCCCATACAGGATTAAACTCAAATAAAAATCTCCCCAGGTTGTCTAACCTTTAACAACTATCATTCAAATGCGAAAATTAAATAAACTTCATTACAATCTTTAAACCAAAGTCTAATAATAATACTATCAAATCTATTACAAGTCTTCAGTACTTGTTCATCTTTCCTTTTCCTTTACTGGTGCTAGGTACGTCACCAGTTTCAACTTTAGTTGTAAGAAATTTTACAGGCAAGAGTGAGCAAACAAGCCCACTTGAAATAACAATAAATAAATCTTTAAACTTTTACATCAATTGCCAATACTAGGCTCAATAAAATTGAACAATATATTCTATTAACTTTTTGAAAATTATAACATTCACTGAGGGTCTAATGAGCACGAATCATGTCCACGATTATAAGTAATCTTTCAACTTTAACTTTAATACCATATAAGACTATAAGGACTCTAACGCACTTAGGGGATCAACCCTTCGTGACAATGTATTGTGCACAACCATTTCAACGCTAAGCGTAAACCTCTATTAAAAGAGTTGTTCATCTCAAGATTTAGAATACAAGTCCGCACCAAAGTAAGTTTGGTTTGGATAAGCTTTCAAGGAAATTTGAATTTAACGAACATCAACTAAGGAGTAGTTGAATAAGACTAATAACACTATACTACGAATAATAGTGATTGAATCAATCATAGTAACTAAAGTCATGCATTAGGAATAATCTAATAGCATACAATTTGAATAAATATAGCATACCTTGCTTGAACAATACTAAGCCAAGGTTAATTAGGATTGAATACTAAACATGCATGGCAATTCCGTTATGCATGTTAATCAATAATTAAAATACAAGAATAACTTGTTCAACATCAAACCAAAGTTTAGACCACTTACATCATTATAAGATAATCGAATTGAAAACAATAATTAGCTCAATAAGACAAAGGATTAGAAAACTTGCATCGTCATGAGTAACTAGATACAATGACTTACTCAATCATAGGAAATCTAGATCTACGAAAGTGTAGAAATAGCAACTTACAACAATTGTAATTGAATTTGAAAACAATAATGTACCAAATGAAATTAAACTCGCACAATGAAGTTTTGAGTTAGAAAACTTTCCTTGCTCGTAGACTAAACCGAATCAATTTGAATCACAATATCCTATATACATATGTCATCATGACATAGTTAGTCATTATCACATAACTAATACATTCATCACATAGGTTTGATTATTTAATCACATAATCAACTTATAACACAAGTTAATTCTTAATAACATAATTATTCATAGTATAGAAATACTAAAATCTATATTTTCTGATCCTACTATCATCACAAAAATGTTTTCTTAAAATTTCTGCATAAAAAGTACAATTGTTAGACCATTCGCTAACTCAGCGGCCAGGCTACGATTTATCAGGTTGTCATTGTAGGCTGATGTATGGCATGTGGATTATGACACAAAGTCACCACAAACTGTCTTTGGCGCGGTGTAGTGACCACTTAACGCATCGTCATCTTCTTTGGGCTGACGCGTGACAGCTATGTAGCTTGATTCGACAACCGGCAACAATGCCGAGAAAAAGCCAAATTGGCCTAAAAGCTCGAATCTAATAGACCGATTATCATGTAATTTACATATAGACTTCATATAAACATATTGTGAAGACTTCTAACATGTTTATACTCGTAAAATAACACAAACATCAAATATACAACACCCAATTTCAATACTCTTGGCAAAACTCTATTTTTTATACTTTCAATGAAAATTAACACTGTGATTTTGTTTTTTCAACCAAAACAAGAATTCAAAACATCACGATTATGATTTTACATACTCTATCAATTCTAACAATCAATTTATCAATTTAACAACAAATAAAACCTTAATTTCTACTTTAAACTAAGCTAATATTCATATATATATATATATATATATATATATATATATATTCATATGAACTCTTTGTGATATATTTCTTCACAATTTACATACATACATAAAGTAATTGAGTATAATCATACATAATCTCAACAAAAGCAGTTTTACAACAACAATCATCATCTAAAGCTATATACACAAGAATTCATCATCCATAATTATTCTGAGAGAACTCTTTGGAGAAGAAAACTAAACTTTAAAAATAAAATACAAGGATTAATATCCTACCTTTGATTAAGAAGATGATACTCTAGAGTTTAGAAGAAAATGGTTATGATTACAATCTTCTTTTCCCCAATTCTTTTCTCAATTTTCTCTAAGTTTCTCTCAACTTTTCTCTCTGTATTTTTCTTCTTCTTCTTTTTCTTCAACTGAGCCTTCTTCTCTTCCTAACTCTAACTACGTAATAAAAATATAACGTATATGATATAATATCTATTAATGATATAATATAAATATAGATATAATTATATCAGTTATATTTTGTTTGAAAATCAAAAGTCATAAGGCTTGTTTGGCTAAGCTAATAAAATAACCCTTTAATCCTTACACCTTGTTTGGTAAACTGAATTAAAACAAATGGATTAATCCTTATACCTTGTTTGATAAAACACTATTAGATTAAAGACTTATTATGCAATAAGACATGTTTGGCAAAACTAAATTAAACTCCCTTAATTTATTTTAATAACTCCTTTATAGCAAGATTATTTGTCACACTTCTATTTAATTAAATAATCAATTTAATCAATTCAAATATTAATCTATTAAATTACTTTAATACATAAATCATTATCACAAAACTATAATTTCTTTATAATTATAATTTTATTTAACCAACTAATATTTTAAATTACAATTTCCCATTTAAAATATTATAATTTATTTAAATCACTATAAGCTCTCTAGCTAACTTATTAAATTACATTGGTATATAATCTCATAACAATTAATTTACTTAGCTCCTTAATTATTTATTCAACAAATAATTAACTAAACCACATCAACTCAAATTACCATATAATTCAATAAATATTTAATATTGCAAATAAATATTTAATATTTAATATTTAATTATTTATTCAACAAATAATTAACTAAATCACATCAACTCAAATTGAACAATTATTTATTCAATAATAAACATATCCATTAAATATTTATAAAAATCAATAAATATTTAATATTACACTTTAAAATTCTGGAATGTTACAGATAGTGCAACATATTTTGATGGATGAGATGACCCACATCGATATATTTTTCGGTGATAATGCCCCATAGAATGATTGCCCTTTCCGCTGTGATCTCGTGATGATGAGACGAAGGAACTAGTTTGGCACATATGAATAAATTCCACGCCTTAGCATATCGATTCAAAACTGTGGCGGGAAATATGCGAGGCTGATTCGTGCCAGCTTTATAAGTCCACTTCGTGCCAGGCACGCACAATTTAGCAATAACCAATTCCAAGTCCGTTTCCATATGTGCACCTGCTACCCAATTTGCAGACCTAGTCGATGGTGTGTCAGTTAACCTAAAAACTGCCCTGATTGCAGAAGGTCTAAAATCCACTTGCACGCCGCTCACCACGGATAACCCACTCATTGTTGCCTCCGCATTCGCATAGAATTCGCTGACAATTCCCGTTGGGGTAGCCATGGGCATGGCAGCCAATCCAATCCATCCTCTTTCGCGAATCATGTCACATAGCTGATCATCTTGCCCTTCAGGTTTGAACCCTCTTTCTTTCATAAAGGTTTTGGTCACAATTCGATAATACTCCTGCTGGGCTTCCAAATCCAAAAACTTGGTGTGATCAACCATATCCTCCCCTTGACTGCCAGAGGAAGATGATCATGAGGAAGATGAAGATCGTTCCCTCTTTGGACCCATTTGCAATTGATAGAGATAATGAAGATAATTTGCTTGGTAATGAATAAGAAACCGATGAGGAGAATTGCCCCAAACTTGTTTTTGCACCACCCACTCAATAACCCTAGATTTATACTGCAGTGTAGAGGTTGAGTAGATGTGGAACGTGGAAGAAATCGTGGATGATTACATGGTGGAGAGATTGATGGCTTCAATTGTGTAACTGATAGAGAGGAAGAGACATGCATTTTGGAGAGAGCACGGTGATTGCGCTTTTGTTATGTTTTCAAATGAGAGCCCAAATGATCTCCAACATGTTTTTAAACTTAAAAATTTTTCCATCGTCGATATGCGCAAGGTGGCCGCCATGAAAGTGTTCAATGGGTTCGTGCGTACTGCGCGCCATGAGGAATGTATTCATCACATAAATTTGTAGTGCGTGGCCATGAAGTCAGTTATATAGTATATTCATGCACATGGCGGCATGGATTGAATTCTCTGCATTCTTTGGTTTTCATGTCAGTAAAGCAAGATCGCATTTTGTTTATTCACTTGCATACAACAATAGACACTATCAAAGTATGATTTACTAGATAAACATGAGTGTCTATTGTATCACCCTCATTTTAATGCAGTGCACTAACATGCTCCTATTCAATTTTAGCTACTATGCTATTTATGCAGAAATAATCACATGATCCGGAATAAGGACGAAAATGAACTAACAAAACAACTTGAACTAAATAAATAAAGAGAAAAGAGAGCTAGAAATAATGGGTTGCTTCCCATCCAACGCTAAGTTATAGTCAATTAGTTTGACTGTCTCTGAATCTCATGTCGAAGAAAGAATTGAGGTGACTTTCTGTGTCCACCTCACCACCAAAATAGTGCTTCAATCTCTGCCCATTCACTTTGAGCAGCTTGTCTGAAAAAATATCAAATACTTTAATTGCACCATGTGGAAAGACAGTCTTCACTATAAACGACCCAGACCATCTTGATTTCAGTTTCCCAGGAAATAATTTAATTTTGGAGTTATAAAGTAAAACCCTTTGTCCCGGTTCAAATGTCCTATCGAAGATCTTTCGGTCATGCCATTGCTTCACCTTCTCTTTGTACAGCTTCGAATTCTCATACGCCTGTAATCTGAATTCCTCCAACTCTGATTTTTTAGCAATTACACTTCTCAAAGGTTCATACTCCACCAGACTCTCTACTTCATCATTTAAGAACCGATCCACCAAATTAACTCGAAAACATTCATCTTCATCTGCTGGACACTTCATGGCTTTGAATACATTAAAGGTGACCTCTTGATCATGAACACGCATAGTGAGTTCCTCCTTTTGTACATCTATCAAAGTCTTTCTTATGGCTAAGAATGATCTCCCCAGTATGATTGGTATATTTTTATCTTCCTCGTAATCCAAAATGATGAAATCAGCTGGAAAGATAAATTTGTCCACTTTCACTAATACATCTTCAACAATTCCCCGTGGATATGTGATGGATCTGTCAGCTAACTGCAACGAAATGTTTGTCGGCCTTGGAGCCGGTAATCCCAACTGATTGAACAATGACAAAGGCATCAGATTGATACTTGCCCCAAGATCACACAAACATTTATCAAAGTTCATCTTTCCAATCGTGCATGGAATTGTGAAACTGCCCAGATCCTTAAGCTTCGGAGGTAACTTCTGCTGAAGCACTGCACTGCACTCCTCTGTCAAGGCGACTGTCTCAAACTCGTCTAATCTCCTCTTCCTTGATAATATACCCTTCATGAACTTTGCATAACTGGGCATTTATTCCAATGCCTCGGCGAAAGGTATGTTGATCTGCTTATTCAATCTCTGCGGATACGGTACCTGAGGGTGAATTGGTGGTACTAAACTCATAGGTTTCTCAACTGACCTTTCTTTATCTTTCTCTTCATACTAAACCTCAGAATTTTCTGGATTTCCTTTCTCAAAGATTTGCTCGCTTCGCGCGGCAATTGCACCCGACCTCCATAGTATAATTGAAGCGTGGCCTTGCGACTTTTCGATGTTCCGCAATATTTTTCCCAAACCTCAATGTGATCGCTTGGCACTATTCCTTCCCATCTCTTCGTGGATTTGTCTCTGTATTACTCGACAATAAACCCTGGGGCCTGTAATTAAGCATGCTTGCCATTTGCCCCATCTGAGTTTCTAGATTCTTAATAGCCACTGCTTGGCTTTTTATCATAACCTTTGTATTCGCCATGTATTTCATCATCATCTCCTCCATTTCTGATTTCTTTTCTTGTTGTGGTGCAGCTGAAGTGTGATGTTGTTGTTGTTGAGAAAATCCCCAGTGAAAAGGTGGTCTCAAGAGTAAACCGTGGTCGCTATTTGGCCGTGATCAAATCTGTTGATTTGGATGAAACTGATTTTGCTGATTCCCTTGGTTATTTGACCAACTAAAGTTTGGATGATTGCGGTTGTTGGGGTTGTATGTGTTCTAAAATTGACCTTGGTCTTTTCTGTAATTGCTCACATACTGTACCGACTCTGAGCTGATAGCACATTGATCTGTCGAGTGTGACCCCGCACAGATCTCACATACAAATGCAAATATTTTCGTTTTGCTCTTGGCTATTGAATCTATTTTCTTCATCATAGCTGCCATATGTGCCGACAACTGAGTAATAATATCCACTTCCAACAAACCTGCAACTTTGGGCTGTGGCATCCGAGATGTAGGATTTTGAAAATCGTTTGATGCCATTGTCTCGATAAGGTTATAGGCTTCCTCATAGCTCTTTGCCCATAATGCCCCCTCCTGCAGCTGCATCTACAATCGGTCTAGACTGCCATCCCAATCCATTATAGAATATGTTGATCACCATCTAATCTGGCATTCCATGGTGCGGACACTTCCGTAGCATCTCTTTGTATCTCTCCCATGCCTCATATAAAGATTCACCCTGTTGTTGTTCAAACTGAGAGATTGATGTCCTCATTTTCGCAGTCTTAGCCATTGGGAAAAACTTGGCTAAGAACTTCTGTGCTAAGTCCTCCCGTGTAGTTATAGATCTTGCTAGCAAAGAATGAAGCCAACTTCTCGCTTTATCCCTCAATGAGAATGGAAACAGCCTAAGTCTGATAGCATCCTCCGTCACCTCGTTATATCTGAACGTGTCACATATCTCAATGAAACTCAACCGGTGTTCATTCGAATCATCTGTAGCGGCACCCCCAAACTGTACCGAATTTTGTACCATCTGAATAGTGCCCATTTTTATCTCGACTATATTAGCTGCTATCGCTGGTCTTACTATACTAGACTATAATCCATTAATATTAGGCATGGAATATTCTCTCAGAGCCCTATGCTCCCATCTTTGCTCTTCTCCTTGTCCCTCGGCTGCCATATTAGATGTAGTACTCTCTAACGTGCTTGTAAATTTCTATGAACACTCGCTTTCCAATCTCTCCCGTTTATGTTGTCATGAGCAGGTGTTAAGTCGGGGTTGGATGACCGCGTGCGCATAAAAATTTATACAAGTTCCTAGAACAAAAACAAAAACAAAAATGGAAATGAGATGAGATTAGATTTGTCTAAGTCATACAATATAGCTTAAAACTAATGATAATAATAAAAATTTAAGCGCCTCTCCCCGGCAATGGCGCCAAAAACTTGTTGCCTCTTTTTTTAGTTTTAACAAAAGAGCTCTAACTCATGCACATATACATGTGTCAACAAGTAATACAGAGTAAGTCGAGTATCGATCCACGGGGAAAGTTGTCTAATTTAAACCATTATGCATCAATTAAATCACTATATTAATATGCTTAAACTAATGATTATAATTGTGAATTACTCTAATTGCAAATAACGACTAAATCAAGAATAATAAGGTAATGAATCAAATCTGGAAATAATGGGATCCTAACTTCATTTAATACTTCATATAATTACCACCATAATGCAAGATTGTTTATATATCACAGAAAAGTAGCCAAGAGCACTAATATAGACATAGCCATTTTAATGTACTATGACCTACTTACACATTATCCACATGCGATAGACACCATGTAATCATCAATATAACCAAAATCACTATATGTCTATGCGAAATTGCAATCATATTGAATTTAAGCACAAGCCCTTATTTTAACTCATACGGTGAAACAAATATATGTCTATCACGGTTCACTTAAATACAAAGCTATGCAAAAAAATTACCCCATATACGCATGCTATCATGATTACAATCCATACTCGTATGTTATTTTTCAATTCCATACAAGTACTGAAAATGAATGGTGATCAAGCATTCATGCATGCAAACCAACCATGATAGAAATTCCTTATGATATGTAAAATAGTCCAGTAGTCAAGCAATCAATTAAACTAAATATTAAAATCCGTTAGAATCCCATAATGTGTTAGGTTTGTGAAAATCAAAGTAGCAATCAAATTGAAAAATTAGCGGAAGCGAAATAAAATCAGATTTTAAAATTTTTCACAAACCAATTACCCGGATCATCCTTTATGCATATTATTAATTAAACGAAGAATAAGAAATTATGAAATCATACCCTTGTAGAAACGAGCTTCCTCAAGTACAAGTTCACCTCCTACTTCTCCGCGATCTCCTTGAATCTCCGGGTAGATTCCTTCCTTTGATCAATGTAAGCCACCCAAGTGTATGGCTTCTATAGGTGATCCACCAAAGAAGAAGAATTTTCAAGAAGAAGGGGTATTGGCTCAAACCCTAGTTTTTCCTATCTGTATAGAAAAAGGAGGCGTACTCTCCAACTCTAGGAATTACGTATATTAGATATCTAATATAAGACTACTCTTATAAAGATATCATGTAACCCTATTTTAATTAAAATAAGGTATTATTTATTTAATTAAACTCTTTTAATTAAATGGGCTCCCTAATCCTATTAGGGTAATTAATTAAACTCCTTTAACTAATTTTTCTTCCTAATCCAATTAGGAATAAATGAGAGTACTTATATTAAATTAATTCCTAAACCTTTTAGAAATTAAAATAATAATAATTGTAATAATATTAATAAGACTCCTCTTATTAATTTATATTTAATATTTCTAAAATATTAAATAATAATATTAAGCTATTTAATTTATTCTATCACCATAGATTAAATTAAATATACTTCTATATATTATTATAATTATGCCATTAACTTCTTAAATAATTATTCTTCCTTTTATGGTGTGACCCTTTAGGTTCTCCATATTAAATAGGTTGTGAATAAATCAATTAGAACAATTCTAATCTCATTTAAATAAATAAATTAAACAAATAATTTATTTAAATAAATAATATTTATTCTACAATAGGGATAAGCCTCCCTAGCGATCAACGACTTTCCAGATAATATAGATTTCAACATTAATCATAAAAGAACCTTTGAGTAAATAGTTCTCGTGACAATTTAATCCTTCCACCATACAATGTCCCAATTAAATATAAGACATGGAATTCTTTATCACAAGTATTATTTTATTTAATCATATGTATTTTGATTCCTAAATGCACAACTCTAATGAATGCAAATTAGAAACTACTTTCTAATTTCATTCCACCTCGCCAAGGATTTCACAGGTTGTCATTTATCGAATCACATAGGACATTTCTCCTTTTACTAGAAGTGGTAGATTCTTTATTGATCATTCATTATCTTCATATATAACTTATTACACCCAAGCATACCCTTTGATATACTCTAAGAGTCTTAAGGAATAAGTCAAAGTGTAATTCATTATATATAAGATACTATGATGATCTCAAGTCTAAGGATCATTGTCTCTACTATCACTACTGAGGAATTCCTATTGACAGTAAGTAAAACTCCATTAGGTATTCCTTAGCGAGTCAACGTTCAATGAACTTATTCTCTAATAAGCACCTACATACTTGCTTTAGTGTCTCCACACAAATGATCATGAGATCAATCATCCTCATCCAATGAGCAAGCAACGTATGTACCAATCTATCCGGATTCACTAATCCCCAATTTAGTAATCCAATGATTGGGAACTATTTTAGTTTTAAGCTTTCTAAGAATTTAGATCTCATTAGAATGATCATCATCATTATTCTAAAAGCGTTGCTTAAAACTATGAGTTTATCACATATTATTAAAAACGACACCATGTAGATAATAAATGCCTTTAATAAATAATTTTTTATTAATAAATAAATAAGATTGATTACACAGTATATGCTTTATCATCATACATGATTGGCTTGTATGCATAATACTTTCAATCTCCCACTTGCACTAAAGCCAATCGCCGTGGTATCTCATACCCATCTTCTCTAAGTGACGATCAAACTGCTGTTGTGTTAACGCTTTAGTAAATGGATCTGCAATATTGTCTTGAGAGTCCACACGCTCCAGGTTGACGTCTCCTCTTTCAATGATCTCTCTGATCAAATGAAATCGCCGCAACACGTGTTTGGATTTCTGATGAGACCTGGGTTCCTTAGCTTGCGCAACAGCTCCAGTGTTGTCACAGAATAAAGGCACTGGTCCTTTAATGCTAGAAACCACACCAAGTTCTCAGAATGAACTTCTTCATCCAAACATCTTCCTTTTGACTTCACTTGTAGCTATGTACTCTCTGCTCACATTGAATCAAGAATCGTTTTCTTTGCTTGGAACTTTTCCAACTCACTGCGCGCCACCGCTTAAGGTAAATACATACCTCAAACGGATTTATTGTCATCTTGGTCTGTTTGAAAACTTGAGTCTGTGAAGCCCTCTAGTTTTAATTCGCGGACCACCGTAGACAAGAAATACATCCTTAGTTCTTCTTAAGTACTTTAGGATATTTTTCCTTTGCTTCCAAGTGTTCTTCTCCGGATTCGACCGATATCTCGCTTGTTACACTAAGTGCATGAGCGACATCCGGTCTAGTACATATCATACCATACATGATAGATCCTATTCTTTCAAGCATAAGGAATCTTACTCATACGGTTTCTCTCCTCGTGTGTCTTTGGGGCTTGATCTTGGAGAGATGTATTCCATGGCTCATCGGCATGAGACCTCTTTTGGAATCTTCCATGCTAAACCTTTTAGCATCAAGTCAATGTATCGCCTTGGGACAAGCCAAGCATCCTATTAGATCTATCTCTATAGATCTTTATCCCCAAAATATAGGATGCTTCTCCCAAGTCCGTCTATGGAGAAGTGTTTAGATAACGATTTTAATTGATTGCAAAGATAGGAATATCATTCCCTATCGGTAATATATCATCAACATATAATACAAGGAATGAAACAAGCGCTCCCACTAACCTTCTTGTACACACATGGTTCATCCTCATTTTTGATAAAATCAAACTCTTTGATTGTCTCATCAAACGGATGTTCCACCTACGAGAAGCTTGCTTTAATCCATAAATGGATCGTCAGTAGCTTATAGACTTGATTTGTTCCAACCTTTGAAACAAATCCCTCCGGTTATGTCATATACACATCCTCCTCAAGTTTCCCATTGAGGAAGGCCGTTTTCACGTCCATCCGCCAGATTTTGTAGTCATGGTAAGTCTGTAATCGCAAGCAAAATCCGAATGGACTTGAGCATTGCTCTTGGTGAGAAGGTTTTCATCATAGTCAACTCCTTGTCTTTGTTTGAAACCTTTTGCAACCAATCGGGCCTTATAGGTCTCTACCTTGCAAATCGCTCAGTCTTTCTTTTAAAGACCCATTTACACCCAATAGGCTTAATGCCTTGGTGGTGAGACCAAAGTCCATACTTGGTTCTCATACATGGAGTCCATTTCGATTTCATGGCTTCTTGCCACTTCTCCGAGTCTTTACTACTCATAGCTTTGTTCAGTAATTCAATGGATCATCATCATCTATGATCGCACCTCATTGTCATCATCTTCTATGACAAGTCCATACTGTCTGGTATCTTTGGTACTCTTCAGATTTTCTGAATAGGGTGTGGTTCGAAGGAATCTCTACTTGGTTAGGTACCTCACTTTGATCTGTAGTATTTTGTGGTTCTTGAACCTCTTCAAGATATATCTTACTCCCAATCGAACCCCTTCAAGGATAAACTCCTTTTCCAAGAAGGCAGCATGTTTCGCAACAAACACCTTTTGATCAGTTGGATGATAGAAATAATACCCCGATGTTTCTTTAGGGTATCCCACAAATCTACATTTGTCAGATCTAGTCTGCAGCTTATCGTTTTCAAACTTTTGACATAAGCTGGACAACCCCAAGTCTTAACATGCTTAAGATTTGGTTTCCTCCCTGTCCATAACTCATATGGGGTCTTGGGGACGGATTTTGTAGGTACCTTGTTAAGTAGGTATGCAGCCGATTCTAGGGCATATCCCCAGAAGGAAACTGGAAGGTCGGTAAAGCTCATCATAGATCGAACCATGTCCAACAATGTTCGATTTCTCCTTTCAGATACACCATTCATCTGTGGCGCCCCGGTGGAGTCCATTGTGAGATTATACCATTTTCTTTGAGACAATTGAGAAACTCACCACTTAAGTATTCTCCTCCTCGATCGGATCGAAGAATCTTAATACTCTTACCGGTTTGCTTCTCAACTTCACTTTTGAACTCTTTGAACTTTTCAAATGACTTCAGATTTGTATTTCATTAAATACACATATCCAAATCTTGAGTGGTCGTCAAAGTGAATGTAATAAAATAAGAATACCCTCCTCGTCTTGATTAGTTATCATAGGTCCACATACATACTGTGTACCAACGCTAACAACTCAGAACTCTTTCTCCTTTTCCACTAAAAGGAGATTTAGTCATTTTACCCATGAGACAAGATTCACGGGTTGGATATGATTCATAATCGAGATAGCTCTAGGAGCCCATCTTTATGCAACTTGGATAATCTTGTTTCATTAATACGACCGAAGTCTAAGTGCCACATGAAGGTATAATTAACATCATCTCTTTTCCTTTTCTTAGTTTGTTCAATTTGAAATATATTTTCATGCAAGTCAAGTATATAAAGTCCATTTTGCAAATTACCAACACCATATAAAACATTATCATTATAAATAGAACAATTTGTTGTTCTTTATTATAATATTAAAACCATCCATATCCAATACGAGAGATAGAAATAATGTTTCTAATGATATTTGGAACAAAATAACAATTATTTAAATTAATGAACTTGCCGTAAGCGGTGTTAAACAATAAGTCCCCTACAAACTAATGCAAGAACCTTTGCTCCATTTCCCACTCGTAGGAGGGACGACCTCATCCGCTTTCAACTTTCTCTTGACGACCGGTTCCTCAGATATTATTACATATGTGAGAACCACATCCGGTATCCAATACCCAAGTAGAAGATTGACTTTCGGAAAAATTAATTTCAATCATAAACAAACCTTGATTAGGATTCAAGCTTCTCCAAGCTTCTTCGCTTTTGTTTCGCGAGATAATCCTTGCAGTTCCTCTTCCAAATGACCGGCTTATTGCAATGGAAACAAATTCCTTTGCTAGTCGGATCAGTTTCTTTGATCCTTCACTTTCGCCTTTCCCTTAGCCTTCTTGGATTTCTTCTTTCGAAGTTACCTTGGGCCTCTTCCTTTTCTTGGAAGAATCATCCACCAAAGAAGACATGGTTCTTCTTGGATGGGAAGTGACCTTGATGAGTTTTCAACATGTTAAGTAATTCAGCAAGTCGACATCCAACTTATTCATGTGAAAATTCACAACAAATTGTGAGAAGGTGTCAGGAGTGATCGCAAGACTAAATCTTGACTCAACTCCCCATCCACGACGAACCCAAGTCGCCCAAGGCGTTCAATCAGTTGATCATCTTTAGGACATGAGTCTCAATGGTAGTGCCCTCGGTCATCCAGAGATCGGAAGAGCTCCTTAGATATTTCATATCTAGCAATCTACTTTGCTCACCATACAACTCTCCAAGGTGCAAGAAGCATAGTAGAGCATCCATGTTTTCGCCGAGTGAAGCTCGTTACTCATGGATGCGAGCATGATGCATTGAGCCACAGATGCATCATCTTGCCCTTTGCTTAAAAGTAGCAATCTCTTCCTCGAGGTCGTCTCTCGCTACTTTTTGCAGTACTGGTAATTTAGGACATAAGAAATCTTTTTCAAGAAGGAGAACAATTCTCGATTCTTTAACAAATTCAGTAGTAGTTCGGTCCGGTCGGTTTGTTAGCATCAAGTATTTCATGCATGAAATTAGTGAATGTGACATTTTCAAAATTACGCATGTAAAAAGACAATATTTTAGCAAACATTCATTTAATTAATTACCAAAATAAATTAGGTCTTATTTTATATTGGTATCTCCCACTATTTTCTTCAAACTATATTACCCTCATTTATATAGTTTCAAGCAAAATTTAATTAAAGTTTTTTTTTGCTAGTGAGAATAAGGATCCCATTTCAAAATATATATAGCCTTGTGGTGACACAACAAACTATATATAAATAAATAGGTAGACAACTCCTTGTCAATTACATCAACATGTAACTCCTTATGTTTTGCCTCTTAGATTATTTTGATCAAGTGGTGGCAAATCCGAATCAAAATTATCTAAGTTAAGTCCAACCTAGCACTTCCATATATTCAAAAAAGAAAAATATCGCCCTTGTGGTGACACAACAAAACAATATTGTTCAATTTTCTTTATAAGCATCAAATGTGATAAATTAACATCTTAAATACTTAATACTTGCCTTGTGGTGACACAACAAACTCATATTAAATATTTAATACTCTATTAATTTTATCATGCTAGAAGGCGACGTTCGATATTCTAAATATCTTTGAACGCTTAAGACTTAATATAAAAAAAACTTTGAGGGATTTGTTATTATTTGTCTCATCTTGTTTAGCGCGCATGCAAATATATATATAAAATACGCGTCATATTATTAAACATGCGAAGCATGTTTGCATTATATATAATATATATAATACTAGCATGCACATATAGAATACTATATTCTACCCGGATTGATTATGGACTTTTATTCTAGTTTGGTTCACTAGAGCCACCAAGTGAACCAAAAGGTCAAACCCTAGGGTGCAAAGAATAAACATTTAAATATAACTATTACATTTAAACCGGGCTCCATTACAAAGCGGGTCTTTTAAGCGCTCCTCGCTTCTTGATCCTTGGTTCTTTGAAAAATTCTAACTAGTCCTATTACATAAACTATTTAATTTAAATAGAAACCTTGATCACCAATCGAGGGAAGTACATAGAGAGAGATAGAATTTACATCAAGAAGAAAACCGAAAAGACGAGGTACGCATGAATCCCATTTAATAAAACCCATTTATTCAAACATCCAACTAAAATAAATCCAATCACATGGTCAATTATCCATAATCAATCCCATTTATTATCATACATATCATCATATGTATCAATAAATTAAATCATTCCATATATATATGAATATCATTTAATGGGCAATTTTATGTTGCATGAAATCCAATTTCAAGATTAAAATAAACTCTTTTATTTTAATTATAAAATTATTAAGATTAATATATATATATATATAACAATTATATATATATATATAATAAAAGTCCTACTCCTTTTTTTTAACTAACGGCATGACCTACTCCCTTTTTTAACTAACGGCAGGACCTTCTTAGCTAACAATATATATATATATATATATATATATATATATATAACTTTACCACGCCCACGGTAAAAAAAAAAAAAAAAAAAAACCAACCACCATCGCAACAAAACAAGTTGCAACAGCCTAACTTTTGACAAAAAATCCGAAGAGGACTAAATGCTTACGTGGTTAAAAAAAAAATAGCAGTATAACGATTTTTTTTTTTCTTAAGTAATCATGCCCTAAAAAAAAAATGATTACCCATTTAAATCATAATTTTTTTTTTTCGAAAAAAGTTTTTCGATAAAATAATTTTTTTTTTCATAAAATAATAATTTTATACAACAAATTATGCCCAATAGATTATTCTAAATACATACCCATACATATATGGAATCAAAATAATTAATAATTCGCATAAAGTTTGGCTCGATACCATTTGTTAGGTTTGTGAAAATCAAAGTAGCAATCAAATTGAAAAATTAAGCGGAGCGAAATAAAATCGATTTTAAAATTTTTCACAAACCAATTCATCGGATCATCCTTTATGCATATTATTAATTAAACGAAGAATAAGAAATTATGAAATCATACCCTCAGAGAAACGAGCTTCCTCAAGTACAAGTTCACCTCCTACTTCACATGATCTCCTTGAATCTCCTGGTAGATTCCTTCCTTTGATCAATGTAAGCCACCCAAGTGTATGGCTTCTATAGGTGATCCACCAAAGAAGAAGAATTTTCAAGAAGAAAGGGTATTGGCTCAAACCCTAGTTTTTCCTATCTGTATAGAAAAAGGAGGCGTACTCTCCAACTTTAGGAATTATGTATATTAGATATCTAATATAAGACTCCTCTTATAAAGATATCATGTAACCTATTTTAATTAAAATAAGGTATTATTTATTTAATTAAACTCTTTTAATTAAATGGGCCCCTAATCCTATTAGGGGTAATTAATTAAACTCCTTTAACTAATTTTCCTTCCTAATCCAATTAGGAATAAATGAGAGTACTTTATATTAAATTAATTCCTAAACCTTTTAGAAATTAAAATAATAATAATTGTAATAATATTAATAAGACTCCTCTTATTAATTTATATTTAATATTTCTAAAATATTAAATAATAAATATTAAGCTATTTAATTTATTCTATCACCATAGATTAAATTAAATATACTTAATATATTATTACAATTATGTCATTAACTTCTTAAATAATTATTCTTCCTTTTATGGTGTGACCCTTTAGGTTCTCCATATTAAACCGGTTGTGAATAAATCAATTAGAACAATTCTAATCTCATTTAAATAAATAAATTAAACAAATAATTAATTTAAATAAATAATATTTATTCTACAATAGGATAAGCCTCTCCTAGCGATCAACGACTTTCCGGATAATATAGATTTCAACATTAATCATAAAAGAACCTTTGAGTAAATAGTTACCGTGATAATTCAATCCTTCCACCATACAATGTCCCAATTAAATATAAGACATGGAATTCTTTGTCAAGTCTTATTTTATTTAATCATATGTATTTCGATTCCTAAATGCACAACTCTAATGAATGCAAATTAGAAACTACTTTCTAATTTCATTCCACCTCGCCAAGGATTCACAGGTTGTCATTTATCGAATCACATAGGACATTTCTCCTTTTACTAGAAGTGGTAGATTCTTTATTGATCATTCATTATCTTCATATATAACTTATTACACCCAAGCATACCCTTTGATATACTCTAAGAGTCTTAAGGAATAAGTCAAAGTGTAATTCATTATATATAAGATACTATGATGATCTCAAGTCTAAGGATCATTTGTCTTACTATCACTACGAGAATTCCTATTGACGGTGTAAGTAAAACTCCATTAGGTATTCCTTAGCGAGTCACGTTCAGTGAACTTATTCTCTAATAAGCACCTACATACTTGCTTTAGTGTCTCCACACAAATGATCATGAGATCAATCATCCTCATCCAATGAGCAAGCAACGTATGTACCAATCTATCCGGATTCATTAATCCCCAATTTAGTAATCCAATGATTGGGAACTATTTTAGTTTTAAGCTTTCTAAGAATTTAGATCTCATTAGAATGATCATCATCATTATTCTAAAAGCGTTGCTTAAAACTATGGGTTTATCACATATTATTAAAACAACACCATGTAGATAATAAATGCCTTTAATAAATAATTCTTTAATTAATAAATAAATAAGATTGATTACACAGTATATGCTTTATCATCATACATGATTGGCTTGTATGCATAATACTTTCATAATGGAGTTTAGTTCATGACTGAACCAAAAGCCATTATGGGATCAAAGAAATACATGGACAATAAATAAACAATTGAAAGAGAGAAGAAAGAATCGATCAAACCCAATTGCTGATTACAAACCCAACGTAACGTGCAAGTCCTCAATAATATCCAGCAAAAATAATGTAAAGCATCCACAAATACTGAATTCCAAAGAAGGAGTAGAAAATACAAAATCTATGATTGGTTTCATGTTGGAATACTCTCCAAGTGTAAACCCTAGTTCCAATATGAAAAACACGTAAAAACTACTGAATGATTCCGCCTGACACCAGTCAGAATTATTTTTAATTAACCAAAACTCTTAAAATAAAAAATTAAAATAAAATAGCTCAGCAGCCTCAGACATCGCACGCAGCGCCGCCTCCTCCTTTGTGTATTCTCTGGCGGCAAAAGCGTCTTCAAAATCTGTTTCATCCAGGTGATCGCATGGTGCAAGCGTGTTTATATATATATAGTCGCTTGGCCGACTTTTTGCGTAGCTTTGATTCTCGCATTCTTCACTGCTTTCATCGCTTTGTCCTGCTGCTCATTCTTGTCCTGGTACTCATTCTTTTATCCACCAATGCTTGGTTTCGTTGCTCCACTTGATCCTCATGTTGTGCCTTCATTGATCACATGCCATCTATCATCACCAAATTATGCCATATCCTGCACTTTTGCCCCAAAGGGAGTTCTAAGTACATGCAATGTAAAATAAATAAAATGCAACTAAAAACACACTAAAATGTACTTAAGATAGGCGTAGTTCGCCTGAATTGATATCCGATAAGTAGGTATAAAACCCACATATCAACAACCAAACAATATATATATATATATAGCCTTTATATATATACTAAAGTAGTAAATGAGGATAAATCTTAGAAGATCTTACATTACGGCGCTAAAACTGCATAACAAACAGCTAGAAGCTTTCAAAACTTGATTTCAAGCAGTTAAAAGTTGATATAACAGAGTTTATAAGCATATAAGTGTATGAAACTGAGATTTACAGAGTTTGAGATGAAGAAACGATCCCTTTCTCTCCCTAGCTCTTGGATTCTCTCTCTAGAATTTTTTTCTCTCTCTAGATCTTTGAAAAGTGAGCTGGGGGCTTATATTTAGAGACCCAACCAGCCGAGAGTCTACCTGCGGCAGCCGCAGGTACCTGCGACTGGGCTAGGAGTGTCCTACCGCCTCGAAGTTCATTCCTACGATCACTGCGCTGTTTACTAAAACCTTCATATCTTGCAAACCTGGAATCGTATGGAGATGTGCCATACCTTTCTGGGAAACTCTTTTCGAGAGCTATGCAATGACATTGGGTTTGCCCTTTTTCGAATCCGAGAAGATGGGTTCATGACCACAACAACATCTTCAGGTCTTCGAAGGTAGTCTGTGGAGCTGTCTTGCGTAATTTGTAATCGGGATTGTTATGGTGGCTCTTGTGACCTTATCCATAGTTGGACGGTTGTTGTTTATGTTGTGTTATCAACATTTACATATTTGCCTTCCCGGGGTTATTTTTGGGGTTGATGTAGCTTTTGGTTGTCCCTCGGGGCTATCTTCGGGGTTTGACAGTTATCAATTCTGTCTTTCCTCGGGGTTGTCTCCGAGGATTGATTTGATGTCCTATGGAGTTGTCTCCGGGGTTTAATGTTGTATTCCTCTGGGATTGTTTCGGGGTGTAAAAAGATTTTTTTACCCTCCTGCATGGTTAGTAATAGGAAAACAAAATTTCGAGTGTTTACTAATGCCCCTCTTTGTCACGTTTATGCAATGCAGTGAAATGAACATGACAAAGATTACTAGACACTTGAAATATTATAAGGTATGTCTAATGATGCAATGACAAAATATAGTATGATGTCATGAATGTTAGATGCCTTTGTGGGAGTTAGGTACCATAACTTTCACTATCGGACCTTTTTTGATGCTTTCGTTAGGGCTTACACCAACGGTTTACACCACTGGACCTTCCAGATGCTAGCTGATGAAGATAAACTAAAAGGTTGATATCCTCGACCGTTCTCAATATTTTTGCTGGGGATATTTTTTAATGACTGATACCACCAAACCTTCCTGATGCCTTTGTTGGGGCTGACACCAAAGGTTTACACCATTGGACCTTCCTGATGTCTTCGTTGAAGTAGTTTTCAATGACTTACACCACTAGATCTTTCCCGATGCTACGCTAGGGTTGACATCAACGGTTTACAATACCGGATCTTCCGATATCTTCGCTGAAAGTAGTTTTCAACGGCTTACACCACTGGATCCTTCCCAATACTACATTGGGGTTAACACCAATGGTTTACAATACCGAATCTTTCGATATCTTCGCTGAAGTAGTTTAAAGGCTTACAGCACTGGACCCTTCTCGATGCTATGATGGGGTTGACACCAATGGTTTATAATATCGGATCTTCCGATATCTTCGCTGAAGTGGTTTTGAATGGCTTACACCACTGGATCCTTCCCTATGCTATGCTAAGGTTGACGCCAATGATTTACAATACCAGATCTTCCGATATCTTCGCTAAAGTAGTTTTCAATGGTTTACACCACCGGATCCTTCCCAATGCTATATTGGGGTTGACACTAATGGTTTATAATATTGGATCTTCTGATATCTTCGTTGAATTAGTTTTCAGTGGCTTACACCATCGGATCCTTCCCGATGCTACGCTGGGGTTGACACTAACGGTTTACAATACCGAATCTTCTAATATCTTCACTGAAGTAGTTTTCAACGGCTTACACCACCAGATCCTTCCTAATGTTACACTGGGGTTGACACTAACGATTTACAATACCGGATCTTCAGATATCTTTGTTGAAGTAGTTTTCAATGGCTTACACCACCGGATCCTTCCTGATGCTACGCTAGGGTTGACACCAATGGTTTAGAATGGGATTTACATTCATCAGAAGTTTGATACCATATTTTAGGGTTTCAGGCACTTTACGCTTAATCGCGTAGAACCTTTTTTATTGGTTTGACTTTTTGGCTTTAGGGGAACCTACCAGAACTTAAATTTGATCAAGCAGGAGGGTGTGGGACCCAACCCAACTACAGGTCTACCTACGGCTGCTGCAGGTAGAGTCACGGCAGGCCGCGGGTGGTTTTAACCCCCTATCCCCCCTATGGGTTTTCATGTTTAATGAGTTTATATGCAATGTATCAATTATGTATGCATAGATGACTTAATAAAAATGAACATGCTTAGTAAATGTTTGTATTTTACCATGTTGAACATTCTGAGGTGAAAAAAATTAATTTTTTCAGGGATATTTTTCAATGCATTTTGGCTAGTTAGCCCTCCTATTTTAGGATAAATGAACATGATGTTGTCATTACTATATACCTTTATTGCTCTAGGTAATTTGGTTACCATTTTGAGCTTGATTTAATGTTTATATATGCATTGTTCTTGAATTGAGTTGGTGTGCTATTGAATGGCCACCTAGTCATGCCTATGTGCATGTGGATAATCCATTTTATAAAGGAGACTCTGGTAAAAAAAATTCACGAGTCTGAGTATTTAATTTGTATGCATATTTAACTCTACTGGGGATGCATGTTAAAATATCGCAAGTTTATGAGTGCAAACCATGCATAATGTGATGATCTAAATTCATCATTAGGAGATTGTTGTCCTAGGTTGATACACATGCTTAATTGAATTGACTAGATATAAAAGCATACCTCACCCTTTTGAAGCGATTTGAAGTTTTTGTTTAGGGATGGATTCTAATAGGACTAGTACCTATAGCTCCTGCAGGTTTCTTTCGGTATTGGAGGGCGACTTCAGACGCTCCCTTACCTCGTCCGGAATCGAAGGTGCGGCCATTGTGACATGAGTCGGTGATTCTTCCTATCAGAGTTGATGGGACAGAGGTTCCAGAGGAGGAAGATGAGGATGTTCCTATTGCTGATCCAGCCCCTTCTTCATTTACCGACCAATTAAATACCAAATAAACTTAGGTAGGACATACTAGCGAAGGAATTCCCCGTCTCTCCCCTCCTAGTGCTATTCTCACATCTTAGCTAGGGATCATATCCCTAAGCTTTGATACCAACTGTGACGCCCCCAAAATTAGGTATACAAAACCCATCTTGGGTCGCCAGATACATGGTACAGAATTCAAATACAATTTACTAATACAACTGTCGTGTACAATACGACAAAACATAACTGTGAGCTTGAATACAATTATTGTCAATTAGAGATTATACAAACTCAAAAGGAGTCCTCATTACAATTGTTTACACACTATTTCACAGAATAGTGAGGACTACTAATACTATCATCCGTCCATCACTCCGCTCCCGACTCGCCCCCAGCCTATATTCTCATTTCAAGAGAGCGGTGAAAGAAAGGGTGAGCTCAACTAGCCCTAATAAGAAATATTATGACTAAGATAATGCGAATAAATTATCATTAGTCTCCAACAATGTTAAACCGATAAAATATAATAGACATCAAGTTTAATCTGCAGTGAAACAAGCAATCCATTAAAAGAGTCAAGTAGAAAATAAAATCTACTATCTTTTATGATTTAAAAGGTTTTTCATCATCCGTTATCGCCTGAGACTAAATTTTTAATAAATATTCCACATCATCGAATCACCCCTAGCACTACGGCCAAGGATATTCTTTAGTATCACGACCACAATTATCCATGCACTACGGGCCAAGAATATTTGTGTATTCATTAATGGTCATGATCATGCCAACAACTGTCCATCAATGCACTACGGGCCCATGAGGACTTTTATTACATCATTTGTAACATTACGGTCATGATTATACCAAATAATCCCTGGTCATAATCATACCAAGTCCATCTATGCACTACAGGCCACAGATGACTTTCAACATATCCATATGAGGATGATGACAATGATATAAAAATTAAATAAAACAAGTTCAAGAATTAATTTGTCCAAGAACCAATAACGTCCAAATTGTCAACATGATACTGCTTTGTAGAGTAAAATTCAAGAATGATACGAAGAATATTTCCATGAAAAGATACTGGATGAAACGCAAATATCAAGGATATTCTACTAATTTCATGGAGTATAGAAGTAAAAACTTTAACCAACTGAGTATAATAAAGAATGGAATAATAAAAGAAATCACCATGCATGCGGTACTTCACATAGATGAGTTATTCCAGCGTAATAATAATAACGAGAACTAGGTCGAGCAAAATTTGCACCGACTGGGATGTTCCAACAGAATAATAAAGATTTTAACCAGTCAGGTGTAAAACACACATGGGGATGTTCCAGCGTAGAATAATATTAAAGATTTTAACCGGTCCGGTGTAAAACACATACAGGATATTCCAACAGAGTAATAATAAAGATGGAACCAGGTCCGGCGTAAAATGCACAGACAGGATATTCCAACAGAATAATAATAAAGACAGAATAATAGAAGAATGTCACCAAGTATAGGGTAGTCCGTGTATACTGGTTATTCCAGCAGAATAATAAATAATGGAATAACAGAAGTTCTCTTCATGAATACAAAGAAATAACACCCCTTACCGTAAAATAATACTTGATATTAGAGTAGGGAAGTAGCATAATACCTTTCTATTGTTTCTCTATAATTTCTCTCTTTGGAGTTTCAGTGAATTCGTAAGAAATAATGAAGGAATGAGCTTCTATTTATAGGAAAATGGAATGCATAGTAACTAACTCATGAACGATCCAGATTGATTTACTTTAATCTGACGGTCCATATTTAAAGTAAAATATTTTAAATAAAATATAATATATATAATAATAATGACAATCATAGTACTCAATAATTCAATTCTTCTGAAATTTTTTCCAACGCAGATATATATATATATATATATATATATATATATATATATATATATATATATATCAGTACACAATCAGCATAAATACAATATATGTAATATACAACACATGTTCCCTACAAACACAACACACACCGCTAACAATACCATTCCCCACCAAAACCCACTAACAATATATATTATATTATATATATACACCCACACACAATCTTATATACATAACCCCTTCCTCAATACGTATCTCTCTCCCACCCCCATTTTCAAAAATCATTTTTCAACACATATGGGCCCCACATGTGGGCTCCACCTTTAAATAATTTTCTATCGATTATTTTGAAAAAATGGGTAAATGAGGGTCCATATAATAATCAAAATTGACACAATTACTATAGCAATAATTGAACAAAACTGAGTGACTTCTGACGTAAGCATCAATAATTAATACCGTGTGCTACTATGCAACCACGCCAGACATCGCATTTCTTTTAACACACAGTGTGTCAATAGCTTAATCAGTAAAACTTTCACCGATTATTTTATAAAGTATTTTTGTCGTTTTCTCAATCTGACAATAATTCCATTATGGGGTCCACCAATGATTGTGCCGTCGTACGAATATTCCCCGACAAAAAGAATATTCCCCGACCAAACGAATATTTTATAACAACTTGCTTACTTTGCAAAATTTATAAATATTACCCACAACTATAACATTATATCAAATTTACTCCATCATATTCAAAAATAATATTTATAGAAAATTCATCTTTATTTATAAAAGTTGGGGTCTTACACCAATGGTTTAGAATGGGATTTACATTCATCAAAAGTTTGATACCATATTTCAGGGTTTCAGGCACTTTACGCTTCATCGCGTAGAACCTTTTTTATTGGTTTGACCTTTTGGCTTCAGGGGAACCTGCTTGAACTTAAATTTGATCAAGCCGGAGGGTGTGGGACCCAACCCAACCTACTACAGGTCTACCTATGGCTGCTGCAGGTAGAGTCACGGCAGGCCGCGGGTGGTTTTAACCCCCTATGCCCCTTGAAATGTCATTTTTAACTTGATACCCTTCAAAAAATTTGAACCCCTCTGCTCAAATTTACTCATTTCATGCTGTTTTTCGCGAAATCCTGCATCGAACAATCGTTTTACACATCTTAGGTAACGTTTATATCCATTTCTTTCGCGTTTTGACCGTTAGATTGGTATATTTCATGTTTAATGAGTTTATATGCAATGTATCAATTATGTATGCATAGATGACTTAATAAAAATGAACATGCTTAGTAAATGTTTGTATTTTACCATGTTGAACATTCTGAGGTGAAAAAAATTAATTTTTTCAGGGATATTTTTCAATCCATTTTGGCTAGTTAGCCCTCCTATTTTAGGATAAATGAACATGATGTTGTCATTACTATATACCTTTATTGCTCTAAGTAATTTGGTTACCATTTTGAGCTTGATTTAATGTTTATATATGCATTGTTCTTGAATTGAGTTGGTGTGCTACTGAATGGCCACCTAGTCATGCCTATGTGTATGTGGATAATCCATTTTGTAAAGGAGACTCTGTTAAAAAAAATTCACGAGTCTGAGTATTTAATTTGTATGCATAATTAACTCTAATGAGGATGCATGTTAAAATATCGCAAGTTTATAAGTGCAAACCATGCATAATGTGATGATCTAAATTCATCATTAGGAGTCTGTTGTCCTAGGTTGATGCATATGCTTAATTGAATTGACTAGATATAAAAGTACACCTCACCCTTTTGAAGCAGTTTGAAGTTTTTGCTCAGGGATGGATTCTAATAGGACTAGTACCTATAGCTCCTGCAGGGTTTCTTCTGGTATTCGGAGGGCAGCTTCAGATGTTCCCTTACCTCGTCCGAACCGACAGGTGCGTCAGTTGACAGAGTTGGTGATTCTTCCTATCAGAGTTGATGGGACAGAGGTTCTAGAGGAGGAAGATGAGGATGTTCCTGTTGCTGATCCAGCCCCTTCTTCATCTACCTCACGCCAGGATCTTCTTGGCATGCATGTGACTGTTTCTGGTATGTTAGGCAATCTGAGTCGTCATCCATTAATTCATTTACATACGAATGAGGTAATGGGATTTTTGTATATTTAATTACTTTTTCTTCCATTTTTGGCAATGGTTGAACATTAACTTGAATGTAATGCAGGGTTCCGGGTTTACTTCAAATTTTAGGGGGCGGTTTAGCATTCATTTCTTATATAGGACTCTTCATCCTGAATATCAGGACCTCATGAATTCCTGGGGTTTTGATGCTTTCTTTTCCATTGCACCACGATGTTGTCCATGAGAATATTTTTGACGCCCCAAAAATAGGTATACATCACCCATTAAAGTCGCCCAATACATGGTATAGAAACAAATATAACTTTAGTAATACCATTGTGCGTGCAAAATACTGACAACACATATCTTTTGTGAGTAAATACAAATATTATCTAATAGAAACTATACAAACTCAAAAGGAGTCCTCATTACAATTATTGATACACTATTTTTACAAAATAGTGAGGACTACTAAAACAACTATCCCGAACCATCACTCCATACCCCGACTAGTTCTCGCTATGTTTCTCACCTCCCGAGAAGAAAATGGAACAAAAGGAAAAGGTGAGCTCAACTAGCCCGATAAAGAAGAATATTATGACTAAGATAATATACAACAAATTATCATTAGTCTTCAACAGGAAAAATCGATAGAATATAATAGACAACAAGTTTTAGATCAACAACTCGCAGTGGAAACAATAATCCATTAGAAGAGTCCGAGAGAATGAATTCTACTATCTTCTAAGATTTAAAAGTCCATCATCAATATTTTATCCTCAGTAATATCAATCAAAATACATCTTACTAGACACTTGAAATATTATAAGGTATGTCTAATGATGCAATGACAAAATATAGTATGATGTCATGAATGTTAGATGCCTTTGTGGGAGTTAGGTACCATAACTTTCACCACCGGACCTTTTTTGATGCTTTCGTTAGGGCTTACACCAACGGTTTGCACCACTAGACCTTCCAGATGCTAGCTGATGAAGATAAACTAAAAGGTTGATATCCTCGACCGTTCTTAATGTTTTTGCTGGGGATAATTTTTAATGGCTGATACCACCAGACCTTCTTGATGCCTTTGTTGGGGATGACACCAAAGGTTTACACCATTGGACCTTCTAGATGTCTTTGTTGAAGTAGTTTTCAATGACTTACACCACTAGATCTTTCCCGATGCTACGTTAGGGTTGACACCAACGGTTTACAATACCGGATCTTCCGATATCTTCGCTGAAAGTAGTTTTCAACGGCTTACACCATCGGATCCTTCCCAATGCTACATTGGGGTTAACACCAATGGTTTACTATACCGAATCTTTCAATATCTTTGCTGAAGTAGTTTAAGGGCTTACAACACTGGACCCTTCTCGATGCTATGATGGGGTTGACACTAATGGTTTACAATACTGGATCTTCCGATATCTTCGCTGAAGTGGTTTTGAATGGCTTACACCACTGGATCCTTCCCTATGCTACGCTAAGGTTGACGCCAACGATTTACAATACCAGATCATCTGTTATCTTCGCTAAAGTAGTTTTCAATGGTTTACACCACCGGATCCTTCCCAATACTATATTGGGGTTGACACCAATGGTTTATAATATTGGATCTTCCGATATCTTTGTTGAAGTAGTTATCAACGGCTTACACCACCGGATCCTTCCCGATGCTACGCTGGGGTTGACACCAACATTTTACAATACCGAATCTTCTAATGTCTTCACAGAAGTAGTTTTCAACGACTTACACCACCAGATCCTTCCTGATGTTACGCTGGGGTTGACACTAATGGTTTACAATATCGGATCTTCAGATATCTTTGTAGAAGTAGTTTTCAATGGCTTACACCACCGGATCCTTCCTGATGTTACGGTGGGGTTGACACCAATTGTGACGCCCCCAAAATTAGGTATACATCACCCATCTTGGGTCGCCAGATACATGGTACATAATTCAAATACAATTTACTAATACAATCATGTAGGTACAATACGATAAAACATAAGCGTGAGTTTGAATACAATTATTGTCTCTACTAGATTATACAAACTCAAAAGGAGTCCTCATTACAATTGTTTACACACTATTTCTGCCGAATAGTGAGGACTACTAATACTATCATCTCGGTCCATCACTCCGCTCCCCGACTCATCCCGGCTATATTCTCATTTCTGAAGAGAACAATTGAAAGAAAGGGTGAGCTCAACTAGCCCAAAGAAGAAATATTATGACTAAGATAATGCGAATAAATTATCATTAGTCTCCAACAATGTTAAAGCGATAAAATATAATAGACATCAAGTTTAAGCTGCATAATGAACAAGCAATCCATTAAAAGAGTCAAGTAGAAAATAAAATCTACTATCTTTTATGATTTAAAAGGTTTTTCATTACTGTTATCGCTGAGACTCAGCTTGATAAAGATTCCACATCATCGAATCATCCCTGCACTACGGCCAAGGATATTCTTTAGTATCACGACCACAATTATCCATGCACTACGGGCCAAGAATATTTGTGTATTTATTAATGGTCATGATCATGCCAACAACTGTCCATCAATGCACTACGGGCCAATGAGGACTTTTATCACATCATTTGTAACATTACGGTCATGATTATACCATATAATCCCTGGTCATAATCATACCAAGTTCATCTATGCACTACAGGCCACAAATGACTTTCAACATATCCATATGAGGATGATAACAATGATATAAGAATTCAATAAAACAAGTTCAAGAAGTAATTTGTCCAAGAACCAATAACGTCCAAATTGTCAACATGATATCGCTTTGTAGAGTAAAATTCAAGAATGATCGGAAGAATATTTCCATGAAAAGAGATATCGATGAAACGCAAATATCAAGGATATTCTACTAATTTCATGGAGTATATAAGTCAAAACTTTAACCAACCGAGTATAATAAAGAATGGAATAACAAAAGAAATCACCGTGCATGCGATTGTGAGCATAGAGCAAAAGTTATTCCAATAGAATAATAATAATGTAACTGTGTCGCAAAATTTTACGCAAGCGGGATGTTCAAATGTAATAATAAAAGGCAGAACCGTGTCCGGTAGTAAAAACACATAGGCAAGATGTTCCAATGTAATAATAATAAAGATTTTAATTAGGTTGTAAAACACATGCGAGACGAGGATATTCCAACAGTAGTAATAATAAAGATGGAATCAAGTCCCGTAGAAAACGCATGCATGAGGATATTCTAATAGAATAATAATAAAGATGCAGAATAATAGAAGAATGTCACCAAGTATAGGTAGTTTCAGCATTATCTTTGGTTATTCCAGTGAGAATAATATATAATGGAATAATGAAGTTCTCTTCATGAATACAAAAGAAATAACACCCTCAAGTAAAATAAACTTGATATTAGAGTAGGAAGTAGCAGAATACTTTTCTATAGTTTTCTATAATTTCTCTCTCTAGAGTTTGATCAATTAAATGAAGAAATAATGAAGGAATGAGCTTCTATTTATAGGAAAATGGAATGCATAGTAACTAACTCATGAAGCGGTCAGATTGATTTACTTTAATCTGACTCATCCATATTTAAAGTAAAATATTTTAATAAAATATAATATATATAATAATAATGACAATTATAGTACTCAATAATTCAATTCTTTTGAACTTTTTTCCAACGCAGTATATAAATATATATATATATATATATATATAATATACAACACATGTTCCCTACAAACACAACACACACCACACACCACTAACAATACCATTCCCCACTAAAACCCACTAACAATACCATTCCCCACCAAAACCCACTAACAATATATATTATATTATATATATACACGCACACACAATCTTATATACATAACCCCCTCCCCAATACGTATCTCTCTCCCACCCCCATTTTCAAAAATCATTTTTCAACACATATGGGCCCCACATGTGGGCCCCACCTTTAAATAATTTTCTATCGATTATTTTAAAAAATGGGTAAATGAGGGTCCATATAATAATCAAAATTGACACAATTACTATAGCAATAATTGAACAAAACCGAGTGACTTCTCGGACGTAAGCATCAATAATCAATACTGTGCTACTTGCAACCACGCCAGACATCGTATTTTTTAACAAGGTGTTTCAACAGTTAACGATAAAACTTTTGCCGTTATTTTCATAAAGTATTTTTGTCATTTTCTCAATCCGACAATAATTACGTTGTGGGGTCCACCTAATGATTGTGTTGCTGTCATCACGAATATTCCCCGACAAAAAGAATATTCCCCACTGCATTTAATATTTTATAACAACTTGCTTACTTTGCAAAATTTATAAATATTACCCACAACTATAACATTATATCAAATTTACTCCATAATATTCAAAAATAATATTTATAGAAAATTTATCTTTATTTATAAAAGTTGGGGTCTTACAACCTCCCTTCTTATAAAATTTCGCCCTCGAAATTAGGGTAAGTGCATTACTGGTATGTCGAAGAGGTAAGGATACCTTGATTTCATTTCTGATTCTAACTCCCAAGTCATTTCCTCAACATTGTGGTTTCTCCACAAAACTTTGACTTGAGGTATAACCTTGGAGCGTAGAATATGTTCCTTCCTATCCAAGATTTGAACATGAACCTCTTCATACGTTAAATCTTCCGCTATTTCGTCCGGTTCTAACTCAATAATGTAGTTCGGGTCTTTCATATATTTACGTAACATAGATATGTGAAAAACGTTATGAACATGAGACATACTTGGCGGTAAAGCGAGTCTATAGGCCACAGTTCCTACTCGACCGAGTATTAAAAATGGGCCGATGAATCGAGGATTTAGTTTTCCTCTCTTTCCAAATCTAGTAATTCCTTTCCATGGAGCAACACGCAACAACACATGATCTCCTATATCGAATTCCACGACCTTTCGATGAAGATCGGCATAACTCTTTTGTCGATCTTGTGAGGTTTTTATACGTTGTCGGATCGTTTGAATCTTTTCCGTAGTCATACGTACCAACTCCGGTCCCAACAACGTTGCTTCACCCACCTCATCCCAGCATACTAGAGAATGACACTTTCTTCTATACAACGCTCGAATGGAGCCATGCCAATACTTGCTTGATAAGCATTGTTGAGGGAAAACTCCACCAATGGTAAGAACTTGTCCCAACTTCCTTGAAATCAAGGACACAGAGTCTTAATAGATCTTCAAGAGTTTGAAAAGTCCTCTCCGACTATCCGTCCGTCTGAGGATGATATGCCGAGCTAAATCGTAAGTCTGTGCCCATAGCTTTTTGCAAACTAACCCAAAATCGTGAAGTGAATCTTGGGTCTCGATCGAAACTATGGATACTTAAGATACCATGCGATCTTACAATCTCGTTTATGTACATCTGAGCAAGGCGTTCAAGTGTATAAGTTTCTCGACGATCGGAAGAAATGAGCGGACTTGGTCAATCTATCAACAATGACCCAAATCGCATCTATGCCTTGAGAAACCTTAGGAAGACCGATAATGAAATCCATGGTAATGTGCTCCACTTCCATTACGGAATTTCAAGTGGTTGCAATGGACCTTTTGGTACTTGATGCTTCGCTTTAACTCATTGACAAGTTAGACACCTTGAGATAAACAACGCTATCTCTCTCTTCATATTGCTCCACCAAAATGTATGGCGAATATCATGACACATTTTAGTACTCCCAGGATGGATTGCAAACGGTGTGTTGTGCGCCTCCATCATGATTTTATACTTTAAATCAGTGGTCGTTAGGAACACAAAGTCTAGAGTTGACTCAAAGTATTCCTTCTTCATCGATTCTTGCTTCTTAAGATAGCACCTTCTTGCACTTTCTTCCTCATACGCATCACCCGTGTGCGTAACTTGAGCGCCTTTAACTTTATCGATTAAAGTCGGTTCTACTCGTATATTTGCCATCATCACATGGGTCCACGGATTCTTTAACTCTATCTCCATCCTTTGCAAGTCACACAAAATGGGCCTCTGCGTTAACAATATCGCTTTTCAGATCTTGCATATGATCTTCTACTCAATCGTCGGCTACCACGTTCGCTTTTTCCAGGATGGTATTGGATGGTTTGATCATAATCTTTCCTTGATTCAAGCCAACGTCGTTGTCGCATGTTGAGTTCCTTTTGAGTAAAGAAATATTTGAGGCTTTTATGATCCGTAAAGATCTCCACCTTCTCCCCATACAAGTAATGCCTCTAAATCTTTAATGCGAAGATAACATTTGCTAACTCTAGATCATGAGTAGGATAATTCCTCTCATATTCTTTGAGTTGTGTCTTGAGGCATAGGCTATGACTTTTCCATGTTGCATGAGAACACATCCCAACCCTTTGCTCGAAGCATCATTGTAGATGACAAATCCTCCTCGAGCGGATGGTATTGTCAAAACAGTCTTTGAAATGAGTCTCCTCTTGAGTTCTTGAAAACTCTTCTCATATTCTTCGCTCCAATCGAACTTTGTATCTTTTCGAGTCAATTTGAGTTAATGGAGTAGCGATTCGAGAAAATCCTTCCACGAATCTCCAATAATAACCGACTAAAGCGAGAAAGCTACGTACTTGACCACCGATTTAGGTTGCTCCCGACTTTGAATAGCTTCAATCTTTGTTGGGTGTGGATATTCCATGACTTGATACCACGTGCCCAAGGAATGCTACTTCCTCATGCCAGAACTCGTATTTCTTCAACTTGGCATAAAGCTTATATTCACGAAGCTTTTGGAGTGTCAGCCTCAAGTGTTGTTCATGATCTTCACGGCTTTTGGAATAAATAAGGATGTCATCAATAAAGAAGACTACAAAGTGATCCAAATATTCCTTGAATATTCGGTTCATCATATCCATGAAGGCAGCAAGAGCATTAGTCAATCCAAAAGACATGACTAGGAATTCATAATACCCGTCTCGAAGTTACGAAAGCCCTCTTTGGAATGTCATCGGTTCTAATCTTTAATTGGTGATATCCTAACGTAAGATCAATCTTTGAAAAGAATTTGGCTCCTTGCAATTGGTCAAACAGGTCATCAATACGTGGCAATGGATACCTATTTTGATGGTGACATGATTCAACTCCCGATAATCAATACAAAGTCGCGATACTCCCATTTTCTTCTTCACAATAGAACAGAGCACTCCGAGGAGAAGTACTAGGACGAATAAAGCCAATGTCTAACAATTCCTGCGGTTAGGTCTTTAACTCTGAAGTTCAATAGGAGCCATTCGATATGGGGCTTTGGAAATGGGTTTTGTACTGGGTTCAAGGTCGATACAAAATTCAATTTCACGCTCGGGGTAGGCTGGCGAAGTTCTTGAGAATACGTTAGGAAATTTATTAACAATAGAAATATCGTTCAAAATCGACGTATTTTTGTTTAAATCGTGACATGAGCTAAGAAAGCTTGACATCCATTTTTCAATAAGCGAATAGCTTTATGGCTTGAGATGACCGTGATTGATTTTAATGGTTTGGTCGCTTGAATTCGCATAATAGGTTGATTAGGAATATAAAAGCTAACAACCTTACGAAAATAATCAATTTTTGCATGATGAGTAGTTAACCAATCAATCCCTAGAATCACATTAAATGCAAGTATTTTCAAAGAAATAAGATCGACAGGTAATGTACAGTTACCAATTTGAATCAAACAAGACTTATAAACCATGGATGTAATGAAGGTTTCTCCCAACGGAGTTTCAACAGATAAGTCAAAGTTCAATTTCTCCGGAGTCAAATTTAATCGATGAGCGCAAGTAGGAGAAAGAAAAGAATGGGTAGAACCGGTATCAAATAAAGTATAGACTTTGTTAGAGTTTATGATAAGCTTACTCGTGATGACCTCATTCGGGTTACTTACTTTCTGTGAGGTCACAACAAACGCTCTCCCTTGCACTACCGGCTTTGACTTTTCTGGGACGGCCTTTGGTGCCTCCATCCTAGTGAATTTGTCTTGATTGAGCGACAAAATTGGGCTAAGTGACCTTCTCTTCCACAATTATAACATGCTTTGGACGACATCAGCGTAGTTTGGTGATGTGCCCCTCCTCCGCATTTGAAACATATGATAGGTGGTCGTTCTCCTTCCTTAACGGCCGGTCTTTGGTCTTTGACGTCTTTCCATCATTGTTGAATCTCCTCTTCTTGAAATGTCCATTCTTATTGTTTTTGTACGATTACCATCAAGTGGTTACCATTTTCGGCTTTGTTTATTCCCTCCACGTTTGTTGTCACCGCTCACGATGCTCGCTCGGGCCGGTATTATCCTTTTGCTCTTTGCTCTCTTTTAGTTGCGTTGACTCATTATCGCGCTCCACTAACTCAAGCCTTATTTACAACATCCGAATATAAACATGTTTATGAGAAATAAGATGTTGACGTATCTCCGACTTCAAACCTCTTAAAAACATTCGCGCCATTCTTTCTTCATTATCCACCAAGTGGGACGTGGCGGGATAACTCGCAAATTTTGCCCGCGCGCGACACGATCATATTGTTTTGCTCCAATTTGATAAACTCCACCTCCTTCATGTGACGAATACTTTCGGGAAAGTATTTGTCGTTGAAATGACTCTTGGAACTTCTCCCAAGACATCTTCAAGACGGCGGAGTTGAATACGTTTCTACCGATTCCCACCGATAATCTACCTCTCCGCTACAACATAAAAGGCGGCAAAGGGAACCTTTGCTCCTCGGAGCATCCCAAGACATCATATATCTTGGTGATCGCTTTATCCATGCTTCGCCATAAGTGGTTTTGGCTCTCCTTAAATTCCGGGTGGTCCCGGCTCCTTGAAGCTATTTAAGCGGTGACCACCGAGAGTTTCAATGTTTCCACCTATATATTTTGGACGGAGCCGCTCTACTTTGTTGTTGCATGAATTGCATAAAGCCTCCGAACAATCCATCATTCATCATTTGGTCGGTGTTGTTGTTTGCATGAGGATTGTCTCCTTCACGATGCACATTATCCCGATTATTGATATGTGGTGAATCAACGATCGCTTTGTGCTCCATTCTTTATTCTCAACATTTTCGGATGTCATTTTGAGAATCGCCACAAAACAAAATGTTAATTGACATGTAACATATTATCCCTATATTCGACCGACCAATTAAATACCAAATAAACTTAGGTAGGTCATACTAGCGAAAGAATTTCCGTCTCTCCCTCCTAGTGCTATTCTCACATCTTAGCCAGGATCATATCCTAAGCTTTGATACTAACCTGTGACGCCCCAAAATTAGGTATACAAAACCCATCTTGGGTCGCGGATACATGGTATGTAATTCAAATACAATTTACTAATACAATCGTCGGTGTACAATACGACAAAAACATAATCGTGAGTTTGAATACAATTATTGTCTATTAGAGATTATACAAACTCAAAAGGAGTCCTCATTACAATTGTTTACACACTATTTCACAGAATAATAAGGACTACTAATACTATCATCTGGTCCATCACTCCGTTCCCCGACTCGTCCCAACTATATTCTCATTTCCTGAAGAGAACAGTGAAAGAAAGGGTGAGCTCAACTAGCCCAATAAGAAATATTATGACTAAGATAATGCAGAATATATTATCATTAGTCTCCAACAATGTTAAACTGATAAAATATAATAGACATCAAGTTTAGCTGCATGAATGAACAAGCAATCCATTAAAAGAGTCAAGTAGAAAATAAAATCTACTATCTTTTATGATTTAAAAGGTTTTTTCATCACTGTTACCGCCGAGACTCGGCTTAATAAATATTCCACATCATCGAATCACCCACGAACTACGGCCAAGGATATTCTTTAGTATCACGACCACAATTATCCATGCACTACGGGCCAAGAATATTTGTGTATTCATTAATGGTCATGATCATGCCAACAACTGTCCATCAATGCACTACGGGCCAATGAGGACTTTTATCACATCATTTATAACATTACGGTCATGATTATACCAAATAATCCCTGGTCATAATCATACCAAGTCCATCTATGCACTACAGGCCACAGATGACTTTCAACATATCCATATGAGAATGATGACAATGATATAAGAATTAAATAAAACAAGTTCAAGAATTAATTTTTCCAAGAACCAATAACGTCCAAATTGTCAACATGATACTGCTTTGTAGAGTAAAATTCAAGAATGATCAGAAGAATATTTCCAAGAAAAGATAATGGATGAAACGCAAATATCAATGATATTCTACTAATTTCATTGAGTATAGAAGTCAAAACTTTAACCAACTGAGTATAATAAAGAATGGAATAACAAAAGAAATCACCATGTATGCGGTACTTCACATGCAAAGTTATTTCAATGGAATAATAATAACGAAACAAGGTCGAGGCAAAAATTTGCAACCTACAGGATGTTCCAAATGAGAATAATAAAGACGAAACTGTGTTCGATTGTAAAACACATGCATGAGACAGGATGTTCAACGAGAATAATAATAAAAGGCGGAACCAGTCCGGTGTAAAACACACGAGCATGAGATATTCCAACGAGTAATAATAAAGATGGAACCGGTCCCCAGAAAAACGCATGCATGTGATATTCCAACGTAATAATAATAAAGAGCGAGAATAATGAAGAATGTCACCAAGTATAGGGTAGTCCGCGTGTATCTTTGGTTATTCCAAAGAATAATAAATAATGGAATAATGAAGTTCTCTTCATGAATACAAAGAAATAACACCCTCACCGTAAAATAATACTTGATATTAGAGTAGGAAGTAGCGATAATACTTTTCTATAGTTTCTCTATAATTTCTCTCTCAGGAGTTTCAGTGAATTCGTAAGAAATAATGAAGGAATGAACTTTTATTTATAGGAAAATGGAATGCATAGTAACTAACTCATGAACGGTCCAGATTGATTTACTTTAATCTGATGGTCCATATTTAAAGCAAAATATTTTAAATAAAATATAATATATATAATAATAATGACAATCATAGTACTCAATAATTCAATTCTTCTAAACTTTTTCCAACGCGATATATATATATATATATATATATATATATATATATATATATATATATATCGATACACAATCAAAGATAAATACAATATATATAATATACAACACATGTTCCCTACAAACACAACACATACCGCTAACAATACCATTCCCCACCAAAACACACTAACAATATATATTATATTATATATATACACCCACACATAACCTTATATACATAACCTCCTCCCCAATACGTATCTCTCTCCCACCCCCATTTTCAAAAATCATTTTTCAACACATATGGGCCCCACATATGGGCCCCACCTTTAAATAATTTTCTACCGATTATTTTGAATAATGGGTAAATGAGGGTCCATATAATAATCAAAATTGACACAATTACTATAGAAATAATTGAACAAAACTGAGTGACTTCTGACGTAAGCATCAATAATCAATACCGTGTGCTACTATGCAACCACGCCAGATATCGCATTTCTTTAACACCGGTGTTTCAACAGTTAACAGTAAAACTTCCACCGTTATTTTATATAATATTTTTGTCGTTTTCTCAATCCGACAATAATTCCGTTATGGGATCCACTAATGATTGTGCCATCGCATTTAATATTCCCCTGACAAAAAGAATATTCCCGACCAAACGAATATTTTATAACAACTAGCTTACTTTGCAAAATTTATAAATATTACCACAATTATAACATTATATCAAATTTACTCCATAATATTAAAAATAATATTTATAAAAAATTCATCTTTATTTATAAAAGTTGGGGTCTTACACCAATGGTTTAGAATGGGATTTACATTCATCAGAAGTTTGATACCATATTTAAGGGTTTCAGGCACTTTACGCTTCATCGCGTAGAACCTTTTTTATTGGTTTGACTTTTTGGCTTCAGGGGAACCTGCCAGAACTTAAATTTGATCAAGCCGGAGGGTGTGGGACCCAACCCAACCTACTACAGTCTACCTATGGTCATTGCTGCCGTAGGTAGAGTCATTTGAAAGTAGTAGGGGTTTTAACCCCCTATACCCCTTGAATTGTCATTTTTAACTTGATACCCTTCAAAAAATTTGAACCCCTCTGCTCAAATTTACTCATTTTGTGCTGTTTTTTGCAAAATCCTTCATCGAACAATCGTTCTACACATCTTAGGTAACGTTTATATCCATTTCTTTCTCGTTTTGACCGTTAGATTGGTAGATTTCATGTTTAATGAGTTTATATGCAATGTATCAATTATGTATGCATAGATGACTTAATAAAAATGACCATGCTTAGTAAATGTTTGTATTTTACCATGTTGAACATTCTGAGGTGAAAAAAATTAATTTTTTCAGGGATATTTTTCAATGCATTTTGGCTAGTTAGCCCTCCTATTTTAGGATAAATGAACATGATGTTGTCATTACTATATACCTTTATTGCTCTAGGTAATTTGGTTACCATTTTGAGCTTGATTTAATGTTTATATATGCATTGTTCTTGAATTGAGTTGGTGTGCTACTGAATGACCACCTAGTCATGCCTATGTGCATGTGGATAATCCATTTTGTAAAGGAGACTCTGGTAAAAAAAATTCACGAGTCTGAGTATTTAATTTGTATGCATATTTAACTCTAATGAGGATGCATGTTAAAATATCGCAAGTTTATAAGTGCAAACCATGCATAATGTGATGATCTAAATTCATCATTAGGAGTCTGTTGTCCTAGGTTGATGCACATGCTTAATTGAATTGACTAGATATAAAAGCATACCTCACCCTTTTGAAGCGATTTGAAGTTTTTGTCCAGGGATGGATTCTAATAGGACTAGTACCTATAGCTCCTGCAGGGTTTCTTCTGGTATTCGGAGGGCAGCTTCAGATGTTCCCTTACCTCGTCCGAGAACCGACAAAAGGCCATGGGTTAGAGATGGGTGATTCTTCCTATCAGAGTTGATGGGACAGAGGTTCCAGAGGAGGAAGATGAGGATGTTCCTGTTGCTGATCCAGCCCCTTCTTCATCTACCTCACGCCAGGATCTTCTTGGCATGCATGTGACTGTTTCTGGTATGTTAGGCAATCTGAGTCGTCATCCATTAATTCATTTACATACGAATGAGGTAATGGGATTTTTGTATATTTAATTACTTTTTCTTCCATTTTTGGCAATGGTTGAACCTTAACTTGAATGTAATGCAGGTTCCCGGGTTTACTCAGCCGAGGGGGAACTGGTTTAGCATTCATTTCTTATATAGGACTCTTCATCCTGAATATCAGGACCTCATGAATTCCTGGGGTTTTGAGGCTTTCTTTTCCATTGCACCACGATGTTGTCCATGAGAATATTTGTGACGCCCCCAAAATTGGTATACATCACCCATTCTGAGTCGCCAAATACATGGTATAGAAACAAATACAACTTTAGTAATACAATTGTCGTGCAAAATATGACAACACATATACTGTGAGTAAATACAAATATTGTCTAATAGAAAGTATACAAACTCAAAAGGAGTCCTCATTACAATTATTGATACACTATTTTACAAAATAGTGAGGACTACTAAAACAACTATCCTGAACCATCACTCCATACCCCGACTAGTTCCTGCTATGTTCTCACCTCCTGAGAAGAAAAATGGAACAAAAAGGAAAAGGGTGAGATCAACTAGCCCAGTAAAGAATATTATGACTAAGATAATATACAACAAATTATCATTAGTCTTCAACAGGGAAAAATCTGATAGAATATAATAGACAACAAGTTTTTAGATCAACAACTGCAGCGGAAACAATAATCCATTAGAAGAGTCAAGTAGAGAATGAATTCTACTATCTTCTAAGATTTAAAAGTCCATCATCAATATTTTATCCCTGTAATATCAATCAAAATATGACAACACATATATTGTGAGTTTGAATAAAAATATTGTCTAATAGACAGTATACAAACTCAAAAGGAGTCTTCATTACAATTATTGATAAACTATTTTCCAAAATAGTGAGGACTACTAAAACAACTATCCTGAACCATTACTCCATACCCCGGCTAGTTCCTGCTATGTTCTCACCTCCTGAGAAGAAAAATGGAACAAAAAAGAAAAATGTGAGCTCAACTAGCCCAGTAAAGAATATTATGACTAAGATAATATACAACAAATTATCATTAGTCCTCAACAGGGAAAAATTTGATAGAATATAATAGACAACAAGTTTTAGATCAACAACTGCAGCGGAAACATCAATCCATTAGAAGAGTCAAGTAGAGAAAGAATTCTACTATCTTCTAAGATTTAAAAGTCCATCATAAATATTCTATCCCTGTAACATCAATCAATATACATCTTGAATCAAATATTCATCTTTGCACTACAGGCCAAAGATATTCATTTGTATCACCAGTTGGTCATGTTCATCTCAACACCTGTTCATCTTTGCACTACGGGCCAAAGATATTCATTAGGTAATCATTCATCTTTGCACTACAAGCCAAAGATATTCAGTAATATCATCATTAGGACTGAGGATGATGAAAAATATGTGACGCCCCCAAAATAGGTATACATCACCCATCTTGAGTCGCTAATACATGGTACAAAATTCAAATACAACTCAATAATACAACTATCGTGTAAAATACAACAAAACATAAACTGAGAGTTTAATACGAATATTGTCTTCTAGATAGTATTCGAACTCAAATGGAGTCCTCAATACATTTATTATCACACTATTTCATAGAATAGTGAGGACTACTAATGCTATCATCTGGACTGTCACTTCATTCCCCGACTAGTCCCAGCTATATTCTCATTTTCTGAAGAGAACAATGTAAGCAAAGGGTGAGCTCAACTAGCCCAGTAACAAATATTATGACTAAGATAATGAACAATAATTTATCGTTATCCTTCAACAGTGTTAAACTGATAAAATATAACAAACATCAAGTTTAACTGCAGCGGAACAAGCAATCCATTAGAAGAGTCAAGTAGAGCATGATTTAAAAAGGGTTTTCATCACTTTTATCACTGAGACTCAGCTTAATAAATAATCCACATAATCGAATCACCCTTGCACTACGGCCAAGGATATTCTTTAGTATCACGACCACAAATTATCCATGCATTACGAGCCAAGGATATTCGTGTATTTATCAATGATCATGATCGTGCCAACAACTGTCCATCAATGCACTACGAGCCAATGAGGACTTTACCACATCATTTGTAACATTACATTCATGATTATACCGAATAATCCCTGGTCATAATCATACCAAGTCCATCTATGCACTACGGCCACAGATGACTTTCAACATAATATAAGCATAAGGATGATGACAATGATATAAGAATTCAATTAAATGAAAGCAAAAGATAAATTTTAAAGATTTATAATTTAATTTATCCAGAAATCAATAACGTCCAAATTGTCAACATGATACTGTTTTGTGGAGTAAAATTCAAGAATAATATTGTACCAAAAATGATTTGGACCGAAAATGAATCAATTTTTATCATGAATAGTACCCTGGGTGAATAGTAACTATGTGAATAGTATCCCATGAATAGTAACTTTGGGAATAATAACCCCGTGAATAGTACCCCGGCATAAAAAAGTTAAAACTTATCAAGAATGCTCAGAATAATGTTTTCATGAAAAGATACTGGATGAAGCGCAAATATCAAGGATATTCTACTAATTTCATGGAGTATAGAAGCCAAAACTTAACAAAATGAGTATAGAATTCGAAATCTAAAACGAAATAATATTACTTACACACTACAGAGTATGGAAGAAAATATTATTTTATACGAATACTGAACAAAAATATATAAAATATTTACAATAATTGAATCAAATAACGTGAGATACTATGTAGCAATTATTGTAGCAATAATTGAGTAAAACTGAGTGACTTCTCACGTAAGCATCAATAATCAATACCGTGTGCTACTATGCAACCATACATATTACTGTACTTTTAACACCGGTTATTTCAACAGTTAACGGTAAACTTCCGCTGTTATTTTCATAAAAAGATTTTTCTGTCGTTTTCTCATTCCGACAATAATTACGTTGTGGGGTCCACCAATGATTGTGCCGTTGTACGAATATTTCCTATTAAAATGAATAATCCCTGACCAATCGAATATTATATAACAACTTGCTTACTTTGCAAAATTTATAAATATTACCCACAACTATAACATTATATCAAATTCACTCCTTAATATTTAAAAATGATATTTATAGAAAATTCATGTTTATTCATAAAAGTTGGGGTCTTACAACCTCCCCTTCTTATGAAATTTCACCCTCGAAATTAGGGTACATACCTGGTATGTCGAAGAGGTGAGGATACCTTGATCTCATTTCAGATTCTAACTCCCAGGTCATTTCCTCAACATCGTGGTTTCTCCATAAAACTTTTACTTGCAGTATAACCTTGGAGCGTAGAATATGTTCCTTCTTATCCAAGATTTTAACAGGAACCTCTTCATACGTTAAATCTTTCGCTATTTCGTCCGGTTCTAACTCAATAATGTGGTTCGGGTCTTCCACATATTTACGTAACATGGATATGTGAAAAACGTTATGAACACGAGACATACTTTCAAGCAAAGCGTAGTCTATAGGCCACAGTTCCTACTCGGTCAAAGATTTCAAATGGACCAATGAATCGAGGATTGAGCTTTCCTCTCTTTCCAAATCTTGTAACTTCCTTTCATTGAGCAACACGTAACAACACATGTTGTAACATTCCAGAATTTTGATTGTAAATTATAAATATTTATTTATTTATATAAATATTTATTGGATGTGTTTATTGTTGAATACATATTTGAATTTGTTTAATTTGATTTGAGTGGGTTAAATTATTTGTTAAATAAATAATTAATGAGTTAAAGAAATTATTTGTGTTGAGTATGTGATTAAATGATTTATTCAATAAATTGTTATTTGAATTAAGTAATTAAGTATGAAAGCTTGATTAAAGAAAGTGTGACAAATAACTATATTATAAAGAGTTATTAAAATAAATTAAATTAGTTTAATTTGGTTTGTGCCAAACAAGACTTAAATAATATGAAGTGTTTAACTTTACATAGTTTTTACCAAACAAAGCCCTATGGCTTTTGGATTTTTGAAATTTAAATTATTTATAAAATAAACTAAATAAATAATTTATATATTTACAAGTTATACGTTATATGTTTGATAACTGATAGTAATTATTAGGTTTATAATGACCATATACGTTTCTTTGACGTTGGCTTATTTTAGAGCACGCATACGTTATCAGTTGGATTTTTAGTTTACACCTAAGCCTAAGTAAGAAAAGAGAGAGTCTGAAAGAGAGAAATAAGAGAAAGACAGGTCTTTGAATTCTTCAAGCTCTTCTCAGTGATTAACAAGTGTTGTCTAACAAATTAAAGGTATGTTTTATAAACCTTATCATATATGTTTTACATTATACAGTATCTGTGAAATTGTATATCTCCGTGTTCTTAAAATTCACAGTAGGATATGTGATAACCCGGCATTTCGAATAATCAAAATTTTACGAATAATTTTTTTAATTAATATTAATATTGATTATCAATTTTGTGAAAAGTATCTGTGATATGAGTCTCGAGAAGGTCAATTTGTGAATTGACTAATAAATTTAGAGTAGAGTTGTGCTTAACAAGCTTTAGAAACCCTAACTGTGAGACCCCAAATTTTATGAAATAAAAGTATTCAATTTTTCTATTTTGGTAAATAGTTAAATTGATAAAAGTTTAAAGTTAAGGGTGATATGTAAATTTTTTTTCAAAGTAAGCAAGTTGTCATAAAATACCTGGTAGTAAAAGTACAGTAATACGCGTGGTTGCATAGTAACACACGGTATTAATTATTGATGCTTACGTGATAAGTCACTCATTTATACTCAATTAGTGCTACAGTAATTGTTGCATCATATTTCTCATATTATTGATTCAATTATTGTCACAGTATCATCTGCATTATATGATATGTTATTAAATCAATAATTGAGACGACAAAGTTATTCATATTATTATTTGCAATATTGACAATGTCTAGAAGTTCTGTCAAGGAGAAGTTTGGTCACCTAATTGCGCGCCAATAAGGAGAAATCCTTATCGGAAAGCCCCCTCTTTCCAGGGAACGACCTGGTTGTTAAATATTGTGAGTTATAATATTAATGATGAATAAGTTGTGTTGATTAAAAATGAATTTAGATAGTTCCATTGTGTTGGGATTATTAGTGTTAGTGGAAATCGACATCTATTCCGATGATAATTGATGTCTGGGGGTTATATTGATAAATCGGTTAATTTATCGGATAAATGAGCAATTAATTGCTACTAATTCACATGCTTATATAACTATTTGTTCACATGTGTGTACTATTGAATCACATTCTTGTACTATTAGGGGAGTTGGTGCAAGATTGATAATACTTGCATGACTAAGTTAAAAATGGAGGTATAGATGGAGGTCTTATCACGTAATTCGTATTTTCACATGATTATACTATTGATTCACATGATTGAACTATTGATTCACATTATTTACTATTAGGGGAGGTGGTGCAAGTTTGATAATACTTGCAGGACTGAATTAAAAATGAAAGAAAAGTTAGAGGTATTGTACTATAATTTTTTGAGCCCCAAAATGTGCAATTATCGAAACTATATTTTCCTATAAATAGAAGCTCATTCTTCCTTCATTTCTCACCAATTCACTAAAGCTATAGAGCAATTATGATAGAGAAAAATTATAGAGAGAAAGAAGAAAAGTATTCTGCTACTTCACTACTTCTATATCCAGTTTCTTCTAAGGTAGGGAGTATTATTATTTTTTCTTATCCATGAAGAGAACTTCTGTTATTCCATTCTTTATTATTTTGTTGGAAAAACCTGTATACGCGGGCTACCCTATACTTAGTGAAATTCTTCTGTTATTCCATTTTTATTATTACATTTGGAATATCACATGCAATGCGTTTACGCCGGACTAATTTTAAATCTTTACTATTATTTGGAATATCTTGTTCTGCATGCGTTTTACAAGGACACGGTTCCGTCTTTACTATTCTCTTGGAATATCCACATCACGCGCTTTTACGCCGGACACGGTTCAAGATTTATTATTCTATTGGGAATAACCTGTCTGTGCGGTTTCTATCGCATGCATGGTGAATCCTTCTGTTATTCCATTCTTTATTATTCTGTTGGAATAACCTATCTATGTGGATTACCACATGCATGGTGAACGATCCTTTGTCTTTCATTCCTTGTTAAATTGTGGAAATGATCTGTTTACGTGGATTATGATGAAAGTCATAATAAAATCATTGGACTAATGAAAATCATGGGTATATGTGGTATTAGTAAGTGTTATGATGAGTTATGTTGGTTATTATGTGAAAACATGAAAGTTTCTTAGAAATCATAAAGGGTTGAAAAATCAGATTTTGGTGAAAATGGAACATGAAATTCAATTGACCATATCTCCTATTATATTTCGAATTTTTGAGTGTGTTCAAGTTCTATAGTTAGGTCTATGAGTTTTGTAACTTATCCAAGTGGAATCACTGGAAAAGGTGTTGTAGATTTTTGTGTGGACTGATTTTAGCAAAGTACGAAAAACTGCAAAATATGAAAAAGGCTGCTGCCACGATTTTAAAAAGGCTGTTTTGGCCACTTAATTTGTGAGACAAATTCTAGCCATTTGGGACATGAAAGTATATGGTATAAAGTACCTCCTGTCCAAAAATGAGCTCATTCCGATTTAAAATGAGCAAGTTATGACAATTTCAATATTTAGGGTTTTCCGACGAAAAATGCTATAACCGGAGTTCTATAACTCCGATGACCATGAAATTTAAACTGGAAGCTCACGTTAACATGTGTAAGATCCTGCCAAAATTTGGGAATTTCTGGAGTTAACCGTGAGGTAGCTAATTTCTTAAGGAATTAATTGGAAATTGATTTTTGAAAAATAGTAAATGAATTTTAAAAATGTCAAGAAAAATATATGTTCAATATGGGACTATATTATGCTAAATCCCAGAAAAGAATAATTTTTGGGACTGATTTGGTATTTTTCATGAAAATAGTTTAGCTACGAACATATGAGTTAAATATGTTATGCGGAGTTGAAGAATTAGTAAATAGGATTTTATGGCTTGGAAATCCTATATAAAGTATATGCAGATTTTTGATGAGTAATTTGATTATTGGTGATGAAATCTTATGAGTATGATATTTTTGAATGATTAAATGCATTATTTGAAAAGTGTAAACAATTAAATGTAATTGTTTATAAGTTTAGAAGCGATTAAAATATTGTTATAGTATTAATGTGTATTAGATTATGATTTTATTAAGTGATTGATAATGTCTGGATAAATTTAAAGTCTTTAATATTTATCCTTGATTTAGTTTGATTAATGCTTATAATATTGTCATCATCCTCATATTTATATTATGTTGAAAGTCATCTGTGGCCTGTAATGCATAGATGGACTTGGTATGATTATGACCAAGAATTATTCGGTATAATCATGACCGTAATATTGCAAATGATGTGAAAAAAGTCCTCATTGGCCCGTAGTGCATTGATGGATAATTTTTGGTATGATTATGGCTATGGATTCTCTTCTGCCAAGGGTGCAAAGATGAATTTTTTTATAGCATGATCAGAACCGTTGATAAAAACACGATTATCTTTTGGCCTGTAGTGGATGGATAATTTGTGGTTGTGATACTAATGAAAAAGTCCTCATTGGCCCGTAGTGCATTGATGGACAGTTTTTGGTATGATTATGGCTATGGATTTTCTTGATTAAGGGTGCAAAAGATGAATTATTTTATGGCATGATCAGACTGGTTGATGAAAACACAATTATCTTTGGCCGTGTAGTGCATGGATAATTCGTGGTCATGATACTAAAGAATATCCTTGGCCTGTAGTGCAGGGATGATTCGATGACGTGGATTATTTATTGAGCTGAGTCTCAACAATGAAATATTAATTCATGGATGTGATAATAATGAATATATTTTTGGTAAAGTAAAAAAGATGATTTAATAATTACAAGCATGAATTGTGATTTGGTATAACCATGATTTTTGATATTTTAGGTGAAGATATGTGATGAAAATTATCTTCGTCCTGGGTGCGAAAGGGAATTCATAATCATAATTATGATTATGAGTTATTCATATGATTGTGGATAGGAATTGTTGATTGTTGTTACAGGGATAAAACATTATTGGTGGATTTTTAACATGGAGAAGATAATAGACCTGATGGTCTATTTGACTCTTCTAATGGATTGCTCGTTCCGCTGCAACTATGGTTGAAAAGTTTTATCATCTACCATATGTTATAAATCTCTGATTTATTATTGATGAAAGCTATTGATAATTTAATTATCTTTAGTCATGATATTCTTTCTTTGGGCTAGTTGTGCTCACCCTTTTCGCTTCACAATTCCTTTCGTGTAATAAAAGTGTTCCGTAAGAGTGTTTCTTAGGGAATTCGGCGGGGATAATAGGGAATAGAATAGTGGTCTCTAGCTATGAAGGTTCTCCCACAACAGTATAGAAAAATGTGTTATATTCTACACAACATTTAGTAGTTATATTTGGTGAATCAAATAGGGTGAGGTGATCCCAACTTTGGAAGGGTGTTTTGCCACTATCATACAAGATGTCTAATGACATACAACCTCGTGTTATCATAAGATAGGGTTGTGCGCATCCACTTCCTGAGTATATCTACGGACACTACCTATATGATCTTGGAGTTGATTAAAAATATAATATTCACTTGGAAACAGTGGAGATAGTTATATGTCAAGAGAAAACTCACCATTGGAAAGAAGATGATAATAATCTTCTCATTTTTCTTTGGGGTCTATTGGGTCAACCAAGGATAATTCTGTGGCCATATGATATCTATTATATCCTAGACGCATGGCCTCCCATGTACGAAGGTTTCCTTGAGTACTTCCCAAAGATTTTAATTTCTAAAACAGTTTTTGACTATACTTTTATGTAAAGTACCATTGTAAGGTTGTGATCGAGGCACCACGAGAGTTACATACATTTGTATTAAAACTCATAGTTAAGCGTGGTCGATATTATCATATACATTGACTCAACGATTGTATAAATGAAGTTGTATTTGAATTTTGTACCATGTATCTGGCGACTTCGGAATGGGTGATGTATACCTAATTTTGGGAGCGTCACGATTAGTATCGAGCTTAGGGATATGGTCATTTGGTGGAGATAAGAGTCAGAACTAGGAGGGAGAGGCGAGTTATATACTTTTGCTAGTGTGTGACTTACCTAAGTGAAATTGTTTACTTGATAAGTTGACAAATTGTGATATGTCAATTAACCTTTGTTTTGAAGATATATTCTAGAATGATATCTGAAATACAGGAGATGAGCAATGGAAAAATCATGATACAGAGGATATAACCGGGAAGGTACAATTCAAAAAGAAAGCAAGGTATTCTCATCTCTTCAAATATCAGGTATTTACGTAAATTTCGAGGGCGAAATTTCATTAGGAGGGGTGATTGTGAGACCCCAAATTTTATGAAATAAAAGTATTCAATTTTTCTATTTTGGTAAATAGTTAAATTGATAAAAGTTTAAAGTTAAGGGTGATATGTAAATTTTTTTCAAAGTAAGCAAGTTGTCATAAAATACCTGGTAGTAAAAGTACAGTAATACGCGTAGTTGCATAGTAACACACGGTATTAATTATTGATGCTTACGTGATAAGTCACTCATTTATACTCAATTAGTGCTACAGTAATTGTTGCATCATATCTCTCATATTATTGATTCAATTATTGTCATAGTATCATCTGCATTATATGATATGTTATTAAATCAATAATTGAGACGACAAAGTTATTCATATTATTATTTGCAATATTGACAATGTCTAGAAGTTACATCGAGAGGTTTGGTCACCTAATCATGGCGCCAATAAGGAGAAATCCTTATCGGAAAGCCCCCTCTTTCTAGGGAACGACCTGGTTGTTAAATATTGTGAGTTATAATATTAATAATGAATAAGTTGTGTTGATTAAAAATGAATTTTGATAGTTCCATTGTGTTGGGATTATTAGTGTTAGTGGAAATCGACATCTATTCCGATGATAATTGATGTCTAGGGGTTATATTGATAAATCAGGTAATTTATCGGATAAATGAGCAATTAATTGCTACTAATTCACATGCTTATATAACTATTTGTTCATATGTGTGCACTATTGAATCACATTCTTATACTATTAGGGGAGTTGGTGCAAGATTGATAATACTTGCATGACTAAGTTAAAAATGGAGGTATAGATAGAGGTACTATACTGTAATTCGTATTTTTCACATGATTATACTATTGATTCACATGATTGAACTATTGATTCACATTATTTACTATTAGGGGAGGTGGTGCAAGTTTTATAATACTTGCAGGACTAAATTAAAAATGAAAGAAAAGTTGGAGATATTGTACTGTAATTTTTTGAGCCCCAAAAGGTGAAATTATCGAAACTATATTTTCCTATAAATAGAAGCTCATTCTTCCTTCATTTCTCACCAATTCACTAAAGCTATAGAGCAATTATGATAGAGAGAAATTATAGAGAGAAAGAAGAAAAGTATTCTGCTACTTCACTACTTCTATATCCAGTTTCTTCTAAGGTAGGGAGTATTATTTTTTTTTCTTATCCATGAAGAGAACTTCTGTTATTCCATTCTTTATTATTTTGTTGGAATAACCTGTATATGCGGGCTACCCTATACTTGGTGAAATTCTTCTGTTATTCCATTTTCTATTATTCTGTTGGAATATCACATGTTCTTTACACGGATACGGTTCCGCTTTACTATTCTATTTGGACGTGCGTTTCTGTGGGACACGGTTAAAATCTTTTACTATTCCGCTGGAATATCCTATCTATGCGTTTTACGCCGGACGTGGTTCCGTATTTATTATTCTATTGGGAATAACCTGTCTGTGCGGTTTCTATCGCATGCATGGTGAATCCTTCTGTTATTCCATTCTTTATTATTCTATTGGAATAACCTATCTATGTGGGTTACCACATGCATGGTGAACGATCCTTTGTATTTCATTCCTTGTTAAATTGTGGAAATGATTTGTTTACGTGGATTACGATGAAAGTCATAATAAAAGCATTGGACTAATGAAAATCATGGGTATATGTGGTATTAGTAAGTGTTATGATGAGTTATGTTGGTTATTATGTGAAAACATGAATGTTTCTTAGAAATCACAAAGGGTTGAAAAATCAGATTTTGGTGAAAATGGAACAAGAAATTCAATTGACAATATCTCCTATTATATTTTGAATTTTTGAGTGTGGTCAAGTTCTAGAGTTAGGTCTATGAGTTTTGTAACTTATCCAAGTTGAATCACTGGAAAAGGTGTTGTAGATTTTTGTGTGGACTAATTTTAGCAAAGTACAAAAAACTGCAAAATATGAAAAAGGCTGCTGCCACGATTTTAAAAGGACTGTTTCCGTAACTTAATTTGTGAGAAAAATTCTAGCCTTTTGTGACATGAAAGTATATGGTATAAAGTACCTCCTGTCCAAAAATGAGCTCATTCTGACTTAAAATGAGCAAGTTATGACCATTTCAATATTTAGGTTTTTCCAGAGCGAAAAATGCTATAACTTAGGAGTTCTATAACTCAGATGATCATGAAATTTAAACTGAAGCTCACGTTAACATGTGTAAGATCCTGCCAAAATTTGGGAATTTCTAGAGTTAACCGTGAGGTAGCTAATTTCTTAAGGAATTAATTGGAAATTGATTTTTGAAAAATAGTAAATGAATTTTAAAATGTCAAGAAAAATATATGTTCAATATGGGACTATATTATGCTAAATTCCGAAAAAAGAATAATTTTGGGACTGATTTGGTATTTTTAATGAAAATAGTTTAGCTACTGAACATATGAGTTAAATATGTTATCTTGAGTTGAAGAATTAGTAAATAGGATTTTATGGCTTGGAAATCCTATATAAAGTATATGCATTTTTGATGAGTAATTTGATTATTGGTGATGAAATCTTATGAATATGACATTTTTGAATGATTAAATGCATTATTTGGAAAAGTGTAAATAATTAAATGTAATTGTTTATAAGTTTAGAAGCGATTAAAATATTGTTATAGTATTAACAATATTAGATTATGATTTTATTAAGTGATTGATAATGTCTGGATAAATTTAAAGTCTTTAATATTTATCCTTGATTTAGTTTGATTAATGCTTATAATATTGTCATCATATTGTTATAGATGGACTTGGTATGATTATGACCAAGGATTATTCGGTATAATCATGACCGTAATATTGCAAATGATGTGAAAAAAGTCCTCATTGGCCCGTAGTGCATTGATGGACAATTTTTGGTATGATTATGACTATGGATTCTCTTCGGCCGAGGGTGCAAAGATGAATTGTTTTATAGCATGATCAGGACCGTTGATAAAAACACGATTATCTTGGGCCGTAGTGGATGGATAATTTGTGGTTGTATGATCTTAATGAAAAAGTCCTCATTGGCCCGTAGTGCATTGATGGGACGCTTTTTGGTATGATTATGGCTATGGATTTTCTTTGACAAAGGTGCAAAGATGAATTATTTTATGGCATGATCGGATGTTGATGAAAACACGATTATCTTTGGCCCGTAATGTATTGATAATTCGTGGTCGTGATACTAAAGAATATCCTTGGCCTGTAGTGCAGGGTTGATTCGATGACGTGGATTATTTATTGAGCTGAGTCTCAACAATGAAATATTAATTCATGGATGTGATAATAATGAATATCTTTGGCCGTAGTGCAAAGATGATTTAATAATTACAAGCATGAATTGTGATTTGGTATAACCATGATTTTTGATGTTTCAGGTGAAGATATGTGATGAAAATTATCTTCGTCCTGGGTGCGAAAGGGAATTCATAATCATAATTATGATTATGAGTTATTCATATGAATGTGGACAGGAATTGTTGATTGATGTTACAGGGATAAAACATTATTGGTGGATTTTTAACATGGAGAAGATAATAGACCTGATGGTCTATTTGACTCTTCTAATGGATTGCTTCGTTCACCGCATGACTATGGTTGAAAAGTTTTATCATCTACTATATGTTATAAATCTACGATTTATTATTGATGAAAGCTATTGATAATTTAATTATCTTTAGTCATGATATTCTTTTTGGGCTAGTTGTGCTCACCTTTTCGCTTCACAATTCCTTTCGGGTAATAAGAGTGTTCAAGTAAGAGTGTTCACGAATTCGAGCGGGGATAACAGGGGAATAGAATAATGGTCTCTAGCTATGAAGGTTCTCCCTAAATAGTATAGAAAAATGTGTTATATTCTACACAACATTTAGTAATTATATTTGGTGAATCAAATAGGGTGAGGTGAACCCAACTTTGGAAGGGTGTTTTGCCACTATCATACAAGATGTCTAATGACATACAACCTCGTGTTATCATAAGATAGGGTTGTGCGCATCTACTTGCTGAGTATATCTACGGGAACTACCTATATGATCTTGAAGTTGATTATAAATATAATATTCACTTGGAAACAGTGGAGATAGTTATATGTCAAGAGAAGACTCACCATTGGAAAGAAGATGATAGTAATCTTCTCGTTTTTCTTTGGGGTCTATTGGGTTAACCAATGATAATTCTGTGGCCATATGATATCTATTATAACCTAGACGGATGGCCTCCCATGTACGAAGGTTTCCTTGAGCACTTCCAAAAGATTTTAATTTCTAAAACAGTTTTTGACTATACTTTTATGTAAAGTACCATTGTAAGGTTGTGATCGAGGCACCACGAGAGTTACATACATTTGTATTAAAACTCACAGTTAACTGTGGTCGTATTCTATACGACATCTCAACAGTTGAATAAATGAAGTTGTATTTGAATTTTGTACCATGTATCTGGCGACTCAGAATGGGTGATGTATATCTAATTTTGGGGGCATCACACTAACCCTAATTTCTAGATAGGGATTCGATAGAAAATATAATTAAAAGACTTATATTGATAAGTACGTGTTTGTACTGTATAGAGATTTTGATCAATGATTGATCGAATAAGGTTTAAAATTTATAAACCCTAATAAGAGATTAGAAATCCTAATCTCAGGATTAGAAACCCTAATATACCGTTAGAAACCCTAATTGAAAGCTCGGAAACCCTAATTTTAAATTCGGGAATCCTAAATCCTAATTAGGAAACCCTAATCCTAATTGGCAAGCCTAATGTGTTTATTAAACTTTAATATGATTAGAAAACCCTAATTATATTTTAGTTATCTTAATTTCTATTTTACAAACCCGAATTGTAATTTAGAAATTTTATTTTTCTAATTAAAACCCTAATTAGAAATTTTTAGCAACTAATAATGTAAAACCTAAGGGTTAGAACCTTAGGGTTAAACTCTAAGGGTTTGTGCAATTGTCAAGAATGCCATTAAATTTATTTTGCAAATGACCAAAATGCCCCTTATCATTTTCTTTAATTGGTAACTTGTATTATTGCTAGAAACTTTAGTTGGTGAACCACTACTTTGACTCGGTGACACAAAATCTCCAGCAATCAGCCGAAATTATCAGCCATAGCAACATATCAAGCAATATATATTGATTTTGGAGAGAGAAAGTTCATAAAAACTAAGCCAATTGCTCTCAAGCTCTCACCAACTCTTTCTATCTCTAAAGTCACGAGTTAGACTAGTGTATCAATCACATTTTAACTCTCTAGAACACCTTAGGTCGGATTGGAAAGCTAAGGATCAAAGATTTGGCTTAAGAGGTATAAACCTAATTTTTATTTTTGTTCCAAGTTGCTAAGAAAAATTTTGTGTTTAAGTGTTTAGAATCTTGCTAATGGATGTTTTATGAAGATCTATGATGATCTATCATGAATCAAGTAGCATCAAAGTTCCTTAAAATAAAGTTTTTCAAAAACTGTTCTCGAGTCTAAAAGTGCTCTGACAAGCAAATGTCAGTAGCCTTAGATCTTTATGTGTTTATGTTTGGAGTTGTTTTAAGCTTTATACTTGTAGCTTGTCGACATGTGTCTCAGAATCTGGAAGTGAAATCCAAGCTATTCGATTTCCAGATTTTAATTTATAATCGGTCAAAAGTCGGTTGACCACCACCATGACCAAGTATAACTGGGTAACCCGTAGAAATTCATTTTTCGATTAATCGACAACATTTCTAAGCTTATTGATCTGTCAGGTTTTACTTGTTATGATGTTGTGGTTGTAACTTATTTGTAGACTGTTGTTTGTACTCTAGATCCATGGCCTTAGAATTCTTAAACAAGCAACAGATAGATCATAACAAGTGGTCAAAGTAGGCCACTCAAGACCTTTTTTTTGCAATTCGGATTTTCGTAAAAAGCGGTATATGAACAAAGATTTCGGACGAGGTTTGGACCGAACTGGATTTGGCGTGTTTGTTGTTGTTGAACTGAATTGTTGTTATAGTTATGTTCTATGACACCTGTGTTATAGATTTAAACCAATATAACACCTAATAAATTATCAGAACACCAAAATAATCGAGCGTTAAATCGGACCCTCGACCGCTTTAGGTTTCGGAAAACCCGAAACCGTCTCGACAAAGAACTTTGGAGGCTTTGATATCCTTGTTGTGATGTCGTATGACCAAGTTGGTTATTGATAAGTGTATTATTACGTTTGTACTACAATACCTAAGTCTTAGATGGCCCAGAAACAAATTTAGCAGAGAATTAAGGCCGATCAAACCATGCACCTTGAACACTGACTTTGTCAGTGTTCTTGAGCCAAGAACACAAAGGCAATAGACAAGTGTCGCTAAAGGCCATTAGCGACGGTTTATTTAATTTTTGAATTTTTGAAAATTACTTATAAATAGAAATAAATTATAAAATTATTAAAAATGGTTTTAAAAATTATTTTAAATTATAAAAAATAATTTTTGACCAATTGGAATATTTTTCTTTAATATTTATAATTATTTAAATATTAAAGGTATTTAATTTATTTAATTAGTGTATTAAATAAATTAGAGAAAAATGATTTAATATTATGAAAAATCATTTTAAATAAGAATAATGTATTTAAAAATATTTTTAGTTATAAAATATAACTTTTAATATTTTTAGAAAATTTTCATTAATAAATTAATAGTAATGATATTAGGTTTATTTAATTATTAAATTAAATAAATAAGTTAAAAATGATTTTATTGATTTAAAAATTATTTTAAATAAGAATAAAGTGTTAGAAAATATTTTGAATTATAAAATATAATTTTCAATATTTTGGAGAATTTCCATTAATAAATTAATATTAATGATGTTAGATTTATTTAATTATTATATTAAATAAATGAATAAAATATGATTTTATTGATTTAAAAATCATTTAAAAATGAGAAAATAATTTAAAAATATTTTAGGTTATAATTAATGTCTTTTCATATTATGATGATAATTTCATTAATATTTAAATATTAATGGTGATGATTTAAAAATAATTTTAATTACTTTAAAAATCATTTAAGTAGAATATTGATGATTTAAAAATATTTTAAGTTATTAATAATAACTTTAATATTTTGACAAGTATAACATAAATATTTTTATATTATTAAATATTAATAATAATATGATTATTTGATAATTAAATTATTTAAAAATAATTTAAGTGTTTGAAAAATTATTATAAATTATAATAATTTTTTATAAATTATTAAAAGCTTCCGAAAAATATTATAAACGATATTTGACTTATCTAAATTAATATTGAAGCTTAGAAACCGAATTTATTGATAATAAATGTGTTAATTATCGGATAGGGTGACCAGAACACCGAGAATGGACCGAAGTCCAACCAAACCGAAATAATTAGACTTGTTAAGTGTTTATATATGTTATAAACACTGATGTGAATATGTGGTAATGTGTCTAGGAGAAGATTGACTATGAATTACATTGTTATGTGTTATAAATTTTGTGCTAATTGTGAGACCGATATTATTGGTTATAGGTCTTACGAACGTAGATAAGTTTATTGTGTAGCTGTAATCAACGCAAAAGGCAAGTTTTCTAACTCAACCTTGAGTTACATTCATTCAATTGTTATAGTGGTTAATTATTGTTAATTATACCTTGTCCGAGAATTTATTATTGATTATTCGTAGTTAGTGCATGTTTAATAATTCAAATTGAATTACTGATTCGAAAAATATACATTCGTAGAATAACTGTTGTTGGATGTTCATATCCGTAGAAGCTGATATTGATAGTACAGATAATTCTTATTTATTGTAGAATTATGTTTAGAAATGTCTTAGCTAATTATTCTGGCTAGACGAACATTTGTTAGAACTTGATAGGTTTGAGAAGAGATGAGAAGAGAATTCAATTGTTATTGACAGATCAATGCCAATTATTTCAGATAGATCGATAAGTAAATAGAAATTAAAATCATTGAATTTCGTTGTTAAATCAAATCTTGATTCTGAGACTGAGAAGAATAACCTTTTATATAAAGGGAACATTTTAGTCGTATATTCGACCATTGCGCGCGACTTAAGTATTATGCATAATATAGGGTACAAGGAGTTGGCCGGCTCTAAGTACTTGCAGAGGGGTATGATTTAATCTTTATGGTTATCTGATACACCTGCGTATATGTCAAAGTAAAACTTTAATATATACCCGAGAAGAGAAGTTCAAGATCAAACAGATCGCTCAACATAAATTTGGAAAACATTCCACTTTGCTATTTCGTAGAATTAATTCTTGATTATTCATTCGAATATCGTAGAAAACCTTGAAAGCGTTGTACTCTTTCATATTCAGATTATTGTTGTATAGAATGTGAGAAGACTTGTTATTTATTCATATACATTTACTGTATGTCTTAACTTGCGGGGCAAACTTGTTGCTCACCCTTGCTAAATAAAATATTTCAGTTAGGAACGAAGAGGCCAGCGGATCGAAGAAGAACAAAGGCAAAGGCAAAATGCTGGAGTAGTATAATAAATATTATTATTATTATATGGTATTGTAAACCCTTTTTGTATATCTAAAGGGTATGTCTGTAATGTTAAGGTTAGAGAATCTGGGACTAATGTATTAACAATCTCTATTAATGACTTATGTATTATTACTTCTATATGAATGAGTAGTTAGAAGTTATTATATTGTAGATCGTGAACACCAAATTCAGGGGTCAGGTAACCCGAATTTTGGGGCATCACAGGTTGGTATCAAGGCTGTAGGTTATAAATCTTAAGTGGGGTGGGGAAAAATCATAGGATTATAACTATAAGCGAGATAGAGAATATTCATTTAGAGTTCTAAGTGAAGGATTGCCGAAGTGGATCAATAATGAGATATGTGGACACATAGTGTTAGAAGATTGTACTAATAGAGTACTTATCAAGTTATTTAAACTGATTGTAGGATGTCTGGAGAAGATCAAATGAGTGCGGAAATGCTAGCGGCTGTTGCACCAGTGCCAGAAGCCGAGGTGCCAGCGCAAAGCGAATCAGTTGAGAAGGTGGGAGAAGATGAACCCATGGTCAATCTGGGGAGTGATCATGACGATTATCCCGAGATATATCTGAGTGGAGATGAGGAGGCAGAGTCTGAGCAAGCTAAGGTGGAGTTAAAGAATAAGATCAAAGTTGGAGAACAAGATCAGCTATCTGCAGAAGTCCAGGAACTCCAAAGTAAAGTGTTTCTTCTAGAGGAGGTGTGGAAGACAGAGCGGGCGTTATGCGAAATGACTGAAGAACGGAACGAGCTCAAGGCGCAGGTGGAAAGGATGAAGACTGAAGGTGGTGGATCGTCTGAAGGAATAATCAAGTAGCAGAAAGATAAGAAAAAGAGAAAGAGGGACAACGACAACCCTAATTCTTAAAAGTTAAACCCGAAGAAGAAGCAAGCCTGTATCAAGTGTGGAAAGACTCACGCTGGAGAATGCATAATGTGGAAGAATGTCTGTTTCAACTATAAGCAGGAAGGACATATTTCTTTGCACTGTCCTAAGCCGAATATGAGGAAGTGTTTGTCATATAGAACGGGTCATGGATTCAACAAGTGTTCCAACAAGAAGAAGACTGGTGAAGGGAGTGGTCGGTAGACAACTTAGATATATGTGATAGTATCTTTTGGTAGAAGTTTCAGATATTAAGTGTTGTAATATCAAAAACGATGTGTGAACATATGTAAATATAAATATGTTTGTATGAATGAAATCTTTATTTTCTATATGAATATAAGATTAAGATTAATTTGTGTGTTCTTAAAACTCATACTTATGGTAAGTTAATGACTCATAATTATATGAAATATTTTGAACCCCTCAGCGAATGGACGCCAAAGGTCTGACTAGGATAAGTTCATACACTCATATAATTATGGCAAGTTCCTGAACTCATAAGTGTGGTAAGTTTGACAACCTAGTAATAACTATGTGTGAATGGAGAATTATAACTTTTTGTGTAAAGTTGTGTTGTTAATCCTGATGTGATTTAAAAAGGGATAGTAATATGTGTTAAGTACTAAATGTTTTATGAACTATGTGAATAAATATTCGTTTATATATGAGAATTATGTGTTGAATTCTTATTGTGTTAAGATTTTGTGTAGAGAAAGAGAATTAATATATGATTTTTATTTAAATCAGATCATGCCGCCTAGACGACAGAATCGAAACCAACGAGAAGAACAATCAGTGAATAACGAAGGAGGTCAAGCTGACCCAATGCAAAACTTTGCGAATATGATAGCCGAAGCTATGGGGAATAGAGCTCCTGTAGCAAGAGGAAGAGCGAGAGAACAACCAGCAGATAGATTGGCAAATTTCAAAGACTTTAAAGTGGTAGGACTGCCTGAATTCAAGGGAACCACAGATCCGATTGAAGCCCAAACTTGGGTGAAGGAGTGGAGAAAGCATTCGTCATTGTGCGAGTGGAAGAAGAGCAGAAGACGGCTTTTGCGACATACTCAATGAAGGGAGAAGCTAATTACTGGTGGGAGATAAATCAAGTGAGAGCGGGTACAGCCATACTGGCCTGGACCAGATTCAAGGAATTGTTCTTCGAGAACTATTTCTCACCAAGTATGCAAGCTCGGATGGAAGTTAAGTTCTTGGAATTAAAACAGGAGAATATGTCTGTTTCTGAATACGCTGCCAAAATCAACGAGTTGGCTAGATTTGCACCTCATCAGGTGGACACAGAGGCGAGAAAAGCGAGAAGATTTGAGAATGGACTGAAGTCGTGGATATTCAACAAGGTAGTGGTATTGCAGATCAATACATTTGCGGCTTTGATGGAGAAAGCGTTAATTACAGAAGGAGGGAGCGAAGCTGCATCTCGATTTCATCAGGATAAGAAGAAAAAATAAATGATGGTGGAAGCAGTGGTGGTAGTAATTCGAATAAGAGGAAATGGAGTGAGAATACCCAATCAGGTGGCAAGACAGAAGATAATAGGAAAGGGAGGGAGACATGTGTAACTTGCGGGAAGAATCACGCTGGAGTTTGCCTGAAGAAGAAGGGAGTTTGCTATAACTGTGGGCAAGAAGGACATATGTCGCCTAATTGTCCCAATCCGAAGAAGATACAAGGTCGCTTTGCTTGTGGATCAACTGATCATATGGTTCGGAATTGTCCGAAGAGGAATGCTGAGAAGGAAAGTGTCAACAAGGGACCGGTGGCGGAACTTTGGCAATTCGAGGACTCAGCCAGGAAGACCAACGGCCCGTACATTCAACTTGACGGCGCAAGATGCTATGGCTATTAAGGAGGTGGGAGCAGGTAACAATTTCGCTTAAGAATTTAAATTACGCGAGTAATATGAGTCAGATATTCTGTGAACTGTTTTCTTTTATAGATTCAAGTCACAAGTTAGAATTTGAAACACAAATTAATATTGTGTTGATAAAAAATGAACTGATGATACAACTTTAAAAGATTGTAGAGAATAAGAAAGCGGTGATTCCAAGGACGGAATCCTTTTAAGGAGGGGTGAATGTGATAACGGGATTTCGAATAATCAAAATTTTAGGAATAATTTTTTTTAATTAATATTAATTATCAATTTTGTGACAAGTATCTGTGATACGAGTCTCGAGAAGGTCAATTTGTGTATTGACTAATAAATTTAGAGTAGAGTTGTGCTTAACAAGCTTTAGAAACCCTAACCCTAATTTCTAGATAGGGATTCGATAGAAAATATAATTAAAAGAATTATATTGATAAGTACGTGTTTGTACTGTATAGAGATTTTGATAAATGATTGATCGAATAAGGTTTAAAATTTATAAACCCTAATAAGAGATTAGAAATCCTAATCTCAGGATTAGAAACCCTAATATACCGTTAGAAACCCTAATCGAAAGCCGAGAAACCCTAATTTTAAATTTGGGAATCCTAAACCCTAATTAGGAAACCCTAATCCTAATTGGCAAGCCAAATGTGTTTATTAAACTTTAATATGATTAGAAAACCCTAATTATATTTTAGTTATCTTAATTTCTATTTTACAAACCCTAATTGTAATTTTAGAAATTTTATTTTTCTAATTAAAACCCTAATTAGAAATTTTTAGCAACTAATAATGTAAAACCTAAGGGTTAGAACCATAGGGTTAAACCCTAAGGGTTTGGGTAATTGTCAAGAATGCCATTAAATTTATTTTGCAAATGACCAAAATGCCCTTTTTCATTTTCTTTAATTGATAACTTGTATTATTGCTAGAAACTTTAGTTGGTGAGCCACTACTTTGACTCGGTGACAAAAAATCTCCAGCAATCAGCCGAAATTATTAGCCATAGCAACATATCAAGAAATATATATTGATTTTGGAGAGAGAAAGTTCATAAAAACTAAGCCAATTGCTCTCAAGCTCTCACCAACTCCTTCTCTCTCTAAAGTCACGAGTTAGACTAGTGTATCAATCACATTTTAACTCTCTAGAACACCTTAGGTCGGATTGGAAAGCTAAGGATCAAAGATTTGGCTTAAGAGGTATAAACCTAATTTTTATTTTTGATCCAAGTTGCTAAGAAAAATTTTGTGTTTAAGTGTTTAGAATCTTGCTAATGGATGTTTTATGAAGATCTATGATGATCTATCATGAATCCGTAGCATCAAAGTTCCTTAAAATAAAGTTTTTCAAAAACTGTTCTCGAGTCTAAAAGTGCTCTGACAAGTAAATGTCAGTAGCCTTAGATCTTTATGTGTTTATGTTTGGAGTTGTTTTAAGCTTTATACTTGTAGCCTGACATGTGGTCTGTAATCTGGAAGTGAAATCCAAGCTATTCGATTTCCAGATTTTAATTTATAATCGGTCAAAGTCGGTTGACCGACCATGACCGAGTATAATCTGGGTAACCTAGAAATTCATTTTCAGTGTCTGACAACATTTCTAAGCTTATTGATCTGTCAGGTTTTACTTGTTATGATGTTGTGGTTGTAACTTATTTGTAGACTATTGTTTGTACTCTAGATCCATGGCCTTAGAATTCTTAAACAAGCAACAGATAGATCATAACAAGTGGTCAAAGTAGGCCACTCGCACTGTTTTTGCAATTCTGGAATTTTCAGAAAACGGTATGAACAAAGATTCTGACAGGGTTTGACCGGACTGGATTTGGCGTGTTTGTTGTTGTTGAACTGAATTCAATTGTTATTGACAGATCAATGCCAATTATTTCAGCTAGATCGATAAGTAAATAGAAATTGAAATCATAGAATTTTGTTGTTAAATCAAATCTTGATTCTGAGACTGAGAAGAACAACCTTTTTAATAAAGGGAACATTTTTAGTCGTATATTCGACCATTGCGCGCGACTTAGGTATTATGTGTGACGCCCCCAAAATAGGTATACATCACCTATTCTGAGTCGCCAAATACATGGTACAAAATACAAATATAACTTAATTATACAACTATCGTACAAAGTACGACAAAATATAAGCTGTGAGTTTTAATACAAATATTGTCATCTAGACAATATACAAACTCAAATTCAATATTATTACATTTATTTTCCCACTATTTTACTGAATAGTGAGGACTACTAATGCTATCATTTGGTCCATCACTCCATTCCCCGATTAGTCCCGGCTACGTTCTCATTTCCTGAAGAGAACAATGAAAGTAAAAGGTGAACTCAACTAGCCCAGTAAGAAATATTATGACTAAGATAATGCAGAATAAATTATCATTAGCCTTAAACAGTGTTAAACTGATACAATATAACAAACATTAAGTTTAACTGCAGCGGAACAGGCAATCCATTAAAAGAGTCAAGTAAAGAATAAAATTTACTATCAAAAATATATTTCAAGAAAATTTAAATCTTTATTCATAAAATCTGGGGTCTCACAATCTCCCCTCCTTATGAAATTTCGCCCTCAAAATTTACGTACGTACCTCGTATGCCAAAGAGGTGAGGATACCTTGACTTCATTTCAGATTCTAATTCTTGAGGTATAACCTTTGAGTATTGAATACGATCCTTCTTATCCAAGTTATCCAAGATGTTAACATGTATCTCCTCATATGTTTAATCTTCTGCTATCTGGTCCGGTTCTAAATTAATAATGTGGTTCGGGTCGTCCACATATTTATGTAACATCGATACGTTAAAAATGTTATGAACACGCGATATACTTGGTGGTAAAACGAATCTATAGGCCACAGTTCCTACTTCATCGAGGATTTCAAATGGGCCAATTAAATCGAGGGTTTAGATTCCCTCTCTTCGTCGATTCTTGCTTCTAGAATAACGCCTTCTTGAACCTTCTTCTTCACATTCATCAGCTCTGAGTATGTAGCTTGAGCGGCTTTAACTTTATCGATTAAAGTCGATTCTAATCGTATATTCGTTATCTTCACTTGGGTCACTAGAGTCTTTAACTCTATCTTCATCATTTTTAAGTTATACGAAATGGGTTTTTGTGTTAACAACATCGCACTCGTAAACGCATACAATCTTCTACTCAACGCGTCAGCTACCACGTTCGCTTTTTCATAATGATATTGAATGATACAATTATAATCTTCAACAGCTCGAGCCAAACTCTTTAGCACATTACACGTTCATTTTGGGTGAAGAAAATATTTCAGGGTTTTAGAAATGGGTTTTGTACTGGGGTCAATACAAAATTCGATTTCACGCTCTAAGGGTAGGCTAAGATGTCTTCAAGAATACGTCAGGAAATTTATTAACAATAGAAATATCATTCAAAACTGTGACTCTCATCCAAGACTTAGATAGCACGTCACATTGATACCTATCAACTTTCCACCGTCATTCACGACATTGCCTACAAAAAGTCTGGCTTCGGTGGATTCCACACAAGAAAGTCAACAACGAAAGGATCGAGGCTCTTTATTTATGGCTTGATATGACAATGATTGACTTTAGTGGTTTGGTTACTTTGAATTCGCATTACAGGTTGGTTAGGAATATGAAAGCTAACAACCTTACGAAAAGCATGATGAGTAGTTAACCAATCGATTCCTAAAATCGCATCAAAGGAAAGTATTTTCAAAGAGATAAGATTGACAGGTAACGTGAAAGTGTTGATTTGAACAAGATTTATAAATAGTGGAGGTAACAAAGGTTTCTCCCAACTGAGTTTAAACAGATATATCAAAGTCTTACTTCTCTGGAGTTAACTTCAAACATTGAACACAACTAGGTGCAATAAAAGAGTGAGTAGAACTGGTATCTAACACGGTATAGACTTCGCAAGAGTTTATGACTAACATACCCGTGATAATTTTATTCAGGTTCCTCGCGATGAAAAAAAAAAATGCTCTCTCTTAAACTACTGGCTTTGGCTTGTCTGGGACATCCTTTGGTGCCTCCATCCTAACTGAACTTATCTTTGATGAACGATAAAATTGGGCTAAGTGACCTTCTCTTCCACAATTATAGCATGCTTTGGACGACATCACGCAGTTTGGACTGATGTGTCCCTCCCCTCCACATTTGAAGCATACGACCGGTGGTCGTTCTTCTTCTTTTGAAACGGGTGCTTGTGCCGACGTCTTTACATCATTGTTGAACCTTCTCTTCTTGAAATTTCTATTCTTATTATTTTGGCCATGATTACCACCGAAGTGGTTACCATTTCTGGCATGTTGATTCCCTCCATGCTTATTGTCACTACTTTGATGACTGTTATCACCGGTATTATCATTTTGCCAGCTTCTCTCTTTTGGTTTGGTTGACTCATTATCGCGCTCTAATAACTGAGCCCTATTAACAACATCTGAATACAAACACAGTTTATGAGAGATAAGATATTGACGTATCTCAGGTTTCAAACCTCTTAAAAACATCCGCGTCATTCTCTCTTTATTATCAACCAAGTGGGATGCAAATCGGGACAACTCGACAAACTTGGCTTCGTACTACGACACGGTCATGTTGTTTTGCTCCAACTTGATAAATTCCACCTCCTTTATGTGACGAATGCTTTTGGGAAAATACTTGTCATTAAATGACTCTTGGAATTTCTCCCAAGAGACATCTTGAGTCGCGTCGAAGCTAAATCTTTTTCTGATTCCCACCGAAGAATCGCCTCTTCATGCAACATGAAGGTGGCGAAGGAACCTTTGCTCCTCGGAGCATTCCAAGACATCAAATATCTTGGTGATCTGCTTTATCCACGTTTCCGCCTTAAGTGGTTTTGGCTCTCCAATAAACTCGGGTGGTCCCTGCTCCTTGAACTGTTTAGCGGTGACCGTTCGAGAGTTTTCAGTGTTTCCACCTGCATTTTGAACATGAGCCGCTCTCACCTGATGTTGCATGAATTGCATAAAGCCTCTGAACATTCCATCGTTCATCATTTGGTCAGTGTTGTTGTTTGCATGAGGATTGTCGCCTTCCTGATGCACATTATTCTGATTGTTGATCTGTGGAGACTCAACGGTCTCTTGTGCCCCATTACTATTCTCAATATTCTCGGATGCCATTTTCAAATACTGCCACAAAATAAGGTATAATTGACATGCAACATATTATCTCTATACTCTGACCAACCAATTAAATACCAAAAAATTTAGGTAGGTCATACTAGCGAAGGAATTCCCCGTCTCTCCTCTCCTAGTTCTAGTTTCACATCTTTGCCAGGGATCATATCCCTAAGCTTTGGTACCAACTGTGACGCCCCCAAAACAGGTATACATCACCTATTCCGAGTCGCCAAATACATGGTACAGAATACAAATATAACTTAATTATACAAATTGTCAAGTGCAAAAATGCGATAACACATAAGCTCGAAGTTTTAATACAAATATTGTCGTCTAGACAATATACAAACTCAAATTCAATATTATTACATTTATTTTCCCACTATTTCACCATAGAATAGTGAGGACTACTAATGCTATCATCTCGTCCAGTCACTCCGGTTCCCGACTAGTCCTGTTACATTCTCATTTTCTCAAGAGAACAATGAAAGTAAAAGGTGAGCTCAACTAGCCCAAATAAAAATATTATAACTAAGATAATGCATAATAAATTATCATTAGCCTTAAACAAAGGTGTAAAAAGCGATACAATATAACAAACATCAAGTTTAAGCTGCGGTAGACAGAATAATCCATTAAAAGAGTCAGTAGAGAATAAAATCTACTATCTTTTATAATTTAAAAGGTTTTTCATCACTTTTATCATTTGGGACAACTTTTAATAAATAATCTACATCATCGAATCACCCCCGCACTACTTCTGACCAAGGATATTCTTTAGTATCACAACCATAATTATCCATGCACTACGGGACAAGAATATTTGTGTATTCATTAATGGTCATGATCATGCCAACAACTGTACATCAATGCACTACGGGCCATTGAGGACTTTTACCACATCATTTGTAACATTACGATCATGATTACACCGAATAATCCCTGGTCATAATCATACCAAGTCCATCTATGCACTACAGGCCATAGATGTCTTTCAAAAAAATATAAACATGAGGATGATGACAATGATATAAGAATTCAAGAAAACAAGTTCAAGAATTAATTTATACAGGAACTAATAATGTCCAAATTGTCAACATGACGACATCTTTGTAGAGTAAAATTCAAGAATGCTCAGAAGAATATTTCCATGAAAAGATACTGGATGAAGCGCAAATATCAAGGATATTCCACTAATTTCATGGAGTATAGAAGTCAAAACTTTAACCAACTGAGTATAACAATGAATGGAATAACAAAACAAATCACCAGGCATGCGATAGACCGCACATGCAGGTTATTCCAATGAATAATAATAAATAACGTAATCAGTCCGGCGTAAAACACACGAGCATGGATATTCCAACAACATAGTAAAAAGGCGGAATCAGTTTAAGATAAAAGCGCTTATGACAAGATATTCCAGCAGAATAATAAAGATGGAACCGGTCAAGGCGTAGAATGCATGCAGCAGGATGTTCCAACAGAATGATAAATAATGGAACCAGTCCGGCAGTAAACGCACAGATGAGGATGTTCAACGAGAATAATAAATAATGGAAACAGTCCAAAGATAAATGCACGTAAAGGATGTTCCAACAGAATGATAAAGAATGGAATAAATGAAGAATTTCACCAAGTATAGGGTAGCTCAGCAGATATCTGAGTTATTCAATAGAATAATAAAGAATGGAATAATGAAGTTCTCTTCATGAATAAGAAAGAAATAATACTCCATACCTTGGAAAAAGCTGGATACTAGAATAGTGAGGTAGCAGATTTCTTCTTCTTTCTCTCTATAATTTCTCTCTATAATAGTCGCTCTAAAGCTTTTGTGAATTGGTGAGAAATGAAGGAAGAATGAGCTTCTATTTATAGAAAATATAGTTTCGATAATTTACGCGTTTTGGGGCTCAAAAATTACGATTCAATACCTCCAACTTTTCTTTCATTTTTAACTTAGTCCTGCAAGTATTATCAAACTTGCACCACCTCCCCTAATAGTAAATAATGTGAATCAATAGTTCAATCATGTGAATCAATAGTATAATCATGTGAAAATACTTAATTACAATTATAGTACCTCCATCTATACCTCTATTTTTAACTTAGTCATGCAAGTATTATCAATCTTGCACCAACTCCCCTAATAGTAAATAATATGATTCAATAGTACACAAATGTGAACAAATAGTTATATAAGTATGTGAATTAGTAGCAATTAATTGCTCATTTATCCGATAAATTACTCGATTTATCAATATAACCCCTAGACATCAATTATCATCGGAATATATATCGATTTCCACTGACACTAATAATCCCAACACAATGGAACTATCAAAATTCATTTTTAATCAACACAACTTATTCATCATTAATATTATAACTCACAATATTATAACTCACAATATTTGAACGAGTCATTGTCAATATTGCAAATAATAATATGAATAACTATATCGTCTCAATTATTGATTTAATAATATAAAAATTATACAAATAATCTTTGACAATAATTAATCGATAAACAAAATTTGTCCTTAGCAATAATTGAGATTGTCACGTAGCATCAATAATCAATCACTTTTTTACTTTTAACGGGTGTTTCAATAGTTAGCGGTGAAACTTCCACCATTAAGTCGTTGTAAATTTTTTCGTTTTTCAATAATTCATCAAGGGAAATTGTTTTTGTTAGAAATTTGTTAAAACGAATAAAATTGAATATTATATAACAACTTACACTTTGTAAAATTTGATTTACCCCAACTATAACATTATATCAAATCCACACCATAATATTCAAAAAAATATTTTTGAAAATTTAAATCTTTATTTATAAAATGGGGTCTCACATTATGCATAATTTGCAGAGGGTATGATTTTCTTTAAGCGATACAACGTATTTATAAAACTTTAATTGCTAAAAGTATATCTGGAAAACATTCCAGCTTTGCTATTTCAGTAGAAATTCTTGATTATTCATTCGAATATTAGAAAATCTTGAAAGCGTTGACTCTTTTGTATTCACACTACAAAAAAAAAGGGCCTTTTAGAGTAACGACTTTTTCAAAAGTATATGTTTAGCAACAAAATTTTGCGTTGTAGAACAAAATTCTTAAGTCGTTGGAAAATTTTTTGCTAATTCAACGGGAAAATTTTTTGTTAGAAATTTGTTGTAAAATTTCTAACCACTTGATTTCTCCTCATCATGGGCATGCAACGAAAGTTTTTTGTTGTTGCTATATTTAGCAAGTGAAACTTGTCCTTCGTTGCAGTTAATATGGACCACATTCATCAAAAGAAACAAAATTAATAATTTTTATTTTCGTTGATTTATCTTATACAAGTTTTTTTTTGCATATTTAGACTATTAAAATGTTGCAATACTTTTTAAATTAAGATAATCTATTATAAACATGCCTTTTTAAGTAAGACATGTTTTTGTAAGACCATATTCCGGAAGAAGAATTGTCAAAAAGTATTCATATTTAGTATTTAAAAATTATGTCCAAATGCTAAAACATATTGAACCAAATGACCTATCATTTGGAACTTTGGTCATTTTAATCATTGGAGCAACACAAGTTATCTATTAATATCTTGCGAGGATTAATATTTATATCAAAACATGAGATTTTCCCCATATATATTCCTTTCTTCTCCTTCACTACATACCATTAATATAATCTCAAGAAGTTATATACTACAATAATAATAATAATAATAATAAAAATAATAGCAATAATAATAATAATAATAATAATAGTACTAATAACAATAATAATAAAAGAAAATAATAATAATAATAATAATAACAATAATAATAAAGTTGCACCAATGGTGTGTAAGTTTTTTAACTCCTATTTTCAAATTCTCCTTTTTTTGACTTGTAATATTTTTTATAATCAAATATTAATTTCTCTTTATATCTTGAATTAGAGGGTGTTTGGCGATAACTTATAAGTTGGTTAAACTAAGTTATAAGTCATTTGTTATTATTTAGTGTTTGACAATAACTTAAATTTTAACTTTTTTACTTATAAGTCATTATTAAATTTTTTTCATGCTTCATGTATATATATTTTTTTATTATTACTATTATTATAATTATTATTATATTTACTTTATTATTATTATTATTATTACTATTATTATTAATTTTATTATTATTATTAGAATAATTATTACTAATCTTATAATTATTATTTTATTATTATAATAATTATAATTATTACTATTATTATAATTTCTATTATTATTATTATTATTATTATTATTATTATTATTATTATTATTATTGTTGTTGTTGTTGTTGTTGTTGTTGTTATTATTATTATTATTTTTATTATTATTGTTACTATTATTATAAAAATTATTATTATTTACTTATTATTATTGTTATTATTGTTGTTATTATTATTACTATAATAATAATAATAATAATAATAATATTATTATTATTATAATTATAATAATAAATTATAATTGTTATTATTAATTATAATTATTATTACTATTACTATTACTATTATTATAACTACTACTATTATTATTATTGTTATTATTATAATCACTATTATTATTCCTATTATTATTATTATTATTATTATTAATTATTATTATTATTATAATTATAATAATAATTATTACAATAATTATAATAGTGCTTTAATAATAAAAGGGTTCTTTACATAAGTATACAACAAAAAGAAAGTAATTACAAGAAAAGTGCATCAACTAAATAATTACAAAAAGATTGTACATATTACAAAAATAGTACAATTCACATTAATAAGAAAATCTAAAATCAAGGACAAATAATTGCCATAATTAATAATTCAAATTCAAATATTTGGATCTAACAACAAAAACAAATTCAAATTCAAATCTTCATCTTCCACACATACACTTTGAAATAATAGTCCACCGCTACACGCCGCTACATCTCACATACTCATTGCTACATAAATCATGAATCTCCGTTGTCCAAAACGCCAATGAGAATAAGAATAAGAAGAAGATTCGCCCTACAAAAAGTTTAAAAATAAATAGATATAACTTTTAATGTTCTGAAATTTTTTTTATAACTATTTTGTTACTCATAAATAATAAAATGGTTACCTTTGTATGAATGGTTGGCTACCAACTGCGTCACATTCAAACGAAATTGGTAACTTATGAAAATTGAATTGGTTACCTTGGTCTGAAGGTTTGGCTACCATTTGCACTATGTAAAAACTGCAGGTGTGGATGTGAATTAGTTACTTTGGTATGAAGGTTTTGTTACCTTGGTACGAAGGTTTGCTTACCTTGATCTGAAGGTTTGGTAACCAACTGTACTAAGAAAAAAATTTAAAGTGTGGAGGTTGATTGGTTACTTTGATAAGACAGTTTGGTTACCATCATTCAGTATTCATATCCACCGCCGCCACCGCCTGAATCTTCATACCCACCTCTATTTTGACCTTTCGGGTCAATTGCCAAATACTGACCAGGAACAATCCGGCGACAGCTCCATTTTCCAAAAGTTTCTTGGTGAATTTTATCAAACATATTCTTTTCTATGTTGTATTCAAGGATTACAATGGGACCCGAATCAGAACCAACAACAATATAATCTCTTTAAGCTCCAGTTAAACGAAATTGAGCTAAAGAACGAAAAGCACCAAATACTTGAACTGAGAGAATAGTTTGGATCTTACCATTATCGTTAGTTCGCATGAGATCGAGGACTTTGCCGCGAGCAACCACGATTTTTTGGGATTATCCGCCGGTGAAGTTGCCATTAACCACGATATATATATATATATATATTTATATAGAAAAAATACGTTGAATGAAGAAGAAGCGTGATGACTACTGCAGTTGTTATAGATGAGGAGAGAGAGAATAAGTCATGGGTATAACTAATCCCTAAATTAAAAAATCCTAATTAAATATTAATTCCCTAAATTAAGGAATCTTTATTGCACTAGTATTGTAAATAAATATGGAAGTGTATTAGTTGTGTAAAAATTTTATGAGGGCATTATTGTTGTAATTATTTTTAAAAATGTAATAGAATATGTAATTCATCCTAATAAAAAAGTCTGGCCCGACCTCCGGGCTTTTTAAAAAATAAAATAAAATAATGCTCTTCTTGAGAATTGAACTCTAGACCTCCAACTCTCATTAAACAAATGCTCAAACCAACTAAGCTATAATGATTTTTTATTATAAAAGTGGATTACAGGCACTAAATTACTAAAAATACTAATTACATATTTACATCAAATACTAAAAATACTAATTAAAAAAATACTAAAAAAATCAAATTAAAAAAATACTAAAATTCAAAAAATACTAAAAATACTAAAATTCAAATTATTTTGTTAATTAATCAAAACAACAAAAATTCAAATTACATCATTAAAATACTAAAATCATAACATATTTACATCATTTACATCATAACATAACATATTATCATATTTACATATTTACATCATTTATATCATATTTACATCATTTAATCAAAATACTAAAATTCAAATACTATAATACTAAAATTTTACTTAAATACTAAAATTTTACCATATTACATAACATATCAAAATACTAAAATTTTACCATAGTTGTATAACATATCAAAATACTAAAAGTAACTTACTTCCGACACTAAAATACTAATTACATATTTACATCAAATACTAATTAAAAAATACTAAAAAAATCAAATTAAAAAAAAATACTAAAATTCAAATTATTTTGTTAATTAATAAAACAACAAAATTCAAATTACATCATTAAAATAATAAAAGCATAACATATTTACATCATTTACATCATAACATAACATATTATCATAATTACATATTTACATCATTTACATCATATTTACATCATAACATATTTACATCATTTAATCAAAATACTAAAATTCAAATACTAAAATTTTACCATAGTTGTATAACATATCAAAATACTAATTACTTACTTACCCAACACTAAAATAATAATTATATATTTACATCAAATACTGAAAAATACTAATTAAAAAAATACTAAAATACGAAAAAAATCAAATTAAAAAATACTAAAATTCAAAAAATAATAAAATACTATAATTCAAATTATTTTGTTAATTAATGAAAACAACAAAAATTCAAATTACATCATTAAAATACTAAAATCATAACATATTTACATCATTTACATCATAACATAATATATTATCATATTTACATCATTTACATCATTAAAATACTAATTACATATTTACATCATTTAATCAAAATACTAAAATTCAAATACTAAAATACTAAAATTTTACCATAGTTGTATAACATATCAAAATACTAAAATTTTACCATAGTTGTATAACATATCAAAATTGTAAGACCCCAACTTTTATAAATAAAGATGAATTTTCTATAAATATTATTTTTGAATATTATGGAGTAAATTTGATATAATGTTATAGTTGTGGGTAATATTTATAAATTTTGCAAAGTAAGCAAGTTGTTTTAAAATATTCGTTTGGTCAGGGAATATTCTTTTTGTCGAGGAATATTAGGTATGGCAGCACAATCATTAAGTGGACCCCTAAGCGGAATTATTGTCGGATTGAGAAAGCGACAAAATACTTTTATGAAAATAACGGCGGAAGTTTCTGATTAAGCTGTTGAAACACGGTGTTAAAGTAAATATGATGTCTGGCGTGGTTGCATAGTAGTAGCACACGGTATTGATTATTGATGCTTACGTCGAAGTCACTCGATTTTGTACAATTATTGCTATAGTAATTATGTCAATTTTGATTATTAAATGGACCCTCATTTACCCATTTTTCAAAATAATTGGTGAGAAAATTATTTAAAGGTGGGGCCACGTGTGGGGCCCATATGTGTTGAAAAATGATTTTTGAAAATGGGGATGGTGAGAGAGATACGTATTGGTGAGGGGTTATGTATATAAGGTTGTGTGTGGGTGAATATATATAATATAATATATATTGTTAGTGGTTTTAGTGGGTTAGTGGGTTTTGGTGGGGAATGGTATTGTTAGTGGGTTTTGGTGGGGAATGGTATTGTTAGTGGTGTGTGGTGTGTGTTGTGTTTGTAGGGAACATGTGTTGTATATTATATATATATATATTTATATATATTATTTATTATATATATATATATATATATATATATATATATATATATATATATATATATATATATATATACTGCGTTGGAAAAAAGTTCAGAAGAATTGAATTATTGAGTACTATGATTGTCATTATTATTATATATATTATATTTTATTTAAAATATTTTGCTTTAAATATGGACCGTCAGATTAAAGTAAATCAATCTGGACCGTTCATGAGTTAGTTACTATGCATTCCATTTTCCTATAAATAGAAGCTCATTCCTTCATTATTTCTTACGAATTCACTGAAACTCTAGAGAGAGAAATTATAGAGAAACTATAGAAAAGTATTCTGCTACTTCCCTACTCTAATATCAAGTATTATTTTACGGTAAGGGGTGTTATTTCTTTTGTATTCATGAAGAGAACTTATGTTATTCCATTATTTATTATTCTGCTGGAATAACCAGTATACGCGGACTACCCTATACTTGGTGACATTCTTCTATTATTCTGTCTTTATTATTATTCTGTTGGAATATCACTATGCATGCATTTTTTTATGGGACTGGTTCCATCTTTATTATTACTACATTGGAATATATCACATGCGTGTGTTTTTACAGGACTGGTTAAAATCTTTATTATTATTACATTGGAACATCACATGCATGTGTTTTACAGGCAAATTTTTGTTGGACACGGTTGCAAATTTTTTGCGACACGGTTTTATTATTATTATTCATTGGAATAAACACATATCATGAAAGTACCTGCATGCATGGTGATTTCTTTTGTTATTCCATTCTTTATTATACTCAGTTGGTTAAAGTTTTGACTTCTATACTCCATGAAATTAGTAGAATATCCTTGATATTTGCGTTTCATCCAGTATCTTTTCATAAAAATATTCTTCTGATCATTCTTGAATTTTACTCTACAAAGCAGTATCATGTTGACAATTTGGACGTTATTGGTTTTTGGACAAATTAATTCTTGAACTTGTTTTATTAAATTCTTATATCATTGTCATCATCCTCATGTTTATATTATGTTGAAAGTCATCTGTGGCCTGTAGTGCATAGATGGACTTGGTATGATTATGACCAGGGATTATTTGGTATAATCATGACCGTAATGTTACAAATGATGTGATAAAAGTCCTCATTGGCCCGTAGTGCATTGATGGACAGTTGTTGGCATGATCATGACCATTAATGAATACACAAATATTCTTGGCCCGTAGTGCATGGATAATTGTGGTCGTGATACTAAAGAATATCCTTAGCCGTAGTGCAGGGGTGATTCGATGATGTGGAATATTTATTAAGCTGAGTCTCAGCGATAACAGTGATGAAAAACCTTTTAAATCATAAAAGATAGTAGATTTTATTTTCTACTTGACTCTTTTAATGGATTGCTTGTTCCGCTGCAGTTAAACTTGATGTCTATTATATTTTATCAGTTTAACATTGTTGGAGACTAATGATAATTTATTCTGCATTATCTTAGTCATAATATTTCTTATTGGGCTAGTTGAGCTCACCCTTTCTTTTCTTTATTCTCTTGTGAAATGAGAATATAGGTTGGGACGAGTCGGGGAACGGAGTGATGGACGAGATGATAGTATTAGTAGTCCTCACTATTATGTGAAATAGTGTGTTAACAATTGTAATGAGGACTCCTTTTGAGTTTGTATAATCTCTAGTAGACAATAATTGTATTCAAACTCACAGTTATGTTTTGTCGTATTGTACACGACAGTTGTATTAGTAAATTGTATTTGAATTCTGTACCATGTATCTGGCGACCCAAGATGGGTGATGTATACCTAATTTTGGGGGCGTCATAGTTGGTATCAAAGCTTAGGGATATGATCCCTGGCTAAGATGTGAGAATAGCACTAGGAGGGGAGAGACGGGGAATTCCTTCGCTAGTATGACCTACCTAAGTTTATTTGGTATTTAATTGGTCGGTCAAAATATAGGGATAATATGTTACATGTCAATTAACATTTTTTTTTTGTGGCAGTATCTGAAAATGACATCTGAGAATGTTGAGAATAGCAATGGAGCACATGCGACCATTGATTCACCATATATCAATAATCAGGATAATGTGCATCAGGAAGGCGACAATCCTCATGCAAACAACAACACTGACCAAATGATGAATGATGGATTGTTCAGAGGCTTTATGCAATTCATGCAACAGCAGGCGAGAGCGGCTCCTGTCCAAAATGTAGGTGGAAACATTGGAAACTCTCGGGCGGTCACCGCTAAATAGTTCAAGGAGCTGGGACCACCAAAGTTTAATGGAGAGCCAAAATCACTTATGGCTGAAGCATGGATAAAGCAGATCACCAAGATATTTGATGTCTTGGGATGCTCCAAGGAGCAAAAGGTTCCCTTCACGCTTTTATGTTGTTGCGAGAGGCGATTCTTGGTGGGAATTCCAAAAGCGTACTCAACAACTGCCGATCTTGAAGATGTCTTGGGAGAAGTTCAAGAGCATTCAACGACAAATACTTTTCGAAAGTATTCGTCACATGAAGGAGGTGGAGTTTATCAAATTGAGCAAAACAATATGGCCAGGTGTCGCAATACGAGGCAAAAATTTGCGGAGTTATCCGGTTTTCGTCCCACTTGGTGAATAATGAAGAAAGAATGGCGCGAATGTTTTTAAGAGGTTTGAAGCCGGAGATACGTCAACATCTTATTTCTCATAAACTGTGTTTATATTCAGATGTTGTAAATAAGGCTCAGTTAGTGGAACGCGATAACGAGTAACGCAACTAAAAAGAAGCGGTAGATAAAAGGATAATACCGGTGCGGAAGCGATCATTGAAGCGGTGACAACAAGCGTGGAGGAATCAGCGGGCGCCGAAATGGTAACCACCGGTGGTAATCAGGGCCAAAACAATAAGAATGGACATTTCAAGAAGAGGAGATTCAACAATGATGGAAAGACGTCAACACCAACACTTGTCGTTAAGGAAGGAGAACAACCACCTATCATATGTTTCAAATGCGGAGGGGAGGGGCACATCAGTCCAAACTGCGCGACGCCGTCCAAAGCATGTTATAATTATGGAAGAGAAGGTCACTTAGCCCAATTTTATCGTTCACCGAAGACAAATTCAGCTAGGATGGAGGCACCAAAGGCCGTCCCAAAAAAGTCAAAGTCGGTAGTGCAAGGGAGAGCGTTTGTTGTGACCTCCCAGAAAGCAAGGAACCCGAATGAGGTCATCACGGGTAAGCTTATCATAAACTCTAACGAAGTCTATACTTTATTTGATACCGGTTCTACCCATTCTTTTATTTCTCCTACTTGCGCTCATCGATTAAATTTGACTCTGGAGATATTGGACTTTGACTTATCTGTTGAAACTCCGTTGGGAGAAACCTTCATTACATCCACGGTTTATAAGTCTTGTTTGATTCAAATTGGTAACCGCACATTACCCGTCGATCTTATTTCTTTGAAAATACTTGTATTTGATGTGATTCTAGGGATTGATTGGTTAACTACTCATCATGCAAAAATTGATTGTTTTCATAAGGTTGTTAGCTTTTATATTCCTAATCAACCTATTATGCGACTTCAAGTGACCAAACCATTAAAATCAATCACGGTCATCTCAAGCCATAAAACTATTCGTTTATTGAAAAACGGATGTTAAGCTCTCTTAGCTCATGTCACAGATTTAAACAAAAATACGTCAATTTTGAACGATATTTCTATTGTTAATAAATTTCCTGACGTATTCCCCGAAGAACTTCCTGGCCTACCCCCTGAGCGTGAAATTGAATTTTGTATCGACCTTGAACTCGGTACAAAACCCATTTCCAAAGTCCCATATCGAATGACTCCTATTGAACTTCAGGAGTTAAAGACCCAGCTCGCAGGAATTGTTAGACATTGGCTTTATTTGGTCCTAGTACTTCTCCTTGGGGTGCTCTGTTTTATTCGTCCTATTACGTGAAGAAAAAGATGGGAGTATGCGACTTTGTATTGATTATTCGGGAGTTGAATCATGTCACCATCAAAAATAGGTATCCATTGCCGCGTATTGATGATGACTATTTGACCGAGTTGCAAGGAGCCAAATTCTTTTCAAAGATTGATCTTCGTTAGGATATCACCAATTGAAGATTAGAGCGGATGACATTCAAAGATAGCTTTCGGAACTCGATGCGGGCATTATGAATTCCTAGTCATATCTTTTGGATTGACTAATGCTCCTCTTTGCCTTCATGGATATGATGAACCGAGTATTGAGGAATATTTGAATCACTTTGTGGTCGTCTTTATTGATGACATCCTTATTTATTCCAAAAGCCGTGAAGATCATGAATAACACTTGAGGTGACACTCCAAAAGCTTCGTGAATATAAGCTTTATGCTAAGTTGAAGAAATCGAGTTACGGCTTGAGGAAGTAGCATTCCTTGGGCACGTGGTATCAAGTCATGGAATATCTGTTGACCCAACAAGAAATTGAAGCTATTCAAAAAGTGGGAGCAACCTAAATCGATGGCCAAAGTCGTAGCTTTCTCGGTTTAATTTGGTTATTATCGGAGATTCGTGGAAGGATTTTCTCGAATGGCTACTCCATTAACTCAGCTGACTCGGAAAGATACAAAGTTCGATTAGAGCGAAGAATGTGAGAAGAGTTTTCTAGAACTCAAGAGGAGACTCATTTCAGCACCTGTTTTGACAATACCATCGGCTCGGAGGATTTGTCATCTCTGATGATGCTTGGGCAAAAGGGTTGGGATGTGTTCTCATGCAACATGGAAAAGTCATAGCCTTTATGCCTCAAGACAACTCAAAGAATATGAGAGGAATTATCCTACTCATGATCTAGAGTTAGTAGGCATTATCTTCGCACTAAAGATTTGGAGGCATTACTTGTATGGGAGAAGGTGGAGATCTTTACGGATCATAAAAGCCTCAAATATTTCTTTACTCAAAAGGAACTCAACATGCGACAACGACTTTAGCTTGAAGCTGTTGAAAGATTATGATCATACCATCAATACCATCTCACGAAAAGTGAGCGTGGTAGGTGGCGTATTGAGTAGAAGATCATATGCTGAAATACGAGTGCGATATTGTCAAATAAAGGCCCATTTTGTGTGACTTGGAAAGAATGGAGATAGAGTTAAAGACTCGGGGACCCATGTGATGATGGCGAATATCTGAGTAGAGCCGACTTTAATCGATAAAGTTAAAAGTCGCTTTCAAATTCTACGGACACGGAGGGCGATGCGTATGAGGAAGAAAGTGCAAGAAGGTGCTATCTGCGGAAGCAAGAATCGATGAAGAAGGAATACTTGAGTCAACTCCGGACTTTGTGTTCCTAACGACCACGATTTAAAGTATAAAATCATGATGGAGGCGCACAACACACCGTTTGCAATCCATCACAGGAGTACCAAAATGTATCATGATATTAAATCATACATTTTGGTGGAGCAATATGAAGAGAGAGATAGCGTTGTTTATCTCAAGGTGTCTAACTTGTCAGCGAGTTAAAGCGAAGCATCAAGTACCAAAAGGTCCATTGCAACCACTTGAAATTCAGAATGGAAGTGGGAGCACATTACCATGGATTTAGATTTCACGGTCTTCCTAAGGTTTCTCAAGGTATAGATGCGATTTGGGTCATTGTTGATAGATTAACCAAGTCTGCTCATTTCTTACCGATCGAGAAACTTATACACTTGAGCGTCTTGCTCGTATGTACATAAACGAGATTATAAAAGGCGCATGGTATGCCGGTATCCATAGTTTCGATCGAGACCCAAGATTCACTTCACGATTTTGGATTAGTTTGCAAAAAGCTATGAGCGCAGACTTACGATTGAAGCTTGACATATCATCCTCGGACGGATGGACGATCGGAGAGGACTATTCAAACTCTTGAAGATCTATTAAGACTTTGTGTCCTTGATTTGAGGAAGTTGGGACAAGTTCTTACCATTGGTGGAGTTTTCCTACAACAACAGTTATCAAGCAAGTATTGGCATGGCTCCATTCGAGCGTTGTATGGAAGAAAGTTTCGTTCTCGATTATCTTTGGGATAAGGTGGGTGAAGCAACGTTGTTGGGACGGAGTTAAATGCGTATGACTACGAAAAAGATTCAAACGATCCAAACAACGTATAAAAACCTCACAAGATCGACAAAAGAGTTATCTTGATTTTCATCGAAAGGACATGGAATTCGATATAAGAGATCATGTGTTGTTGCGTGTTGCTCCATCGAAAGGAATTACGAGATTTGGAAAGAGAGGAAAACTCGATCCTCGATTCATCGGCCCATTTTAATCCTCGATCGAGTAGGAAGCGTGGCCTATAGACTCGCTTTACCGCTTGAAGTATGTCTCGTGTTCATAACGTTTTTCACATATCCATATTACGTAAATATGTGAAAGACCCAAACCACATTATTGAGTTAGAACCAGGACGAAATAGCGGAAGATTTGGCGTATGAAGAGGTTCTATTCAAATCTTGGATAGGAAGGAACATATTCTACGCTCGAGGTTATACCTCAAGTCAAAGTTTTGTGGAGAAACCACGATGTTGAAATGACTTGGGAGTTAGAATCGAAATGAAATCAAGGTATCCTTACCTCTTGACATACCAGATGCGTACCCTAAATTCGAGGGCGAAATTTCATAAGAAGGGAGGTTGTAAGACCCCAACTTTTATAAATAAAGATGAATTTTCTATAAATATTATTTTTGAATATTATGGAGTAAATTTGATATAATGTTATAGTTGTGGGTAATATTTATAAATTTTGCAAAAGTAAGAAAGTTGTTATAAAATATTCATTTGGTGGGGAATATTCTTTTTGTCGGGGAATATTAAATGCGACGCAAGACAATCATTAAGTGGACCCCACAACGGAATTATTGTCGGATTGAGAAAACAACAAAAATACTTTATGAAAATAATAATGGGAAGTTTTACTGAATTAGCTTGTTGAAACACCGGTGTTAAAAAGTACGATGTCTGGCGTGGTTGCATAGTAGCACACGATATTGATTATTGATGCTTACGTCAGAAGTCACTCAGTTTTGTTCAATTATTGCTATAGTAATTGTGTCAATTTTGATTATTATATGGACCCTCATTTACCCATTTTTCAAAATAATCGGTAGAAAATTATTTAAAGGTGGGGCCCACATGTGGGGCCCATATGTGTTGAAAAATGATTTTTGAAAATGGGGGTGCGAGAGAGATACGTATTGGGGAGGGGGTTATGTATATAAGGTTGTGTGTGGTGTATATATATAATATAATATATATTGTTAGTGGGTTTTGGTGGGGAATGGTATTGTTAGTGGGTTTTGGTGGGGAATGGTATTGTTAGTGGTGTGTGGTGTGTGTTGTGTTTGTAGGGAACATGTGTTGTATATTATATATATTGTATTTATGTTGATTGTGTAGTGATATATATATATATATATATATATATATATATATATATATATATCTCTGCGTTGGAAAAAAATTCAGAAGAATTGAATTATTGAGTACTATGATTGTCATTATTATTATATATATTATATTTTATTTAAAATATTTTGTTTTAAATATGGACCGTAAGATTAAAGTAAATCAATCTGGACCGTTCATGAGTTAGTTACTATGCATTCCATTTTCCTATAAATAGAAGCTCATTCCTTCATTATTTCTTACGAATTCACTGAAACTCAGAGAGAAAATTATAGAGAAACTATAGAAAAGTATTCTGCTACTTCCCTACTCTAATATCAAGTATTATTTTATGGTAAGGGGTGTTATTTCTTTTGTATTCATGAAGAGAACTTATGTTATTCCATTATTTATTATTCTCTTTGGAATAACCGAGATATCTGTGGACTACCCTATACTTGATGACATTCTTCTATTATTACATTGGATTATCACATACATCGTTTCTGTGGGACACGGTTCCATCTTTATTATTACTACTGTTAGAATATCACATACGTGTGTTTTTTTACAGGACATGGTTCGCATCTTTATTATTATTACATTGGAACATCACATGCGTGTGTTTTACACCCAGGACACGGTTAAATCTTTATTATTATTTTGTTGGAACATCACAGCCGATTGCAAATTTTGCGACACGGTTCCGATTATTATTATTCTGTTTGAATAACTTTGTCTATCTGGCAAGTACCGCATGCATGGTGATTTCTTTTGTTATTCCATTCTTTATTATACTCAGTTAGTTAAAGTTTTGACTTCTATACTCCATGAAATTAGTTGAATATCCTTGATATTTGCGTTTCATCCAGTATCTTTTCATGGAAATATTCTTCTGATCATTCTTGAATTTTACTCTACAAAGTAGTATCATGTTGACAATTTGGACGTTATTTGTTCATGGACAAATTAATTCTTGAACTTGTTTTATTGAATTCTTATATCATTGTCATCATCCTCATATGGATATGTTGAAAGTCATCTGTGGCCTATAGTGCATAGATGGACTTGGTATGATTATGACCAGGGATTATTTGGTATAATCATGACCGTAATGTTACAAATGATGTGATAAAAGTCCTCATTGGCCCATAGTGCATTGATGGACAGTTGTTGGCATGATCATGACCATTAATGAATACACAAATATTATGGGCCCGTAGTGCATGGATAATTGTGGTCGTGATACTAAAGAATATCCTTGGCCGTAGTGCAGGGGTGATTCGATGATGTGGAATATTTATTGTTGAGTCTCGGCGATAATGATGATGAAAAACCTTTTAAATCATAAAAGATAGTAGATTTTATTTTCTACTTGACTCTTTTAATGGATTGCTTGTTCCGCTGCAGTTAAACTTGATGTCTATTATATTTTATCAGTTTAACATTATTGGAGACTAATGATAATTTATTTGGCATTATCTTAGTCATAATATTTCTTCTTGGGCTAGTTGAGCTCACCCTTTCTTTCTTTTATTCTCTTGTGAAATGAGAATATAATTTGGAGCAGTGGGGGGAGGAGTGATGGACCGGATGATAGTATTAGTAGTCCTTACTATTACGTGAAATAGTGTGTTAACAATTGTAATGAGGACTCCTTTTGAGTTTGTATAATCTCAGTAGACAATAATTGTATTCAAACTCACAGTTATTTTTGTGTATTGTACAGCAGTTGTATTAGTAAATTGTATTTGAATTACATACCATGTATCTGGCGACCCAAGATGGGTGATGTATACCTAATTTTGGGGGCGTCACAAAAATACTAAAAGTCACTTACCCGACATTAAAATACTAATTACATATTTACATCAAATACTAAAAATACTAATTAAAAAAAATCTAAAAAAAAATCAAATTCAAAAAATATTGTGAGGGCCCCGAATCCGAGGTCCCGAATCACCGCGGATCCGGTTCGATCATTCTATATAACTATTACTATTTGCGGAAGATATAAATATAAATTTTTTATACAATACATTTTACACACTATTCCCCAAGGTCGAGTAACCTTAACTTAATACACATTTCATAATTTACTTGACTTACAATAACATTATATACATTACTATTATTACAATTCTAAGCTTTTTACATCGTAAACTAAATCAAAAGCGTCTTTAACCTTTCCTTGTATCCGAATAGCGTTAAGTCTTAATCGTAATGTTTTATCATGATATAGCAAGGGTGAGCATGAAAGTTGCCCAGCAAGTTTAAGTTCAATAATATAACGATATATCATGATTGAAAGAGTCTGAATAATAAGCTGGCTATAATTCAACAATATAATTGTGAACTAGCAGGAACAAATTTATGACTGAACAAGTATTATACATGAACAAATATATCTGAATCAATTGGTAATGACGGTGATCAGCCTTTCATACCTGACTTATACATGCAATATGTACAGAGTATAATTTATGGCAACCAGCAATGATTAACCATAAGCTTATCCGAATAAAATAACTCTTAGTAGAGTTAAGTAAAACAAACTTGCCTGAACCTTTGATTAACGCTAAGCAATAAATATCGCCTTATCCGAAGACCTAATATTAATAATATAGATCTCCAATATTAGAATAATATCATCACAATATAATTCTATAATATATATATACATACACATAATAACCTAAACACATAACACATAACCCTATCAGTCTATTACACACATAAGACACGGTATCAAGTCAAACTATTTCAGTCTGACTTGAATCCGACAAAATTCTAACGTCCCGACGGTCTAGTCGGACTTTTATCGAGTCTAAGTTCAATTAAACTCTAACTTAATAGTTAGCAATTATCTCAGATAATTTTTAATATCAGTCGAAATATTTTTCGTAAGCCTTATAATAATTTTTAAATAATTATTATCATTTATCGTGTATTTTTAATCATTAAAATTGTATTTAAATGAATTAAATACCACATAATTCTTTTATCATTAATATTTATTTATTATCAAATATTAATAAAATACACGTCATAATATTATAACATATTTATAATATCATAAAGTATTTTTAATACTTTAAAATCATTTAAATATAATTTTAAACACTTAAATTCATTATCCAGATAATTGCTATTAATATTAAAATATTAATATTTTCACTACAAAATATCAAAAGTTATATTTATAACTTAAAATATTTTCATAATACTTAAATCATTTTTATATGATTTATAAACCATTAATTCTATTTTTCCTTAATTTATTTAATATATTTATTAAATAAACTAATTACCATTAATATTGATTAATTAATGAATTTTATCACAAAATATTAAAAGTCATCAAAAATAACTTAAAATATTTTCTAATATCATAATATAAATTTTCATGATTTTTCATGTATTAAAATCATTTTTAAATAATTTATTTAATATTAGAATTAAATAAATTAAATACCATTTATATTCCAAAAATATTAAATATTTATGAAATATACTTTAAATAATTAAAACTATTTTTTAGAATTTAAAATAATTTTTTGGAATTTATTTTGTATTTTTAATAATTAAAATCTATTTTTTTCTATTTTTAATTAATTTCCGGAAAATCAGAAATTAAAATAAAATAAAAGCGTCGCTAAAGGCCCTATAATGATGAGGCAAACGTCGCATTATAGGTGTTCTTGAGCCTTCGTATGAGACACAAGGTATAAGGTTTGACCATGATAATTCGATCATAAATACGGTTTACGGGAAATCTAATGTAATATGTTTGTAGTATTGATGTAATAGTATAATATAAATCAAGTTTCATGGCCAAAACAAATCAAATCTGCAAGATCTAAGCCTCCCAATCCTTGTCAGACACTGTTCTTCAATTTCTGGGTTTTTCAGAAATTGAAGAACAGTCGAGGTGCTACCTTTGAGCCATTGAATCTATGGTGTTCAAGCTTTCTTTGTGTGATCTAACGATTCTATCATGTAGAACACATGTCCGTGTACATTTCTATTTCATCAAATCGTTATAAAATCAACACAATTAAATGATCAAGGCCGGTCAATCTCTGACAAAGACTCGGCTGATGAAGATCTGGGTTTTTCAGAAAATCTTTATCAGGCAGTTTGGTCAACTACGTTTGACCATGATTTTCTATGATCCTGATACAGATCTGGGTAAGGTAATGGCTTGGAAGTGTAGATCTCATGACAGACTACAACCATAAAGCAACAACGTGACCAAAACACTAACATACTACAAGATCAAAGGCTAACAAAAATGTTGTCAGAAAGTTCTTGGAAATCAATTTGAGAATTCCATTATGTGAAACAGTCAATGAGGTTTAACAGAACTATAAACGACGATCTAGACTTGATCCGACCACGATTCGATTTCAAATCCAGATCCTCATGACATAGAACACATTAAAAACATAAAACACACAATTTGTTAACACGTAAAGATCTAAGGGCTCGACATTCAATTTGTATGGGCCACTTTGTTCATCATTTTAGATTTTCAAAAATACTAGATTCGAGGACTTTGATGTTATGGATCTTGGATTTTACAATCCAGATCGCTTATAGACACCCTAATACACAACTTTAACCATTCAATTACAACATCTAACAACAAATCAAAAGATTTTCGAAATTAGGGTTCTTATACCTTTGAGCTATGATTCATGAATATAATCCTTTGTTGCTGATCATGGAGAGTTAGGGTTTGATTTTGTTTCATCTCCTTACTCCATATCACACTAAATCCCGAATTTTTAGAGAGAGAGGGTCTTGAGAGAAAAATGAAAATTAATGTGACCCTTTTCTCTCTCTTTAAATCTATATAAATTGATATAATGTATTGTTGGTACATCGATTTGGTTTGAGATGGCTAGATATAAAAGTCATATGCTAGGCTAGGGTGGCTCACCCACTTCACTAGAACAAATCTTACAAGAAATCTTCAATTATGCACAAAGGGGCAAAATAGTCATTTAGCCATTTTAGACAATTGACCAAACCCTTAGGGTTTAGGGTTTGGTTAGGGTTTAGGGTTTAGAAAAATTAGGGTTTAGGGTTTGAAAAATTTTGGGTTTGCAATTTAATTTCTAAAATTTCCAAATTAGGTTTTCAAAATTAGAAAATTAATTTTTCTAAATTATAATTAGGATTTTCTAATTATATAAAAATTTCTTAATCATAACTTAAATATTGCTAATTAGGATTAATAATTCCCAATTAAAATCGCTAATTTAGCAATTAGGGTCGAAATGGTCATTAGGGTTTATAAACCACTAATTAGGGTTTCTAATAGAAAAATAATTTTCTAATTTAGAAATTAAATTTTCGTAATTATATTAGGGTTTTCTAATTACTTTAACTTGAAAATTAGAATTAATATATCCTAATTAACATTAAAATTATTAAATTAACACTTAACTTTTCCCTAAATATAAATTAGGGTTTCAAATCCATCATTAGAGTTTCGAATTTGGAATTAGGGTTTTGTAACCAATTTGTTAAGATTAACCCTAATTAATCTTATAATTAATTACACTTACGCCATTAGGTTCCCAATTTAGGGTTTCATGCACCGAATTAGGGTTTCGGATTCCCGGAACTGAAATTAGGGTTTTCAAAACCGATTTCTAGTGTTTCTTGTTAAACGCTAGGGTTTTCTAACCGAACGTTGACGTTCTTAATATATACGTAGGGTTTGTTACAGACATCGTTTATCTGGTCAACCCTTGACCCTTAACCACATACTGTACACATATACAACCATATACACAGAATATTTTCACGTATTTCCTTAATCTTGAATAATTCACCTAAATCATTTACAGAATTTTGAAATCCTCAAAATTCCATCTTAAAAATATCAAACGCATGCACTAATTTTCTGTCTAGGTTCTAATTTCGAACCTTAAATTAATTAATAAAATTTTTAAAAATATTCTAAATTCTCGGGTTGTCACAAATACTAAAATTTAAAAAAAATACTAAAATTCCAATTATTTAGTTAATTAATCAAAACAACAAAAATTCAAATTACATCATTAAAATACTAAAATCAGAACATATTTACATCATTTACATCATAACATAACATATTATCATATTTACATCATTTACATCATATTTATATCATAACATATTTACATCATTTAATCAAAATACTAAAATTCAAATACTAAAATACTAAAATTTTACCATAGTTGTATAACATATCAAAATACTAAATTTTATAAATAGTTGTATAACATATCAAAATAATAAAAGTCACTTACCCAACACTAAAATACTAATTACATATTTACATCAAATATTAAAAATATTAATTAAAAGAAATATTAGAATACTAAAAAATCAAATCAAAAAAAATACTAAAATTCAAAAAATAATAAGTAATACTATAATTCAAATTATTTTGTTAATTAATCAAAATAACAAAAATTCAAATTACATCATTAAAATAATAAAATCATAACATATTTACATCATTTACATCATAACATACCATATTATCATATTTACATATTTACATCATTTACATCATATTTACATCATTAAAATACTAATTACATATTTACATCATTTAATCAAAATACTAAAATTCAAATACTAAAATACTAAATTTTACCATAGTTGTATGACATATCAAAATACTAAAATTTTACCATAGTTGTATAACATATCAAAATACTAAAAGTCAATTAACCGACATTAAAATACTAATTACATATTTACATCAAATGTGACGCCCCCAAAATCGGTATACATCACCTATTCTGAGTCGCCAAATACATGGTACAAAATTCAAATACAACTTAATTATACAACAGTCGTGTAAAATACGACTAAACATATGCTGTGAGTTTTAATACAAATATTGTCATCTAGACAATATACAAACACAATGGGGTCCTTTTTACATTTATTATCACACTATTTTCATAGAATACTGAGGACTACTAATGCTATTATCTGGACCATCACTCTGTTCCCCGACTAGTCCCTGCTACGTCCTCATTTCCTGAAGAGAACAATGAAAGCAAAAGGGTGAGTTTAACTAGCCCAGTAAGAAATATTATGACTAAGATAATGCAGAATAAATTATCATTAGCCTTCAACAGTGTTAAACTGATAAAATAAAACAAACATCAAGTTTAGGTTGATTAGGAATATGAAAGCTAACAACTTTACAAAAACAATCAATTTTAGCTTGATGAGTAGTTAACCAATCAATCCCTAGAATCACATCAAATGCAAGTATTTTCAATGAAATAAAATCGACAGGTAATGTGAGGGTACCGATTTGAACCAAACAAGACTTATAAACAGTGGATGTAATGAAAGTTTGTCCCAACAGAGTTTCCACAGATAAGTCAAAGTCTAATTTCTCCAGAGTCAAATTTAATCGTTGAGCGCAAGTAGGAGAAATAAAAGAATAGATAGAACCGGTATCAAATAAAGTATAGACTTCGCTAGAGTTTATGATAAGCTTACCCGTGATGACCTCATTACGGTTCCTTGCTTTACAGGAGGTCACAACAAACGCCTTCCCTTGCACTACCGGCTTTGACTTTTCTGGGACGGCCTTTGGTGCCTCCATCCTATATGAACTTGTCTTCGGTGAACGACAAAATTGGGCTAAGTGACCTTCTCTTCCATAATTATAACATTCTTTGGACGGCATCGCGCAGTTTGGGTGATGTGTCCCTCCCTCCGCATTTGAAGCATATGATAGGTGGTCGTTCTCCTTCCTTAACAACGGGTCTTTGGTCTTTGACGTCTTTCCATCATTGTTGAATCTCTCTTCTTGAAATGACAATTCTTATTGTTTTGGCCTCGATTCCCACCAAGTGGTTACCACTTACGGCCACATTGATTCCTTCACGCTTGTTGTCACCGCCGATGTTGCTCTCTCTTTGGTATTATCATTTCTTTGTTTGTTCTCTTTTTGCTTGCGTTAACTCGTTATCACGCTCTACTAACTGAGCCCTATTTACAACATCTGAATACAAACACAGTTTATGAGAAATAAGATGTTGACGTATCTCTGGCTTTAAATCTATTAAAAACATCCGCGTCATTCTCTCTTCATTATCCACCAGTGGGACCAAAAAAGAGATAACTTCGGCAAACTTAGCTTCCTACTGCGACACGGTCATATTATTCTGCTCCAACTTGATGAACTCTACCTCTTTTATGTGACGAATACTTTCGGGAATGTACTTGTCATTGAATAGTTCTTGGAACTTCTCCCAAGACATCTTGGTCTGGCGGAGTTGAGTACTCTTACCGAATTCCCACCAAGAATCTGCATCATCTCCTCACAACATAAAAGGCGTGAAGGGAACCTTTTGCTCCTCGAGCATCCCAAGACATCAAATATCTTGGTGATACGCTTTATCCAAGAAATATTACGCCTTAAGTGGTTTTGGCTCTCCAATAAACTCCGGTGGTCCCGACTCCTAACAAACATCAAGTTTAGCGGTGACCGTCAAGAGAGTCCATTAGAAGATTCCACCTACAATAAAATCTACTGCTCTATGATTTAAAAGGTTTTGCATGACTTTTATAAAGCCCTCCGAACATTCCATCATTAATCATCATTGGTCGGTGGCCAAGGATTTGCATTGAGGATACAACCACAAATTATCCATGCACATTATCCACGATTATTGATATGTGGTGAATAGCATGATTTGTGCTCCATTGTTATTCTCAACATTACGGATGTCTTTTTCCACATCATTTGTAACAAAAACAAGGTTAATTGACATGTAACATATTATCCCTATATTACGATCGACCAATTAAATACCAAACAAAGTTAGGTGGATGATACAATGATAAAGATTCAATCAAGTTCAAGAATTAATTTCTCCTCTAATTCAAATTCTCACATCTTCTTTATAGAGGATCAAGATATCAAGAATATTGATAAAAGATATGGCGCCCCAAAAAAATCGGATATCCATCACCTATTATGGAGAATCGCCAAATACATGGTACAAAAGATGTGTAATAAAGAATGGAATAACAAAAGAAATCACCAAGCATGCGATATACCACACAAGTTATTCAAACAGAATAATAAATAATGGAACCAGGTCATGCGTAAACGCACCGACAGGATATTCCAACAGAATAATAAATAATGGAACTAGGTCATGCGTAAACGCACCGACATGATATTCTAATAGAATAATAAATAATGCAACCAGGTCATGTATAAACGCACAGACAGGATGTTCCAACAGAATAATAAACAACGGAACCAGGTCATGCGTAAACGCACAGACAAGATGTTTATAAACAACGGAACCAGGTCATGCGTAAATGCAAAGACAGGATGTTCCAACATAATAATAAATAATGGAATAAAAGAAGAATTTCACCAAGTATAGGGTATCCCGCGTATACAGGTTATTCCAACAGAATAATAAAGAATAGAATAACAAAAGAATTTCACCAATAAGAAAGAAGGAATACCCCTAACGAGTACAACAAATAATATCCCTTACTAGTAAAGAAGAGTATTTTATTTGGTAGAGGCGAGGATATACTCAAAGAAAACTTGCACTACGCTCAAAGTTTTCTTAAACTCTAAAGAAATACACTCAAGATTATAGAAGAAGAACTCTCTCTATAGTTTCTCTCTCTAGAGTTTGGTGAATTAAGTAAGAAATAATGAAGGAATGAGCTTTATTTATAGAAGAATGGGCTGCATAGTAACTAATTCATGAGCGGTCAGATTGATTTACTTTAAGCAGACGGTCAGATTGGTTTACAATAAAATATAATATATTCTATTTATAATTTAATAAAATGAATAACTTTATAAAAGTATTACATTTTATATAAAAAAAGATTTTACTATGCAAACACTATCTGAGACCTTTACTATGAAAACACTATGCATAATAAAATATAATACATTCTAATTATTGTTTAATAAAGCAGATAACTTTATAAAAGTATTACATTTTTATATAAAAAGATTTTACTATTAGTCTAATAAAGCGAATAACTTTATAAAAGTATTACATTTTATATAAAAACTTTTACATTTTATTACATTAATAATACTAATAAAACAAAACTCATCATCATTATTATAATTCACAATATTAATCGACCGAGGTCGTTCCCGGGAAAGGGGCTTTTCGATAAGGATTTCTTTCCATTGGTAGCGCAATTAGGTGACCAAACCTCTCCTTGTGAGAACTTACAGACATCGTTAATATTGCAAATAATAATATTAATAACTTTGTCATCTCAATTATTGATTATAAAATATTGACAATAATTGAATCAAATAACGTGAGATCTTATCATTAATTATTGTAACAATAATTGAACAAAAGCGGTGACTTCTCACGTAAGCATCAATAATCAATACTGGTGTGCTACTATGCAACTATGCGTATTCTTGTACTTTTAACAGGGTGTTTCAACGATTAACGATAAAACTTTCGTAGTTATTTTCATATAAAGTATTTTTATCATTTTCTCAATCCGAAATGATAATTTCGTTGTGGGGTCCTGATAGTTGTCTTTGTTATACGAATATTCCTGTTAAAAGCGAATATTCCCCGACCAATCGAATATTATATAACAACTTGCGTACTTTGCAAAATTTATAAATATTACCCACAACTATAACATTATATCAAATTCATTCCATAATATTCAAAAATGATATTTATAGAAAATTCATCTTTATTCATAAAAGTTGGGATCTTACAACCCCCCCCCCCCCCCCCCGTTCTTATGAAATTTCGCCCTCAAAATTAGGGTACATACCTGGTATGTCGAAGAGGTAAGGATACCTTGATTTCATTTCTGATTCTAACTCCCAAGTCATTTCCTCAACATCGTGGTTTCTCCACAAAACTTTGACTTGAGGTATAACCTTGGGGCGTAGAATATGTTTCTTCTTATCAAGATTTGAGCAGGAACCTCTTCATATGTCAAATCTTTTCGCTATTTCGTCGGTTCTAACTTTCGATAATGTGGTTGGGTCTTCCATATATTTACGTAACATGGATATGTGAAAAACATTATGAACACGAGACATACTTGGCGGTAAAACGAGTCTATAGGCCACAGTTCCTACTCGATCGAGGATTAAAAATGGCCGATGAATCGAGGATTGAGCTTTCCTCTCTTTCCAAATCTCGTAACTCCTTTCCATGGAGCAACACATAACAACACATGATCTCTATATCGAATTCCCGTCCTTTCGATGAAGATCGGCATAACTCTTTATCGATCTTGTGAGGTTTTTATCGTTGTTGGATCGTTTGAATCTTTTACGTAGTCATACGTACCAACTCCGGTCCCAACAACGTTTCTTCACCCACCTCATCCCAACATCTGGGAGAAGCGACACTTTCTTCCATACTGGCGCCTCAAATGGAGCCGTGCCGATACTTGCTTAATAAGCTGTTGTTGTAGGAAAACCCCACCGATGGTAAGAACTTATCCCAACTTCCCTTGAAGTCGAGGGACACGAGTCTTAATAAATCTTCAAGAGTTTGAATAGTCCTCTCCATTGCCCGTCAAATGCGAGGATGATATGCCGAGCTAAATCAGAATCTGTGCCCATAGCTTTCTCGCAAACTAACCCAAAATCGTGAAGTGAATCTTGGGTCTCGATCGAAACTATGGATATTGGCATACCATGCGATCTTACAATCTCTTTTATGTACATCTGAGCAAGGCGTTCAAGTGTATAAGTTTCTCGTATCGGTAAGAAATGAAAGCGGACTTGGTCAATCTATCAACAATGACCCAAATCGCATCTATACCTTGAGAAACCTTAGGAAGACCCGATAAAGAAATCCATGGTAATGTGCTCCCACTTCCATTACGGAATTTCAAGTGGTTCTGATGGACCTTTTGGTACTTGATGCTCCGCTTTAACTTCGTTGACAAGTTAGACACCTTGAGATAAACAACGCTATCTCTCTCTTCTTATTGCTCCACCAAAATGTATGACAAATATCATGATACATTTTGGTACTCCGAGATGGATTGCAAGCGGTGTGTGTGTTGCGCCTACATCATGATTTTATACTTTAAATCGAGGATCGTTAGGAACCAAAGTCGGAGTTGACTCGAAGTATTCCTTCTTCATCGATTCTTGCTTCCAGATAGCACCTTCATACTTTTCTTCATCATACGCATCGGCTCAGTGCAGTGGCAAGCGACTTTAACTTTATCAATTAAAGTCGGTTCTACTCGTATATTCGCCATCATCACATGGGTCCCTGAGTCTTTAACTCTATCTTCATCCTTTGCAAGTCACACAAAATGGGCCTTTGTGTTGACAATATCGAACTTTCGTGCTTGCATATGATCTTCTACTCGATATGTCGTCGGCTACCACGTTCGCTTTTCGAGGATGGTATTGGATGGTATGATCATAATCTTTCAACGAGTTCAAGCCAAGCGTCGTTGTCGCATATTGAGTTCTTTTGAGTGAAGAAATATTTGAGGCTTTTATGATCCGTAAAGATCTCCACCTTCTCCCTATACAAGTAATGCCTCCAAATTTTAAGTGCGAAGACAACAACTGCTAACTCTAGGTTATGAGTAGGATAATTCCTCTCATATTCTTTGAATTGTCTTGAGGTATAGGCTATGACTTTCCCATGTTGCATGAGAACACATCCCAACCCTTTGCCCAAAGCATCACTGTAGATGACAAATCCCTCCGAGCCAGATGGTATTGTCGAGCAGTCTTTGAAATGAGTCTCCTCTTGAGTTCTTGAAAACTCTTCTCACATTCTTCGCTCCAACCAAACTTTGTATCTTTCCGAGTCAGCTGAGTTAATGGAGTAGCTATTCGAGAAAATCCTTCCACGAATCTCCGATAATAACCAGCTAAGCCAAGAAAGCTACGTACTTCGGTCACTGATTTAGGTTGCTCCCAGCTTTGAATTGCTTCAATCTTTGCCGGGTCAACAGATATTCCATGACTTGATACTACGTGCCCAAGGAATGCTACTTCCTCAAGCCAGAACTCACATTTCTTCAACTTGGCATAAAGCTTGTATTCACAAAGCTTTTGGAGTGTCAGCCTCAAGTGTTGCTCATGATCTTCACGGCTTTTGGAATAAATAAGGATGTCATCAATAAAGGCAACCACAAAGTGATCCAAATATTCCTTGAATACTCGGTTCATCATATCCATGAAGGCGGTAGGAGCATTAGTCAATCAAAGGACATGACTAAGAATTCATAATGCGTCTGCAGGAGTTCGGAAAAGTCGTCTTTGGAATGTCATCGGTTCTAATCTTCAATTGGTGATATCCGGAACGAAGATCGATCTTTGAAAAGAATTTGGCTCCTTCTGTTGGTCAAACAGGTCATCAATACATGGAAATGGGTACCTATTTTTGATGGTGACATGATTGACTCCGATAATCAATACAAAGTCGCATACTCCCATCTTTCTTCTTTCACTAATAGAGCAGGAGCACCCGAGGAGGCGTCTTAGGACGAATGAAACCAATGTCTAACAATTCTTGCAATTGGGTCTTTAACTCTGAAGTTCAATAGGAGCCATTCGATATGGGGATTTGGAAATGGGTTTTGTATCGGGGTTCAGTCGATACAAAATTTAATTTCACACTCTGGGGGTAGGCCAAGAAATTCTTCAGGGAATACATCAGGGAATTTTTATACAATAGAAATATCATTCAAAACTGACTTATTTTTGTTTAGATCCGTGACATGAGCTAAGAAAGCTTGACATCCGTTTTTCAATAAACGAATAGCTTTATGGCTTGAGATGACCGTGATTGATTTTAATGGTTCAGTCGCTTGAATTCGCATAATAGGTTGATTAGGAATATGAAAGCTAACAACCTTACGAAAACAATCAATTTTAGCATGATGAGTAGTTAACCAATCAATCCCTAGAATCACATCAAATGCAAGTATTTTCAATGAAATAAAATCGGCAGGTAATGCGAGGGTATCGATTTGAACCAAACAAAACTTATAAACAGTGGATGTAATAAAAGTTTCTCCCAACGAAGTTTCCACAAATAAGTCAAAGTCTAATTTCTCCGGAGTCAAATTTAATCGTTGAACGCAAGTAGGAGAAATAAAAGAATGGGTAGAACCGGTATCAAATAAAGTATAGACTTCGCTAGAGTTTATGATAAGCTTACCCATGATGACCTAGTTCTGGTTCCTTGCTTTTTGGGAGGTCACAACAAACGCTCTCCTTTGCACTACCGGCTTTAACTTTTCTGGGACGGCATTTGGTGCCTCTATCCTAGCTGAACTTGTCTTTGGTGAACGATAAAATCAGGCTAAGTGACCTTTTCTTCCATAATTATAACATGCTTTGGACGGCATCGCGCAGTTTGGGTGATGTGTCCTCCCTCGCATTTGAAGCATATGATAGGTGGTCGTTCTCCTTCCTTAACAACGGGTCTTTGGTCTTGGCGTCTTTCCATCATTGTTGAATCTCATCTTCTTGAAATGACCATTCTTATTGTTTTGGTACGATTACCACCGAAGTGGTTACCACTTACGGCCTGTTGATTCCCTCCACACTTGTTGTCACCGCCGATGATTTCTCTCTCCTTTGGTATTATCATTTTTTGCATTTGCTCTCTTTTTGGTTGCGTTAACTCGTTATCGCTCTCTACTAAGCGAGCCCTATTTACAACATCGAATACAAACCACGGTTTATGAGAAATAAGATGTTGATGTATCTTCGACTTTAAACCTCTTAAAAACATCGCGTCATTCTCTCTTCATTTATCCACCAAGTGGGACCATGGCGAGACAACTCGTTAAACTTAGCCCGTCTTTGCGACACGGTCATATTATTCTACTCCAACTTGATGAACTCTACCTCTTTTATGTGATGAATACTTTCGAGAAAGTACTTGTCGTTGAATAGTTCTTGGAACTTCTCCCAAGACATCTTTGGTCTGGCGAGGTTGAGTACGCTTTACCGATTCCCACGATGTCTCGCCTCTCCTCATAACATAAAAGCGTGAAAGGAACCTTTTGCTCCTCGGAGCATCCCAAGACATCAAATATCTTGGTGATCTACTTTATCCATACTTTCGCCTTACGTGGTTTTGGCTCTCCAATAAACTCCGGTGGTCCCGGCTCCTTGAACTATTTAGCGGTGGCCGTCGAGAGTTTCGGTGTTTCCACCTACATTTTGGACGAGGAGCCGCTCTACTTTCTTTGTTGCATGAATTGCATAAAGCCTCTGAACATTCCATCATTCATCATTTAGTCAGTGTCATTGTTTGCATGAGGATTGTCGCCTTCCTGATGTACATTATCGTGATTATTGATATGTGGTGAATCAGCGGTGCTTTGTGCTCCATTGCTATTCTCAACATTCTCGGATGTCATTTTGAGATCATTGCCACAAAACAAAGGTTAATTGACATGTAACATATTATCCCTATATTACGTGAGCCAATTAAATACCAAATAAACTTAGGTAGGTCATACTAGAGAAGGAATTCCCCGTCTCTCCTCTCTTAGTTCTATTCTCACATCTTAGCCAGGGATCATATCCCTAAGCTTTGATACCAACTGTGACGCCCCCAAAATCGGTATACATCACCTATTCGGAGTCGCCAAATACATGGTACCAAATTCAAATACAACTTAATTATACAACAGTCGTGTAAAATACGACTAAACATATGCTGTGAATTTTAATACAAATATTGTCATCTAGATAATATACAAACTCAATGGGGTCCTCATTACATTTATTATCACACTATTTCATAGAATAGTGAGGACTACTAATGCTAATATCTGGACCATCACTCTGTTCCCCGACTAGTCCCTGCTACGTTCTCATTTCCTGAATAGAACAATGAAAGCAAAAGGGTGAGCTCAACTAGCCCAGTAAGAAATATTATGACTAAGATAATGCAGAATAAATTTTCATTAGCCTTTAAAGTGTTAAAGCGATAAAATATAACAAACATCAAGTTTAAGCTGCAATGAAACAAGCGATCCATTAGAATAGTCAAGTAGAGAATAAAATCTACTATCTTCTATGATTTAAAAGGTTTTCATGACTTTTATCATTTGAGACTCGACAATAAATAATCCACATCATCCCACTTTTCTGACGAGGATATTCATTAGTATCACAACCACAAATTATCCATGCACCACACAACCGAGGATATTCGTGTATTCAAATGAATGGTCATGATCATGCCAACAAGCGTCCATCAATGCACTACGAATTGATGAGAACTTTTCCACATCATTTGTAACATTACGGTCATGATTACACCGAATAATCCACAGTCATAATCATACCAAGTCCATCATACACTACTGGGCCACAAATGACTTTCAACATAATATAAACATGAGGATGATGACAATGATATAAGAATTCAATAAAACAAGTTCAAGAATTAATTTATCCAGTAACTAATAATGTTCAAATTGTCAACATGATACTTCTTTGTAGAGTAACACTCAAGAATGCTCAGAAGAATATTTCCATGAAAAGATACTGGATGAAGCGCAAATATCAAGGATATTCCACTAATTTCATAGAGTATAGAAGTAAAAACTTTAACCAACTGAGTATAATAATGATGGAATAACAAAATAAATCAGCAGGCATGCGATAGACCGCACAGACAGGTTATTCCAACAGAATAATAAATAATGGAACCAGGTCATGCGTAAACACACCGACAGGATATTCCAACAGAATAATAAATAATGGAACTAGGTCATGTGTAAACACACCGACATGATATTCTAATAGAATAATAAATAATGGAACTAGGTCATGCGTAACGCATGCGGATGTGATGTTCCAACGAATAATAAACAACGGAACGAGTCGCCGCGTAAATGCACGTATACGATGTTCTAATGTAATAATAAACAACGGAACCAGGTCATGCGTAAATGCACAGACAGGATGTCCCAATATAATAATAAATAATGGAATAACAGAAGAATTTCACCAAGTATAGGGTATCCCGCGTATACAGGTTATTCCAACAGAATAATAAAGAATAGAATAACAAAAGAATTTCACCAATAAGAAAGAAGGAATACCCCTAACGAGTACAACAAATAATATCTCTTACCGTAAAAGAAGAGTATTTTGACTGGTAGGGCGAGGATATACTCAAAAAAATCTTGCACTATGCTCAAAGCTTTCTTAAACTCTAAAGAAATACGCTCAAGATTATAGAAGAAGAACTCTCTCTATAGTTTCTCTCTCTAGAGTTTTAGTGAATTCGTAAGAAATAATGAAGGAATGAGCTTCTATTTATAGAAGAATGGATCGTGCATAAGTAACTAATTCATGAAGCGGTCCAGATTGATTTACTTTTAAAGCAGACGGTCAGATTGGTTTACAATAAAATATAATATATTCTATTTATAATCTAATAAAAGCGAATAACTTTATAAAAGTATTACATTTTTATATAAAAAGATTTTTTTACTATGCAAACACTATCAAACCTTATGCAAACACTATACATAATAAAATATAATATATTCTAATTATTGTCTAATAAAATAGATAACTTTATAAAAGTATTCTTTTTTATATAAAAAAAGATTTTACTATTAGTCTAATAAAGCGAATAACTTTATAAAAGTATTACATTTTATATAAAAGCTTTTTTTGTTTTATTACATTAATAATAGTAATAAAAACAAAATTCATCATCATTATTATTATTCACAATATTAATCCCAGGAAAGAGGGGGCTTTCTAATAAGGGTTTCTCCCCATTGGCGCACAATTAGGTGACCAAACTTTTCCTTGACATAACTTCTAGACATCGTTAATATAACAAATAATAATATTAATAACTTTGTCATCTCAATTATTGATTATAAAATATTGACAATAATTGAATCAAATAATGTGAGATACTATCAGCACAATTCTTTGTAACAATAATTGAACAAAACCGAGTGACTTTCCACCTAAGCATCAATAATCAATACTGGTGTTACTCTTTGTAACGACTCCAGCGTATTCTTTGTACTTTTAACAAGGGTGTTTTTCAACAGTTAACAGTAAAACTTCCGTCGTTATTTTCATAAAGTATTTTTGTCGTTTTCTCAATCCGACAATAATTCCGTTATAGGGTCCACCAATGATTGTCTTAGTTGTACGAATATTGCTGTTAAAAGCGAATATTCCCCACCAATCGAATATTATATAACAACTTGCTTACTTTGCAAAATTTATAAATATTACCCACAACTATAACATTATATCAAATTCATTCCATAATATTCAAAAATGATATTTATAGAAAATTTATCTTTATTCATAAAAGTTGGGGTCTTACATCAAATACTAAAATATTAATTAAAAAATACTAAAAAAAATCAAATTCAAAAATACAAAAATTGAAAAAAAGTACTAAAATCAAAATTATTTTGTTAATTAATCAAAACAACAAAAATTCAAATTACATCATTAAAATACTAAAATCATAACATATTTACATCATTTACATCATAACATAACATATTATCATATTTACATCATATTTATATCATAACATATTTACATCATTTAATCAAAATACTAAAATTATTTTGCTCTAATACTACTAAAATTTTACCATAGTTGTATAGCATATCAAAATACTAAAAGTCACTTACCCAACACTAAAATACTAATTACATATTTACATCAAATACTAAAAATACTAATTAAAAAAAAAAATACTAAAAAAATCAAATTAAAAAATACTAAAATTGAAAAAATAATAAGTAATACTATAATTCAAATTATTTTGTTAATTAATCAAAATAACAAAAATTCAAATTACATCATTAAAATACTAAAATCATAACATATTTACATCATTTATATCATAACATAACATATTATCATATTTACATATTTACATCATTTAGTATAATTGATATAATATGTTATGATGTAAATATGATGTAAATATGTAATACTCAACCAACCCACTACTACTCTACTAGCCAGGACTACGGCTGAAGTCAAGTAACCCTCAAATCTCAATTCCCAAATCCCAAATCCCAAACCCGGATCTCGAGCAATTGAACTCTCGATCTATCGTCCCAAGCGGCCAAACCGGATCTCGAACTTGTCTCAATCTCTCGACTCTCATCGTGTAAAATCGCCATTGGTGCATTGCCTCATCGACTCGTGACCTTTCGCCGGTCATCATCGGTCGATCTCGAAGTCAAAGAGGCGAAGACTCGAAACTCGAGTCTCTCGATCTCATCCGGTATGAGACTCTTGAGTGTCGACATCTTGATTCTTCATCGGTGAACTATTTGAAACTAAAAAGTAAGTTCTTACTCGAATTTTGGATGTTTGAAATTGGTTGGTAATTTGGTAATGAGGATCTACCCTTTTTTTGTGCAAAACGCAAAGCGCAAAACCTAGTCCCATAGTCCGAATATTTATTTAGTTACTTCTCAATTTGACTTTCCGCCTCGCAGTTGAATATGGTTGATCATGCCCTTATTGTGTTTCTGTCATGTCGTGTTGGCGGATGAATGTTTTTTTTTAGAAATCGGTTGGTGGAGTGTTGTTGCCCAAATCCGCTCTCAAATTTGAACGATATCTCATGGGGAGGTGAGTAAAACACGGCACATCTTCTAATGTATCGGGACATATGATTGAATTCAAAAAAAGAATTACATGGGCCAACAGGCCAAGTCCATAATGCTTTTAAATTTTAGATTCTTCTTTGTTGGTCTTTGAGGCGAGGTGAAGTAGAAATTTGGGAAAAAGGTAGGGTCATATAACCTGATTGACTACTCATTTTCCTGTTGGTGAAATCAAATTTATTAAAAGCCTAAATTGCATTATATACATTCATATATTTAGTTACGGTTTGTATTGTAATAATGAATATATGTTTCTTTTGCAGGTTCTATTCTCTGATATAAATGCTTATGAGGTAAGTATTGTTGCATTAAGTTGAGGTTAAACTCTAGTACTTAACATGATTCCATTACATTGGTTCTTCTAAATTCCTTTAGGTTACATTGGTGGTAAATAGCTTTTACTGAGTTAATCATTTTTAAGTATCTATTATATGGAGATCTAAAACATTAATCTTGACAATTTCTAAATTCTTTTTAAAGCTGAATAATTGTGTATAATGGAGCCCTTTTATTCATATCGGTTTTCATTATTATTTATTTCTATGTTCTTATCTATAAAGACAATAATGGGTCTTAGGTGTGGGTGGTTATGAAAATGTTACTATACAAAGTTAAATTTATACATTGAGTAGATTTTTGGCGAAGTGCGGTTTATTAAACTAAACACGTAAATGGGTATGGGTGAATGTGTACAATTTTATGCGAGGTTCGGGTATGCAATGGTAAACCAACCATGATTTGTTGCTTCAAGGAAGGGGTTTTACCTCTCTCGAAAAAACATATTCTACTGAGTCACTCCTTGGTGGGTTTGTTGCATCAAATAAGCCGTGTCTTTGAGACAAGAAAGCCTTTTTACTTCATAGTCTATTCGTCGACGTTTCAGTTTATAAAGCAGTTGAAGTCATTAAACATCTCATTGGCAATAGTTAGTATTTCTACAAATGCTTTTACTACACCAATTTCTCACGAGGAAAGAATTGGAGATCTACTTATGTGTGACAAGAGATTTACCTGATGCAAGCACAAAGTTGGATGGTAAAAATGAGCGGAAAGTCGGGTTCTTGGAATGTCGGAAGAAGAGGTTGTAAAGAGAAACTTATTTAAAGGCATAAGCTGCGGATGAAAGTGCCACAGTTCATGTCGATTATATTATTCTTTGCACTATTCTTTTCATTATATGATTACATTCCTCTAAATTATTGTTATTCCTTGTTGAGGCTGTTATTTTTTAAAAAGCTGAAGTCAAATTTGATGTCTCGCAGGATACTTCTACTTTAGGCGTTGTGGTTGTTAGACACTGCGGATATCTGACTCCTTAGAGTTCTCTCACCCGTTGATGGAAGGACACGATAGATTTTATTCATCTGAGGGGTTTGTGAATGTGCTCTTTGGGCGTGTGGTAATTAGGCTGCTAGTGGCTAAGTAACCATTGTAACCATTCGAATCAACAAGTAAGCCTTCTGGCCTTCCTAATCCTTCGTTCATATTCCTTAAGTGTTAGCAATTAGATTGCTAGTGGCTAAGTAACATTAATGACTGTTGTGAACTATTGTGGTTAAGGCGCTAAGATTGGTTATTTACTTCTTGTTATTTGAGCCATACAATTTGAGGCGATAAGCTAGAGATCATGTAATATATACATATATAAGGATTGCACTTTTATTTGCTTAATAGAATGCTTGTGAGAAGAAATCGGTGTCAATTGTCTTAAAAAAGGGAGTGCGATCAGTAAAAGCCTATACTCATATTGTTACCTTATCATTCTATGAGTGTAAAAGATACTTAAAAGTCGGTTTTACTTTAACATAAGATGATTATAACTTCTTTATTCAAATGCCATGCTTAGAAGGCCTAAGTGAGATTCTTGTGTGTTAATGTTACGGCCATTGGAGGAATAATGATTAACATAGTATCGATTTCAATTTGTTAGTATAGTATGATGAGTATTAACCACAATATGGAACAACATCATTGAAATGCTACTTAAGTATGTGAAATCAAAAGCCTTACTTACGAGTGATATCTAAGGTTAATGGTTAATTTACATTAGTATGATCGTGTTACCATATGAAGCTTCTTTGTGGTGATAAGTGGATTTGCTATATCTTATAGTTATTAATAAGGACTGCTATATGCTAAATGACTAGACTAAGTATGTGCGGTTTAGATTCATGACCAAAATACCAAGCTAATAATCAAGTAAAGTCATTTATGCTTGTATATTATGTGGATTGGTATATTATGTATAACCTAGATGTATGCTATGCATGTTCAATACAATATAAAAAGATAGTATATGTTTTTATATTGCACCTTCATCTTATCCTTGTAAGCGTATGTGTAAGCCATGGTTATTTTTGAAATTTAATCAAAAAGGGGTTGTGTTGGTCAAGGCATTGAGACCTTGCCTTTAAATGTTTTACATCATAATTACAGTGCATGTTTTAGAAAGACATATATGTCGATGCTTCTTCTTGTTTTGGTGTAATGAACCATGCCTAAGATCTTTAGTCTAAAAGCGCTATAATGGCAAAGCAAATTATATAATTTGGAAAGGGAGCCCAAAATGGGTGGTTGTTTATGATTGAAAAATATATTACCATGCCCAGAACTGGTATGCAGAATGGACTGTGACTATATACTTGTTGTTGTGGCTTGAATGAGCATAAAATGGTACTAGAAAGACTTTAGTTGCTATACTAACTGTTATTGCATTATATGAACTATTATGTGTTGCTTTACTAATTGTTGTAGTATTAAAATTCACTACTTATGCTATATTGCTATGTTGGTGATTGCTAGCCTTACTTGTGTGACCTTACTAAGCGTCGTGGTATTATGAGGGATTTGTATTGATGACTAAATATTGCACTTTATTGATGGTGAGTTTGAGTAGAGGAGATAGGATGGGCTGTGGAGAAATAAGGTGGATAAAATGGGTTATAATATAAAAAAAGGGCTGTGGAACTAGTAGCTTATAACCATGCCCACCAACTGTTTGATAAAAGACCTAAACGAATTGTTTTTGTAAAAAGGAACTGAATAGTAGAACAAGTAAACTATTTACTTGATTTACCCAACATATGTGATGACTGAAATATTTTGGCATAGAAACATTTTAGCATAGTTCAGTTTTTAGGCCAAGTAATTCTAGCTTGACAAACTCCTTTGCCTACTCTGTTGAAACAGTCACTAAACCAAGGAGCCAAAGCTTTTATAGGCTAATTGGGATAACTTTAGAACTCTAAAAGATTATAGCCAAGAGGTTTGTTCTAGAAATCTAGCAAAAGCCGAGGTTAGAGGATTCTTTGGGAATGGGTTAAGGAAGGGGGAGGCGGGGCTGCTTTAATGGCAGCAGCAGGAACCAAAATTTTATTTTTCTGGCTTGCTTCCTTGTGATTTTATGTTAGCATCAATTATTAAAATATTAGATCCTTAAAGAGGTAGCAAAGTGGGGATTAAAGAGCCACCTTGCCTTGAGGACAATTGTCACCAACCACAATAGGTAAATGGCCCTCTTCAGTTCCAAGATCAGGTGTCAAAGCCATGTTTTAGTGTCTGCTAACATGATGGAAGAAAAAGGACTGTTAAAGCAGACAACTGCTATAGCAGTCTTAGAAAACCATTTTTTGACTTTAAAGTGTGATTAAAAAAAAAGCTTAACTATCATGTAAAAATCTTAAGTAAACATATAGGAACTTTAAAATTAGAATGAGAAAGAAGAAAAGGGGGCAGGGTGACTGCCCATTTGCAGCAGCAGTGGGCTTAAGAGGGCAGTAGCTGGGAGCTCTTTATGGGCTTCTAGTCAGTGTACATGTGATACCTTGGATGTACAATTGAAGTAATAGCATTACAAGAGTATGTGTTATCCTGGGATTTGCAAAGGGTCATGATATAGGTTAGTAAACTATAAAATGAGGCTAAACATAGATGGACATCTATTATTGGATGTATTAAGCCAAATTGGAATTTATTTAAACCTCAAAAGAAATTTTTTTTTTGCATAATATAGAAAAATAAAGATACTTAATGCCTTAGTATGGAAATAAAAGCTATAAACCATGGGATAAACAAAAGTTGAGCATGTAAATTGGAAATACCGTTAATAAGCTACAAAAGCATTTTTGTATGCTAGAACTAAAACACTCATGTGTTAAAATCCTAATAAGATATAATAAGCTATATACATGTTGTGTGACACCATTAAAGAGAAAAATGGTGAAGATAAGAACATGGATGAGATATTTGAAAAATGTATTACATATAAGAAATCTATCCATGACTACTAACATGCTTGATTAATGCAAATAATAACTGTAATATGATTCCTATTACTTGTTGTAAGCATGTCGAACCCCATCAAAGTGAAAATTGACTAATGTGAAAATATGGATGAGATATTTGAAAAATGTATGAAATATAGGAATTTAATTACAACCATGATCACTGAAACTATGTGATATATGAGCTTACAAACTATATAACTTAGCTATGTGATTAACATGCTTGTTAATATAAATAGCTGTGTAGGATTTTGTGAGAACACTTGATTAAGTGAAATCCTAACAATAGACTACAAATAAGGCAAGTTTCTAACTCTTACTTTTTATTGAGCAAGTATTCTCTTGTGAGCGAGGTTCTTTAATTTACGAACTCTCCCTATTATGGTTAATATAAGGTTAAATAACTTTTTATTCAATCGACTTCAAAAGAATAGTATATTGAACTTCTCTCTTACATAAGTTATATTGAAAGTATGTCAATGCCATTAATTGGTTAGACAACTATTGAGATACATTGATATTATTCATGAAACTCTCATTTAAAGTTCTCAAACCATCTTTATTCATGAAACTCTCATTTAAAGTTCTCCAAATTTCACAAATTTGTTCTTGATGAGCGAAGCGAGACAACGAAGCTTGGCATCGTGGTGCTTTGACTTGAGCTCATACCTACGAAACCAGTAGCACCCATTACATGTAATTGATTTGATCATCGATTTCATTCCCGAATCCGTTACTTTTCAAAGAGACATTTAAAAGCGACTCCTCGATCAACATGAGACTTCAAGCTTTGGGATCAAAGGTGGTGCATCCTTATGGAGCTTAGTCGAGAAATTCACAGGGTATGATAATTCTTGCAATTCCTTTTTGTTCTTTTACTCAATATTATTTTTATTACTTTGATTTCTCCTCTATGCACGACTATACATTCAAATTATAAGAAAAGGATAAATGTCTGTTTTTCTCAATCTCATGTCATTTTCTTAGGCATTCTAAAAGCTTAGATGACATTATTACTGGAACTGCTATGGTATTAATTACTAAAAAACATAATAAAGTTAAAATATTTAAAAATATTTGGACCCACACAAATAACATAATTAACTTGAGAGTGGAATGTTCTTACGGGGATATGTACACTTTGGGTTAAATTATTATGCATGTCATATTTCACATTTAGTTTGTGTACTTTAGACTTCTTTTTTAGAACAAAATCTGTGTATTTCTGGACATGCTTTTGAGGATGGAGTATCAAGTCAGATGACCTTGTAATAAAGATGGTCCATGTAATCTGTAGAAAATAAGAACTTAATTTTGGGATACTGATTTCTTAATTCATTCTTCTCAATTACATTGGCTTATATACACAAGTATCCTAATTTATATTGTGCATTAGTACCACGTAACAACTCTATTGTCTTTTTCTGCTTATGAGCAATACGGTGTACATTAGTATCACGTAGCAACTCTATTGTTTTTGTGTATTGATTTTGGCACTAAGTGCCTCTGGTGACCTATTTGCTTCATTTTCCTGACTTTGCTATTATTTTTAAATATATGCGGAAGAAGACCGCTTCTGACGACCGCCTTACAATCTTTGGGTATCAAATTTTTTTGTGCTACGTTTACGGAAGATAAGGGATAAAATTATGAAGTGTACTCTCTCTATATATATGTAGATATATACTTTGATTGAAGAACTGTGGTAGCTTTAGATGGTTAATTGTAAAAATAATGAATGATTATGTAGTGGATGATTTTATTAAGTTAATAATATTTTAGTTTTTTATATTTTGCCATTATTTGCTATGGGGACATTGAGCCGAATTTAGATACACAAAAGAATGTCAAATTTTGATTTGGCAACAATATAATTTGTTACCAAAGCATTGAACAAGTTTTAATATAGTAACAATTTTTTATACATTTAGCAACAATTTTTCATTGCTAATGACATTAAAAATATAATATTTGGCAACAAAAAATTAACCTAATAACAACGGAGATGATATTGTTGCTAATACTAACATAAGAGCCAACATTTTTTATCGTTGCAAATCATATCAACTTTTCGTTGCACATATATAAAGCGGCAACATATAATGTCGATTTGCTAATCGGCGACTTTCGTTCTTTATTGAAAATAACCAAGAACAAACATTTTCGTTCTTTGATTCAAAGATAATGTCGTTGCAAATAATATAATCAACAACGAAAATTGTTGTTAAAAAGTTTACATTCGCAAAAAAGCAAGCTTAGGCAACAATTTTCATAATTTTTTTGCAAAAAAAATGTCGTTTGCAAAATGGTGACAATTTAAGCGAAAATGCATGGTCGTTGCAAAAAAAAAGTTCATTTCATTTCCAATTAGCAGGCTTTTGCAACGAAATGGGGTTTTTAGCAACAAAATTTTAATTATTCTGCAACAATGCATTTTGTTGCTAAAGGATCGATGTCTCTATACGAAAGCCAAATTTCATTGCAAAATGTAGTACTTTTGGCAACAAAAAAAATGTTCGTTGCGGAACAATTAGCAACGCTCATTGCACAATGAAAGATGCAACGACAGTAAAGTCGTTGCCAAAACCCTTTTGCAACGAAATTTGGCACCTTTAGCAAGAAAAATTGGTTGTTGCTGAAGCCCCATTTTTTTGTAGTGTCAGATTATTGTTGTATAGAATGCGAGAAGACTTGTTATTTATTCATAAACATTTACTGTATGTCTTAACTTGCGGGAAACACTTGTTTCTCACCCTTGCTAAATAAAATATTTCAGTTAGGAACGAAGAGGTCAGCGGATCGAAGAAGAACAAAGGCAAAGGCAAAATGCTGGAGTAGTATAATAAACATTATTATTATTATATGGTATTTTTAACCCTTTTTTGTATATCTAAAGGGTATGTCTGTAATGTTAAGGTTAGAGAATCTGGGATTAATGTATAAACAATCTCTCTTAATGACTTATGTATTATTATTTCTATATGAATGGGTTGTTAGATGTTATTATATTGTAGATCGTGAACACCAAACTCGGGGTCAGGTAACCCGAATTTGGGGGCGTCACATGATAAGTTTTTACCAAAATTATCTGTAAACCATGTTCTAGAATTGGTTATGATATTACGTGTTTTGTTGTTATAATTGTTATAACTAGCATGTATATATATATGTATATATGTGTTGTATGATAAATTACGTTCATTGAGAAAGAGAACTTTGTTTTTCAGTGAAAAATATATACGAACATATGTTTTGCATGATAACAAATTTAGTATGAGATTGTATGCTAATTATGAAATTGAACGTTGAGTATATTGATTTGTTATGAAATTTAGAGAATCGTAGTCTCAAGGAATCAAATTGGTTTATAAATTGTGGTTACCATGTTCACTGTGTAAACAAACGTCGATAATGGAGTTTTGGTTTAAAATAGTGTTTTCAAAGAATTAAGTTTTCTAAAATTTGTTGTTTAATTGTTGTTAATTGTTATATGAATAATTGGCTATGTAAGTTATGTAAGGGGTACATGTGAAATTAGATGTTAGCAGTATCAATTAGTACCGAACTTAGTTGTTCTATTCTTCGTCGAATTGCTTTTGTGAGTTAAAATCCACGCTCCAGCTTGAAGTCTCACGCCTTAGCGCCAAAATCAACGCCTTGACCCAGACTCACACTGCCAAGTCTGCGAAGTCGTGTAGGACTTCGAGCCACAAATGTTGAAAGTACTTGTGTATTTCTCTACATTAAGCGCCACCTTAGCACCAAGAACGCTGCACGATTCAAACTAACTATGGCATAATGGCAATTAGCGAAATGCTTTCGAAATGACTTTTATTCGACACGTAAGTCTAAAAATTTTAGTTATAATGCTATATAAACATATATTTCTGTTATTGTAGTATTGTAATGCATTGAACGAGCATGGTGATAATACCTAACGAGTTAGTATCATTTTAAGTAGATAAGTTGATTACGTGGTTAGACATTTAAACCATACGTGATGTAGAATTGATAATGACTGATAATGTTATGATAACATATGTATTTATAATATTGTGATTTGGATTATAACGGTTTAATCTACGCGCAAGGCAAGTTTCTAAACCTATCTTTTTACATTGAGCAAGATTTCTTTCATTGAACAAGTTATTATTCTAGTTCAATTACAATTATGCAAGTTTTCTAATCCTAAATCTTCGTTATGAAAATCTTCTAACTCCATACCTTCAATGAGTTAGTTTGTTATGATTATGCAAGTTTCTTAATTCTAAACTTGTTATATTAACATGCAAGTACCTTTATTCAGTTGAACCAATTTATCGTTCAAGTTATTGTTTTTTATGCATGCTTGATATTAAATTCTGAGAGGTAACCTTAGTTTAATGTTGTTCAAAGCAAGGTATGATAGATTATTCAATTGTTATGCTATTAGATTATTCCTAAAGCATGAACTTAGAATGCATTGTTTATTAAGTTATGATTATTCAATAACATAGTGTTATTATCTTTTATTCAACTAATCCTTAGTTGATGTTCGTTGAATTCTAAATTACCTTGAAGTGTATCCAAACCAAACTGACTTTAGTGCGGACTTGTACTCTAAATACTGAGATGAACAACCCTAGTATTAGGGGTTACGTTTAATTTTATACTTTGCGTTGAAATGTTTGTGCACAATACATGTACGAAGGATTGATCCCCCTAAGTACCTTAGAGTCTTTATAGTCGTATGACTGTTAAAGTTAAAGTTGGAAGATTACTTATAACTGTGGACTTGGTTCGTGGTCAGTAGACCCTCAGTGAATGTTATGATTTTCAGAATATTAATAGAACATATTGTTCAGTTCTATTGTGCCTAGTATTTGGCAAGTGATGTAAAGGTTAAAAGTTTATATTGTTGTTATTCCAAGTGAGCCTTCTTTGCTCACTCTTGCCTATAAAATTCTTACAGCTAAAGATGAAAAGGGTGACGTACCTAGCACCAGTAAAGGAAAGGGAAAGATGAACAAGTACTAAAGACTTGTAATCGTTTTGATAGTTTTATTATCAGACTTTGGTTTAAATATTGTAATGAAGTTTATTTACATTTTCTGCATGAATGATTGTTTGTAAAGGTTAGATAACCTGGGAGATTTTTTTTTAATGTAATCCTATATGGGCAGGTTTATTATTCAATTTTATTATGATTGGGTAGTTATAAATGAATGTTTTGATTAAGTGAACACCAAATCTTGAGGAAATGAAGTACCTGGATTTGGGGGTGTCACAAGTTGGTATCAAAGCTTTAGGTTATGAACCTTAGGTGGGGAAAATCCATAGGAAGTAACCTTTGAAAAGATAGTGGTGATAACTCTTGTCGAGTTTTAAGAAAGATGTAATAAAACACTTATGTGCTTATGTGTTTATAACTTATGTGCTCATGAGTGTCAAGTAGTAATGATTAATAATTAAAATTTAAAACCTTGTTGTTAGGATGACTAATGTCGAAGAATCTAGTCGGGCTAGAGAGGAAGGACCTCAGATGCCTATAAAGGAGGAGCCTCGCAACATTCAGGTTGTTTGGGAACAACTACTGCCACGGGAGTCAGCCCCGTTGGTCATAGTGGTTGAAGATGATGATGATGATGTGGAGACAGATGAGGAGGATCCCGCTTAGTTACCACAGGAGAATGAGGATGACGAGGACGAGGAGGAGGAAACTCCACTAACCTCGATGGCTGCTCATATGTATGATGAAGTCTACGATCGTAATGTGGAACTTCAGGATACAGTCGAGGAGTTATAGGAGATAGTAGAGGAACAACAGACTGCACTGACATAGAAAGACGACGACATCCAGGATCGTGATGAACGTCTAACTAATGTTGAAGGGAATCTGATACAGACTAAAGGAGAGAAAGAACAACTAATCGAGGTGATCGCAGAACTGAAGAACAAGCTGAAGGAAGAAACCACTAAGAGGGCGAGAGTGAAGACGCATACAAGGAAGCTTATCAACGAACCGGGATAGCAGTAAGAGACACACAAACAAAGAGGATGAAGATGGAAGATATGGATAAAGTATTCAATATCATGATCAATCAAGCTCAAGATCGGTTCATGGGTTATCCGATTCAGTTCGAGACTCTCCCATCATACGTGTTAGATCGCCGAACAATGTTCCAGGTTATGGAAGAAGAGCGTCGAAAGGCTACGGAGTATCTTAATAGAACATCGTAGGAAATGTGCATGTTATGCACATAATAAATGTTAAATAATGTGTAAATACCCGGTGTTAAGTAACCATGGGATATGATAATGATGATGTTGTCTTGTAACTTTTGTAGGTCAGGAAAGGAATGTAAATAATAGTGATGCTATTGTTTTTATGTTTTTCGAATAGATGATGAATAAATAAAAGTTATTATTTTATTCAAAGTGTTATGTGTTATGTGGTTATTTCTTTTATGGAGGAAAGTTAATTAGAAAATACTTAAAGAAGTTGAGTAATAGTCTAATAGATGTTTTGTTTTAACAGAAAATGCCTCCTAGACGTGAACCACCCCGACAGAGAACTAATGAGGGAAATAACAATAACAATGTCGAAGATAATCCCGTCCAACAACTAGTGACATTATTAATAGGAGCGTTACAGAATCAACCTCAGAACCAAGGTACAACGTTTAAGGATTTCAAGACTGTTGGACCACCTGAATTCTGTGGGTCCATGAATCCAGTCGAAGCACAGACCTGGATTATGGAAATTGAGAAGGTGTTTGAAGTCGTTAGGGTAGGGGATGAGCAAAAGACTGCTTTTGCAACATTTATGTTGAAACCAGAAGCTAGTTATTGGTTGCAGGCCAATAAAACCCGAGAAGGACCAGGAGTGATGACCTGGGATAGGTTCGAGGAGTTATTCTTCGAGACCTATTTCCCAGAGAGTTCAAAGAGTCAACTAGAGGTTCAGTTTTTAGAACTGAAGCAGGGAACGATGACGGTATCTGAGTATGTCACGAAATTCAACGAATTGGCGAGGTTTGCGCCATATCAAGTTAGCACGGACGAATGCAAGGCAAAGAGGTTTGAACAGGGACTGAAGCCCTGGCTGTACAGTAGGGTTTCTATGACGGCCCCAAAATAGGTATACATCACCCATCTTGAGTCGCCAAATACATGGTATAAAATTCAAATACAACTTAATTTTACAACAGTTGTGAAAAATACGACAAAATAAAATCTAAGAGTTTTAATAAGAATATTGTCATCTAGACAATATCCACACTCAATGGAGTCCTTATTACATTTATTGTCACACTATTTTATAGAATAGTGAGGACTACTAAAACAACCATCTGGACCGTCAATCCGTTCCCCGACTCGTCCCAGCTATATTCTCATTTCATTAAGAGAACAGTGAAAGAAAAGGTGAGCTAAACTAGCCCACTAAGAAATATTATGACAAAGATAATGCAGAATTATTTATCGTTAACCTTCAACAGTGTTAAACTGATAAAATATAACAAACATCAAGTTTAACTGCAGCGAAACAAGTAATCCATTAGAAGAGTCAAGCAGAGAATAAAATAAACTATCTTTTATAATTTAAAAGGTTTTTCATCACTTTTATCGCTGAGACTCAGCTTAATAAATAAACCACATCATCTCTGCACTACGACCAAGGATATTCATTAGTATCACGACCACAAATTGTCCATGCACTACGGGCCAAGGATATTCATGTAATCATCAATGGTCATGATCATGCCAACAACTGTCCATCAATGCACTACAACAATTGAGGACTTTTGCCACATCATTTGTAACATTATGGTCATGATTATACCGAATAATCCCTGGTCATAATCACACCAAGTCCATCTATGCACTACAGGCCACAGATGACTTTCAACATTTTATAAACATGAGGATAATGATAATGATATAAGAATTCAATAAAACAAGTTCAACTATAAATTTTTAAAGATTTATAATTTAAATTATCCAGAAATTAATAACGTCCAAATTGTCAACATGATACTGTTTTGTGGAGTAAAATTCAAGAATGCTTAGAAGAATATTTCCATGAAAAGATACTGGATGAAGCGCAAATATCCAGGATATTCTACTATTTTGATGGAGTATAGAAGCCAAAACTTTAAGCAACTGAGTATAATAGAATTTATGAAACTGCAAATGGATTTTTGCCTGCCATGCAGTAATCCACGTAGATAGATCATTTCTACAATTTAATAAGGAACGAATACGAAGGATCATTCACCATGCATGCAGTAATCCACATAGACAGGTTATTCCAACATAATAATAAAGAATGGAATAATAGAAGAATTCACCAGGCATGCGTAATCCGCACAGACAGGTTATTCCAATAGAATGATAAAGAATGGAACCAGGTCATGCGTAACCCGCACAGACATGATATTCCAACAGAATAATAAAGAATGGAACCAAGTCATGCGTAATATACGCATGCATGTGATATTCCAAATGAATAATAAAGAATAGAATAACAATGAGAATTCACCAGAATGCGATAGTATACATGATAGGTTATTCGGATGAATAATAAAGAATGGAATAACAGAAGTATTTCACCATATATACGGTGCTTTGTATAGACAGGTTATTCCAACATAATAATAAAGAATGGAATAATAACCCTTACGAGTATTGAAAGAAAATAACCCTCTTCATGAATACGAAAGAATTATACCTCTTACCTTAGAAGAAGACTTGATACTGGAATACTGAGGCAGCTGACTTCTCTTCTTCTTTCTCTCTATAATTTCTCTCTATAATAATTTCTCTATAGCTTTAGTGAATTGGTGAGAAATGAAGGAAGAATACGCTTCTATTTATAGGAAAATATAGTTTCGATAATTGCACGTTTTGGGGTTCAAAATATTACAGTATAATACCTTCCTCTTTTTCTTCATTTTTAATTTAGTCCTGCAAGTATTATCAAACTTTCACCACCTCCCCTAATAGTAAATAATGTGAATTAATAGTTCATTCATGTGACTTAATAGTATAATCATGTGAAAAAACTAATTATAGTATAGTACCTTCATCTATACCTCCATTTTTAATTTAGTCATGCAAGTATTATCAATCTTGTACCACCTCCCCTAATAGTACATGAATGTGAATCAATAGTACACACATGTGAACAAATAGTTATAAGCATGTGAAATAATAGCAATTAATTGCTCATTTATCCGATTAATTACCCGATTGGTCAATATAACCTCCAGACATCAATTATTATCGAAATAAATGTCGATTTCCACTAACACTAATAATCCCAACACAATGGAACTATCAATTTCATCTTTAATCAACACAACTTATTCATCATTAATATTATAACTCACAATATTTAACAACCAGATCGTTCCCAGGAAAGAGGGGGCTTTCTGATAAGGATTTCTCCTTATTGGTGCGCAATTAGGTGACCAAACCTCTCCTCGATGTAACTTACAGACATTATCAATATTGCAAATAATAATATGAATAACTTTGCCATCTCCATTATTGATTTAATAATAATAAATATTATTAGGATGATCTTGTGACAATAATTGAATCAATAATATGAGAGATATGATGCAAAGAATTATCTACGAGTAATAATTGAGTATAAGCGAGTGACTTCTCACGTAAGCATCAATAATCAATACCGCTGTTGCTACTATGCAACCACGCCAGACATTATTTTTTACTTTTTACTACAAGGTAGTTCAACGGTTTAACGGTAAAATATTGACTTTATTTTTATAAAAGATAATTAATTAGTTTTCTAACTACGACAATACTTCCGATTCGGGGTCCACTAATGATTGTGCCATCGCATACGAATATTCCCTGTTAAAATGAATATTCCTTTTCCAAACCAATCGAATATTATATAACAACTTGCTTACTTTGCAAAATTAACTTTCTTCACCTCCACCTCATCCCATTTATCGGAGAACGACACTTTCTTCCATACTATCACGCCAAATGAAATATTACCCACAATTATAACATTATTTTTTATAAATAAAGATGAATTTTTCTATAAATGAATATTATTTTGAATATTATGGAATAAATTTGATATAATGTTATAGTTGTGGGTAATATTTATAAGTTTTGAATATTTACAAAGTATAAGTTGTTGTTATATATTACGTTTGGTGTCGAGAATATTCTTTTTGTTAGGGAATATTAGATACTGATAGCTCAATCATTGGTGGACCTAGCAACGAGAATTATTATCGGATTGAAAGCGACAAAAATATTTTATAAAAATAATGGCGGAGGTGTTACAATTAAAAGCTGTTGAACTACCGGTGGTAAAAAATGCGATGTCTGGCGTGGTTGCATAGTAGCATTACGGTATTGATTATTGATCTTTACGTGAGAAGTCTTTCATTTATGCTCGATTATTGCTACTGATAATTCTTTGCATCATATCTCTTATATTATTGATTGATTATTGTCACGATATATCATACGTATAATATGTTATAGTATTAAATCGATAATTGAGGCGACAAGTTATAAATGATTAATAATTGTTGAAAGATTAAATATGTGTTGATGAAAAAAAAAATGATTTGTGGTAAGTTTGATTATTTTATGGGGGCTCGTATGTCATCATCTAAGAGTCTCTTAAATCGATAGATTACCTTCGTGAATAGTATTTACCTTCGTCGATAGTAATTACCCTTAGTAATTACCTTCGTCGATAGTAATTACCTTCGTCGATAGTAATTACCTTGTGAATAGTATTTACCTTCGTCGATAGTAATTACCTTCGTCGATAGTAATTACCTTGTGAATAGTATTTACACCGTCGATAGTATTTACCTTCGTTAATAGTAATTACCTTTACAGACGTCGAACCACTTGTCGTTTCACATTCTGAGCGTCGAACCACTTGTCGTTTCACATTCACGAGCGTCGAACCGATTCGTCGAGCCACTTGCCTTTTCACGGCGGCGGTCTTAAGCTAGAAATCTTCTATAAATAGAGGCTAGGGCTTCATTATTTTCACGAATTCATTGAGCTATAGAGAGAAAGTATAGAGAGAATAAGAGAAAGAAGAAGAGTATTTTTTCTTACTACCTTCTTTGCGATATTCAATCTCCTACCAAATGTAAGGGGTGTTATTCTTTCTTATTCATGAAGAGAAGCATTGTTATTCCATTGCTTATTATTACATTGGAATAACTTTTGTATAAGTGGTTTACCTATACTTGGTGACATTCTTCTATTATTACATTGGAACATCACATGCATGTGTTTTACAGGACTGGTTAAAATCTTTATTATTATTACTGTTGGAACATCACATGCGTGTGTTTTACAGGACTGGTTAAAATCTTTATTATTACATTGGAACATCACATGCATGTGTGTTTTACACTGGGACTGGTTAAAATCTTTATTATTACATTGGAATATCTATGTCATGTGTTTTTACGGATGCAGTTCCATCTTTATTATTCTGTTGGAACATCACAGCCGGATTGTGAATTTCACGACACTGGTTCCGTTATTTATTATTACATTGGAATAACACATGCATGTCTGATCTATCGCATGCATGGTGATTTCTTTTGTTATTCCATTCTTTATTATACCGGTTGGTTAAAACTTTGACTTCTATACTCCATGAAATTAGTAGAATATCCTTGATATTTGCGTTTCATCGATATCTTTTCATGGAAATATTCTTACGATCATTCTTGAATTTTACTCTACAAAAGCAGTATCATGTTGACAATTTGGGCGTTAATAATTCTGGATAAAATAATTCTTGAACTTGTTTTATTGAATTCTTATATCATTGTCATCATCCTCATGTTTATATTTTTTTGAAAGTCATACATGGCACATAGTGCATAGATGGACTTGGTATGATTATGACCGAGAGACTATTGATTGTAATCATGGTAGTAATATTACAAATGATGTGATAAAATCCTCGATTGGTAGTAGTGCATTGATGGGACGATTGTTGGCATGATCATGACCATTAATGAATACAAATATTCTTGGGCGTAGTGCATGAATAATTGTGGTCGTGATCTTAAAGAATATCCTTGGTAGTAGTGCGGGGGTGATTCGATGATGTGGAATATTTATTAAAAGTGAGTCTCGAAATTTATATGATGATGAAAAACCTTTTAAAACCTAAAAGATAGTAGACTTTATTTTCTACTTGACTCTTTTAATGGATTGCATATTCATTGTGATTAAGCTTGGTTATCTATTGTATTTTATCGGTTTAACATTATTGAAGACTATTGATAATTTATTACGCATTATCTTAGTCATAATATTTCTTCTTGGGCTAGTTGAGCTCACCCTTTCTTTCTTTATTCTCTTGAGGAAATGATAATATAAATTTGGGGACGAGTCGGGGAAGCAGTGATGGTCTGAAGATAGCATTAGTAGTCCTCATTTATACGTAAAATAGTGTGATAATAATTATAATGAGGACTTTTTATTTGAGTTTGTATAATATCTAGTAGAGCGATATTTGTATTTAAACTCACGGTTTATATGTCGTATTGTACCACAGCAGTTATGTTAATAAGTTGTATTTAAATTACATACCATGTAAGTAGGCGACCCAAGATGGGTGATGTATACCTAATTTTGGGGCGTCACGGTTAGTATCGAGCTTAGGGATATGATCTGGCTAAGATGTGAGAATAGTACTAGGAGGAGGGAGGCGGGGAATACCTTCGCTAGTATGACCTACTAAGTTTATGTGATATTTTATTGGTTGGTGGGAAGATAGGGATAATTTGTTACATGTCAATTAACCTTTTGTTTTTGTGGCGATGTCTGAAAATGACATCGAGAATGTTGAGAATACTTGATGGGCCTTGAGCGATTGTTGATTCACCACATATCGATAATCGAGGATAATGTGCATCGGGAGGCGACAATCCTCATACAAACAACAACAACTTGACCAAATGATGAATGATCAAATGTTGGAGGCTTTATCACGATTTATCTCTGGCAATGATGAGGCGACTCTGTCCAAAAGCGTGGGGTGGAAACACGGAAAACTCTCGCGGTCGGTCGCATTAAACAATTTAAGGGCTGGGACCACCGGAGTTTAAGGAGAGCCAAAACCACTTACGGCGGAAGCATGGATAAAATGATTACCAAGATATTTGATGTCTTGGGATGCTCAGAAGCAAAAGGTTCCCTTCTTACGCCTTTATGTTCTTGTGGAGAGCGGATTCTTGGTGGGAATCGGTAAAAGCGTACTCGACTTCTTTATCTTGAAGATATCTTGGGAGAAGTTCGGGGGGCATTCAGCGACAAATACTTTCACGAAAGTATTAGCCACATGAAGGAGGTGGAGTTTATCAAGTTGGAACAAAACAATATGGCCAGGTGTGTCATGATACGAGGCAAAATTTGCGGAGTTATCACGGTTTCGTCCCACTTGGTGGATAATGAAGAGAAGAATGGGCGAATGTTTTTAAGAGGTTTGAAGCGGGGAGATCGTCGTCGACATCTTATTTCTCATAAAGCGTGTTTGTATTGGATGTTGTAAATAGGGCTCGATTAGTGGAGTAGCGATAATGAGTCAACGCAACTAAAAAGAAGCGGTAAGCAAAATTATAATACCGGTGAGAATAGTCATCGGCGGTGACAACAAGCGTGGAGGAATCAGCGGGCGGATATGGTAACCACGCCGGTGGTAATCGAGGCCAAAACAATAAGAATGGACATTTCAAGAAAAGGAGATTCAATGATGATGGAAAAGCGTCGCGTACGGCACCCGTTGTTAAGGAAGGAGAAAGACCACTATCGTATGCTTCAAATGCGGAGGAGAGGACACATCGATCAAAGCTGCGTCAAATGCGAGTCAAAGCATGTTATAATTGTGGAAGAGAAGGTCACTTAGCTCGATTTTGTCGTTTTATCAGAAGACAAATTGAGCTAGGATGGAAGCACCAAAGGCCGTCCGGAAAATTCAAAGCCGGTAGTCTGAGGAGAGCATTTGTTGTGACCTCCCAAAAAGCAAGGAATCCGAATGAGGTCATCACGGGTAAGCTTATCATAAACTCTAATGAAGTCTATACTTTATTTGATCTGGGTTCTACCCATTCTTTTATTTCTCTACTTGCGCTCATCGATTAAATTTGACTCAGGAGAAATTAGACTTTGACTTATCTGTGGAAACTCAGGTTGGGAGAAACCTTCATTACATCCTTTTGTTTATAAGTCTTGTTTGGTTCAAATCGGTACCCTCACATTACTGTCGATCTTATTTCATTAAAAATACTTGCATTTGGCGTGATTACAGGGATTGATTGGTTAACTACTTATCATGCAAAAATTGATTGTTTTCGTAAGGTTGTTAGCTTTCATATTCCTAATCAACCTATTATGCGAATTCAAACGACCAAACCATTAAAATCAATCACGGTCATCTCAAGCCATAAAGCTATTCGTTTATTGAAAAGCGGATGTCGAAGCTTTCTTAGCTCATATCACTGATTTAAATAAAAATCGTCGTTTTAAGCGATATTTCTATTGTTAATAAATTTCTGGCGTATTCCAGAAGAACTTCTGGCCTACCCCAGGCGTGAAATTGAATTTTGTATCGACCTTGAACGGTACAAAACCTATTTCAAAGCCCCATATCGAATAGCTCTATTGAACTTGAGGAGTTAAAGACCCAGCTGCGAGGAATTGTTAGACATTGGCTTTATTAGTCTAGTACTTCTCCTTGGGGTGCTCTGTTACATTCGTGAAGAAGAAAGATGGGAGTATCGACTTTGTATTGATTATCGGGAGTTGAATCACGTCACCATCAAAAATAGGTATCCATTGCCGCGTATTGATGACTGTTTGACCCGATTCAAAGAGGCAAATTCTTTTCAAAGATTGATCTTCGTTAGGATATCACCGATTGAAGATTAGAACGTGACATTCAAAGGCGGCTTTGAACTTCGATGCGGGCATTATGAATTCTAGTCGTGTCCTTTGGATTGACTAATGCTCTCTCTTTGCCTTCATGGATATGATGAGGCAAGTATTGAGGAATATTTAGATCACTTTGTGGTCGTCTTTATTGATGACATCCTTATTTATTCAAAATAGTGAAGATCATGAAAGCAACACTTGAGGTGACACTCCAAAAGCCGTGAATATAAGCTTTATGCGAGTTGAAGAAATCGAGTTACGGCTTGAAGAAGTAGCATTCCTTGGTACGTGGTGGTAAGTCGTGGAATATCATTGACCGGCAAAGATTGAAGCTATTCAAAAGTGGGAACAACCTAAATCGATGGCCGAAATCGTAGCTTTCTCGGTTTAGTGGTTATTATCGGAGATTCGTGGAAGGATTTTCTCGAATCGCTACTCCGATTATTTCGGTGACTCGGAAGATCTGAAAGTTCGGTTGGAGGCGAAGAATGTGAGAAGAGTTTTCAAGAACTCGAGAGGAGACTTATTTATTTTGTTACGACAATACCATCGGCTCGGAGGATTTGTCATCTCTGATGATGCTTGAGAGAAAAGGTTGGGATGTGTTCTCATGCGACATGGAAAAGTTATAGCTTTATGCCTCATGACAACTCAAAGAATATGAGAGGAATTATCCTACTCGTGATCTAGAGTTAGCGGCATTATCTTCTTCACTTAAAATTTGGAGGCATTACTTGTATGGGGAGAAAGTGGAGATCTTTACGGATCATAAAAGCCTCAAATATTTCTTCACTCAAAAGGAACTCAACATGCGACAACGGCGTTGGCTTGAAGCATTGAAAGATTATGATCGTACCATCGATACCATCACGGGAAGCGAGCGTGGTAGGCGGCGCATTGAGTAGAAAATCATATGCTGAAATCTGAGTGCGATATTATCATCGTATGAGCCCATTTTGTGTGACTTGCAAAGGATGGAGATAGAATTAAAGACTCGAGGGACGCGTGTGATGATAAGCGAGTATCTGAGTAGAAGCAGACTTTAATTGATAAAGTTAAAAGCTGCTCGAGCTACGGACACGGAGGTGATGCGTATGAGGAAGAAAGTGCAAGAAGGTGCTATCTTAGGAAGCAAGAATCGATGAAGAAGGAATACTTGAGTCGACTCGGACTTTGTGTTCTAACGACCACGATTTAAAGTATAATATCATGATGGGCGCCTGACACACCATTTGCAATCCATCACAGGAGTACCAAATGTATCATGATATTAAATCATACATTTTGGTGGAGCAATATGAAGAGAGATGATATTTGTTTATCTCAAGGTGTCTAACTTGTCAGCGAGTTAAAGCGAGCATCAAGTACCAAAAGGTCCATTGCAACCACTTGAAATTCAGAATGGAAGTGGGAGCACATTACCATGGATTTCGTTCTGGGTCTTCCTAAGGTTTCTCAAGGCGTTGATGCGATTTGGGTCATTGTTGATAGATTGACCAAGTCTGCTCATTTCTTACCGAATCTGAGAAACTTATACACTTGAGCGTCTTGCTCGTATGTACATAAGCGAGATTGTAAAAGGCGCATGGTATCTGCGGTATCCATAGTTTACGATCGAGACCGAAGATTCACTTCACGATTTTGGGTTAGTTGCAAAAAGCTATGAGCGCAGACTTACGATTTAGCTCGGCATATCATCCTCGAGACGGACGACGGACGATCGGGAGGACTATTCAAACTCTTGAAGATCTATTAAGACTACTGTGTCCTTGATTTGAGGGAGTTGGGACAAGTTCTTACCATTGGTGGAGTTTTTCTCTGACAACGGTTATCAAGCAAGTATTGGCATGGCTCCATTGAGCGTTGTATGGAAGAAAGTGTCGTTCTCGGTATCTTTGGGATGAGGTGGGTGAAGCAGCGTTGTTGGGGCCGGAGTTGATGCGTATGACTACGGAAAAGATTCAAACGATCAAATGAGCGTATAAAAACCTCACAAAATCGACAAAGAGTTATCTTGATCTTCATCGAAAGGGCGTGGAATTCGATATAGGAGATCGTGTGTTGTTAAGTTGCTCCATGGAAAGGAGTTACAAGATTTGGAAAGAGAAAACTTAATCCTCGATTCATCGGTCCATTTTAATCCTCGATCGAGTAGGGCTATGGCCTATAGACTAAACTTTTCTGTGAAATATGTCTCGTGTTCATGCGTTTTTCACATATCTATATTACGTAAATATGTGAAAGACCGAACCATATTATTGAGTTAGAACCAGGACGAAATAGCGGAAGATTTGGCGTATGAAGAGGTTCTGTTCAAATTTTGGATAAGAAAGAACATATTCTACGCTCGAGGTTATACCTCAGTCGAAGTTTTGTGGAGGAACCACGATGTTGAGAAATGACTTGGGAGTTAGAATCGAAATGAAATCAAGGTATCCTTACCTCTCTTGACATACCAGTCGTACCCTAATTTCGAGGGTGAAATTTCATAAGAAGGGAGGTTGTAAGACCTGACTTTTATAAATAAAGATGAATTTTTCTATAAATATTATTTTTGAATATTATGGAATAAATTTGATATAATGTTATAGTTGTGGGTAATATTTATAAATTTTGCAAAGTATGCAAGTTGTTATAAAATATTCGTTTGGTGGGGAATATTCTTTTTGTTAGGGAATATTAAATACTGATGGCTCAATCATTGGTGGTGGACCCTGCTGAGAATTATTATTCGGATTGAGAAAGCGACAAAAATATTTTATAAAAATAAATGGCCGGAGGTATTCTGAATTTAAAAGCTGTTGAACTACCCGGTGGTAAAAAAATGCGATGTCTGGCGTAGTTGCATAGTAGCACTGCGGTATTGATTATTGATCTTTACGTGAAGTCACTTTCATTTATGCTCGATTATTCTACGATAATTCTTTGCATCATATCTCTTATATTATTGATTCAATTATTGTCACGATTATCATACGTATAATATGTTATAGTATTAAATCAATAATTGAGGCGACAAGTTATAAATGATTAATAATTGTTGAAAGATTAAATATGTGTTGATGAAAAAAAAATGATTTGTGGTAAGTTTGATTATTTTTGGGGGGGGCTCATATGTAAATCATCTAAGAGTCTCTTCGTCGATAGTAATTACCTTCGTGAATAGTATTACCTTTGTGAATAGTAATTACCTTCGTCGATAGTAATTACCTTCTTGTAGTAATTAGTATAGTTTTTAACCGTCGATAGTAATTACCTTCGTCAATAGTAATTACCCTTGTGAATAGTATTTACCTTCGTCGATAGTATTTACCTTCGTTAATAGTAATTACCTTTACCAGACGTCGAACCACTTGTCGTTTCACATTCTGGTGCGTCGAACCACTTGTCGTTTCACATTCTGAGCGTCGAACCCGATTCGTCAAGCCCTTGCTTTTTTTTCACACGGCGGTGCTAAGCTAGAAATCTTCTATAAATAGAGGCCTAGGGCTTCATTATTTTTCACGAATTCATTCAAGCTATAGAGAGAAAGTATAGAGAGAATAAGAGAGAAAGAAGAAGAGTATTTTGTTCTTACTTCTTTGCGATATTCAATCTCTACCAAATGTAAGGGTGTTATTCTTCTTTCTTATTCATGAAGAAAGCTGTTGTTATTCCATTGCTTATTATTACATTGGAATAACTTTGTATAAGTGGTTTACCTATACTTGGTGACATTCTTCTATTATTACATTGGAACATCACATGCATGTGTGTTTACAGGACTGGTTAAAATCTTTATTATTATTCTGTTGGAACATCACATGCGTGTGTTTTTACGGGACTGGTTAAAATCTTTTTATTATTACATTGGAACATCACATGCATGTGTTTTTACAGGACTGGTTAAAATCTTTTTATTATTACATTGGAATATCTGTCATGTGTTTTACAGGATGCGGTTCCATCTTTATTATTACATTGGAACATCACAGCCGTGTGAATTTCACACGACTGTTTCGTTATTTATTATTACATTGGAATAACTTTTATGCACATGTCTATCTATCGCATGCGTGGTGATTTCTTTTGTTATTCCATTCTTTATTATACCCGGTTGGTTAAAACTTTGACTTTATACTCCATGAAATTAGTAGAATATCCTTGATATTTGCGTTTCATCGATATCTTTTCATGGAAATATTCTTACGATCATTCTTGAATTTTACTCTACAAAAGCGATATCATGTTGATAATTTGGGCGTTAATAATTCTGGATAAAATAATTCTTGAACTTGTTTTATTGAATTCTTATATCATTGTCATCATCCTCATGTTTTATATTTTTTGAAAGTAAATACGTGGCTTTGTAGTGCATAGATGGACTTGGTATGATTATGACGAGAGACTATTCGGTGTAATCATGGTAGTAATGTTACAAATGATGTGATAAAAATCCTCGATTGGTAGTAGTGCATTGATGGGACGATTGTTGGCATGATCATGACCATTAATGAATACACAAATATTCTTGGGCGTAGTGCGTGAATAATTGTGGTTAGTGATCTTAAAGAATATCCTTGGCGTAGTAGTGCGGGGTGATTCGATGATGTGGAATATTTATTAAAAGTGAGTCTCGGCTATAAGCGATGATGAAAAACCTTTTAAAACCTAAAAGATAGTAGACTTTATTTTCTACTTGACTCTTTTAATGGATTGCATATTCGGCTGCAGATTAAACTTGGTTGTCTATTGTATTTTATCGGTTTAACATTATTGAAGACTATTGATAATTTATTACGCATTATCTTAGTCATAATATTTCTTCTTGGGCTAGTTGAGCTCACCCTTTCTTTCCTTTATTCTCTTGAGGAAATGATAATATAAATTTGGGACGAGTCGGGAAGCAGTGATGGTCTGAAGATAGCATTAGTAGTCCTCTATTTAAAATAGTGTGATAAAATAGTGTGATAATAATTGTAATGAGGACTTTTATTTTGAGTTTGTATAATATCTAGTAGCGATATTTGTATTTAAACTCACGATTTATGTCGTATTGTACACTGCGAGTTATGTTAATAAGTTGTATTTAAATTACATACCATGTAAGTGGCGACCCAAGATGGGTGATGTATACCTAATTTTGGACCTTGAGCACTTGATGCGCAAACTAATAATCTTGATTCGTTGATCAAGTTAGATAAACTGAGATAAACCCGCTATCTCTCTTCTAGATATTGCTCCCACCAAAATGTATGCATATCGAAGATCATGATACATTTGGTACTCCCTTGATGGATTGCAAATCTTGGTAATGTGTTAGATTCGGAATTTCCAGTGATTTTATACTTGATGTCGATTCGTTAAGAACAAAAGATAAATGATACTCTCTTTGACTCAAATGTATTCGAAAATGATACATTTGGTTCTGGATTGCAAAGCGATTTTATACTTTATCATCGTGATTTATACTCGTTAGAATAGTCGTTAGGAAAAAAGTCTAGAAACCTTCGAAGTATTCCTTCTTCATCATTCGATTCTTGCTTCGAAATAGCACCTTCTTGCACTTTCTTCCTCATCGCATCACTCGAAAAAGCGACTTTAACTTTATCGATTAAAGTCGGTTCTACTTGTATATTTGCCATAATCACATGGGTCCCTAGAGTCTTTAACTCTATCTCTATCCTTTGTAAGTCATATAAAATGGGCCTTTGCATTGATAATAATGCACTCGTACCCGCATATGATCTTCTACTCAATGCATCAGCTACTACTTTCGCTTTTCTAGGATGGTATTGAATGGTATGATCATAATCTTTCAATAGCTCAAGCCATCGTCATTGCCGCATGTTGAGTTCCTTTTGAGAGAAGAAATATTTGAGGCTTTTATGATCCATATAGATCTCCACCTTCTCTTTATACAGGTAATGCCTCCAAATCTTAAGCGCAAAAACGACAGCTGCCAACTCTAGATCATGAGTAGGATAATTTCTCTCATATTCTTTGAGATGTCGTGATGCATAGGCTATGACTTTCCCATGTTGCATGAGAACACATCCTAACCCTTTGCCTGAAGTATCAATGCAGATGAAAAATCCCTCTGAGCCAGATGGTATTGTCAGAACAGGTGTTGAAATAAGCCTCCTCTTGAGTTCTTGAAAACTCCTCTTACATTCCTCGCTCCAATCGAATTTTGTATCTTTTTGAGTTAGCTGAGTTAATGGAGTAGTGATTTGAGAAAACCCTTCTACGAATCTCCGATAATAACCAATTTAAGCCAAAGAAAGCTACGTACTTGATCAACGACTTAGGTTTCTCCCGACTTTGAATTGCTTGATCTTTCTTTGGGTCAACAAATATTCCATGATTTGATATCACGTGCCCGAGGAATGCTACTTCTCAAGCGAACTCGCATTTCTTTAACTTGGCATATAACTTGTTTTCACGAAGCTTTTGGAGTATCGACCTCAAGTGTTGCTCATGATCTTCACGGCTTTTGGAGTAAATGAGGATGTCATCAATAAAACGACCACAAAGTTATCCAAATATTCCTTGAATACTCGGTTCATCATATCCATGAAGGCGGCGGGGAGCATTAGTCGATCCAAAAGACATGACTAGAAATTCGTAATGCCCATACAGGGTTACGAAAGCGATCTTTGGAATGTCATCGGTTTAATCTTCAAGTGATGATATCCTAAGCGAAGATCAATCTTTGAAAAGAATTTGGCTCCTTGTTTATTTGGTGAAACAGGTCATCAATGTGAGGTGACGGATACCTATTTTGATGGTGACATGATTTGACTCCCGATAATCAATACAAATTCGCATACTTCCATCTTTCTTCTTCACGAATAGAGCAGGAGCACCCCGAGGAGGCGTACTAGGACGAATAAAAACCGATGTCTAACAATTTCCGTAGTTGGGTTTTAACTCACGAAGTTCAATAGGAGCCATTCGATATGGGGCTTTGGAAATAGGTTTTGTCTACGGGTTCAAGGTCGATACCAAACTCGAATTTCACGCTCAGGGGTAGGCAGGAAGTTCTTGAGGAATCGTCAGGAATTTATTAACAATAGAAATATCATTCAAATCGGCGTATTTTTGTTTAAATCTGTGACATGAGCTAAGAAAGCTTGACATTCATTTTTCAATAAACGAATAGCTTTATGGCTTGAGATGACCGTGATTGATTTTAATGGTTTGGTCGCTTGGATTCGCATAATAGGTTGATTAGAAATATGAAAGCTAACAACTTTACGAAAATAATCAATTTTAGCATGATGAGTAGTTAACCAATCAATCCCTAGAATCACGTCAAATGCAAGTATTTTTAAGGAAATAAGATCGACAGGTAACGTGAGGGTACCGATTTGAACTAAACAAGACTTATAAACAGTGGATGTAATGAAGGTTTCTCCCAACGGAGTTTCAACAGATAAGTCAAATTCTAATTTCTATGGAATCAAATTTAAACGTTGAGCGCAAGTAAGAGAAATAAACGAATGGGTAGAACCGGTATCAAATAAGGTATATACTTCACTAGAGTTGATGATTAGCTTACCCGTAATGACCTCATTCAGGTTCCTTGCTTTCTGGGAGGTCACAACAAACGCTCTCCCTTGAACTACTGGTTTTGACTTGTCTGGGATGACATTTGGTGTCACCGTTCCAACTTGACTTAGCTTCCCTCTACGACAAAATCTAGCTAGGTGACCTCCTCTTCCACAATTGTAACACATTTTGGACTGCTACATACAGTTTGGACTGATATGTCCCTCCCCTCCGCATTTGAAGCATATGCTAGGTGGTCGTTCTCCTTCCTGAACCACGGGTGCTGATGTTGATGTCTTTCCATCATTGTTGAATCTCCTCTTCTTGAAATGTCCATTCTTATTATCTTGGCCATGATTACCACCGAAGTGGTTACTATTTCTGGCATGTTGATTCCCTCCACGTTTGTTGCCACCACTTCGATAACTGCTACCACTGGTATTATCATTTTGTCGACTGCTTTCTCTTGGTTGAGTTGACTCATTATCGCGCTCCAATATCTGAGCCCTATTTACAACATCTGAATACAAACACAGTTTATGAGAAATTAGATATTGACGTATCTCAGGTTTCAAACCTCTTAGAAACATCCGCGTCATTCTCTCCTCATTGTCAACCAAGTGAGGCGTAAAACCGGGACCTTTCGGCAAACTTAGCCGTCTTTACTACACGGTCATATTGTTCCGCTCCAACTTGATGAACTCTACCTCTTTCATGTGACGAACACTTTTGGGAAAGTACTTGTCGTTGAATAGTTCTTGGAACTTCTTCGAAGACATCTTCGGTCTGGCGAGGTTGAGTACGCTTTCTGGAATTCCCACCAGTAATCTACCTCTCCTCGCAACATAAAGGTGGCAAAGGGAACCTTTTTCTCCTCGGAGCATCCCAAGACATCAAATATCTTAGTGATCTTCTTTATCCCGTCTACGCCTTAAGTGGTTTTGGCTCTCCAATAAACTCCGGTGGTCTCGGCTCCTTGAAGCATTTAGCGGTGGCCGGTCGAGAGTTGCCGATGTTTCCACTGCATTTTGGGATGAGTCTCTCTTGCTGATGTTGCATAAATTGCGTAAAGCTCCTAAACATTCCGTCGTTAGCCATTGTTCGGTGTTGTTGTTCACCTGAGGATTATTGCCTTCCTGATGCACATTATCCTGGGTGTTGATCTGCGGTGACTCAACGGTCTCCTGTGCTCCATTGCTATTCTTAACATTCTCGGATATCATTTTCAAATACTGCCACAAAATAAGGGTTAATTGACATGTCACATATTAACCCTATACTCTGACCGACCAATTAAATACCAAATAAACTTAGGTAGGTCATACTAGCGAAGGAATTCCCGTCTCTCCCTCCTAGTTCTTGTCTCATATCTCGGCATGGGGATCATATCCCCAAGCTTTGATACCAACTATGATGCCCCCAAAATAGGTATACATCACCCATCTTGAGTCGCCAAATACATGGTACAAAATTCAAATACAACTTAATTATACAAGCGATGCGTGTAAAATACGACAAAATATAATCTAAGAGTTTTAATAAGAATATTGTTATCTAGACAATATCCACACTCAATGGAGTCCTCATTACATTTATTGTCACCTTTATTTTATAGAATAGTGAGGACAACTAAAACAACCATACGGACCAATCATCCGTTCCCAGGCTCGTCCCGGCTATATTCTCATTTCCTTAAGAAAACGGTGAAAGAAAGGGTGAGCTCAACTAGCCCGAGTAAGAAATATTATGACTAAGATAATGCGAGAATAATTTATCGTTAGCCTTCAACGATGTTAAAGCGATAAAATATAACAAACATCAAGTTTAAGCTGCGGTGTAACAAGCGATCCATTAGAAAAGTCAAGTAGAGAATAAAATCTCTATCTCTACTATGATTTAAATGGTTTTCATCACTTTTATATTTGAGACTCGAATTTTAATAAATAAACCACATCATCTCCTGCACTACGACCGAGGATATTCATTAGTATCACGACCACAAATTGTCCATGCACTACTGGGCCGAGGATATTAGTGTAATCATCAATGGTCATGATCATGCCAACAAGCTGTCCATCGATGCACTACTGACAATTGAGGACTTTTGCCACATCATTTGTAACATTATGGTCATGATTATCTTAGAATAATCCTGAGTCATAATCACACCAAGTCCATCTATACTTCACAGGCCACGAGATGACTTTCAACATTTTATAAACATGAGGATAATGATAATGATATAAGAATTCAATAAAACAAGTTCAACTATAAATTTTAAAGATTTATAATTTAAATTATCCGAGAAATTAATAATGTCCAAATTGTCGACATGATATCTTGTTTTGTGGAGTAAAATTCAAGAATGCTCGAGAAGAATATTTCTATGAAAAGATCTTTGGATGAAGCGCAAATATCCGAGGATATTCTACTAATTTGATGGAGTATAGAAGCCAAAACTTTAACCAATTTGAGTATAATAGAATTTATGAAAGCGCAAATGGATTTTTTTGCCGCCACGCGATAATCAGCGTGAGATAGATCATTTCCACAATTTAATAAGGAATGAATACGAAGGATCATTCACCATGCATGCGGTAATCCACATAGATAGGTTATTCCAACATAATAATAAAGAATGGAATAATAGAAGAATTCACCAGGCGTGCGTAATCTGTACAGACAGGTTATTCCAACAGAATGATAAAGAATAGAACCAGGTCATGCGTAACCCACACAAACAAGATATTCTAATAGAATAATAAAGAACGGAACTAGGTCATGCGTAATCCGCACATACAGGATATTCCAACAAAATAATAAAGAATGAAATAACAATGAATTCACCGGCACGCGATGATAATACTTGCAGGCGAGGTTATTCCAGCGAATAATAAAGAATGGAATAACGGAAGAATTTCACCATGTATGCGGTACTTGGCATGAAGACATGTTATTCAACATAATAATAAAGAATGGAATAACAACCCTAACAGTATTGAAAGAAAATAACCCTCTTCATGAATACTGAAAGAATAATACCTCTTACCTTAGAAGAAGACTGATCTTTGGAATAGTGAGGTAGCAGACTTCTCTTCTTCTTTCTCTTTATAATTTCTCTCTATAATAATTGCTCTATAGCTTTAGTGAATTGGTGAGAAATGAAGGAAGAATGAGCTTCTATTTATAGAGAAAATATAGTTTCGATAATTATGCGATTTGGGGCTCAAAATATTCACAAGTATAATACCTTTCTCTTTTTCTTTATTTTAATTTAGTCCCGCAAGTATTATCAAACTTGCACCACCTCCCCTAATAGTAAATAATGTGAATTAATAGTTCATTCATGTGACTTAATAGTATAATCATGTGAAAAAACTAATTATAGTATAATACCTTCATCTATACCTCCATTTTTAATTTAGTAATGCAAGTATTATCAATCTTGTACCACTTCCCCTAATAGTACATGAATGTGAATCAATAGTACACACATGTGAACAAATAGTTATAAGCATGTGAAATAATTGCAATTAATTGCTCATTTATCCGATTAATTACCCGATTGGTCAATATAACCTCCAGACATCAATTATTATAGAAATAAATGTCGATTTCTACTAACACTAATAATCCCAACACAATGGAACTATCAATTTCATCTTTAATCAACACAACTTATTCATCATTAATATTATAACTCACAATATTTAACAACCATATCGTTTCCAGGAAAGAGGGGGCTTTATGATAAGAATTTCTCCTTATTAGTGCGCAACTAGGTGACCAAACCTCTCCTTGACAGAACTTCTAGACATTGTCAGTATTTCAAATAATAATATTAATAACTTTGTCGTCACAATTATTGATTTAATAATAATAAATATTATGCAGATGATACTGTGACAATAATTGAATCAATAATATGAGAGATATTATGCAGCAATTACTGTAGCAATAATTGAGTATAACTGAGTGACTTCTGACGTAAGCATCAATAATCAATACCGTGTGCTACTATACAACCACGCGTATTACTGTACTTTTACTACCGGGTAGTTTAACAGTTTAACGGTAAAACATTCGGCTTTATTTTTATAAAAAGATAATTCTGTCATTTTCTAACTACGACAATACTTCCATTGTGGGGTCCACCAATGATTGTGACGTCGTACGAATATTCCCTGTTAAAACGAATATTCCCCGACCAATCGAATATTATATAACAACTTGCTTACTTTGCAAAATTTGAAATTATTACCCACAATTATAACATTATATCAAATCCACACCATAATATTCAAAAATATATTTTGAGAAAATTATTCTTTATTCATAAAAGTTGGGGTCTTACAGTTTCCTTGTTCTAGTTAAAGACGTTTGCAGCAGTGATGGAGAAGGCAGTACTCGCTGAAGGTGGAGGCGAGGTAGTGACAAAGTTCAATCAAGAACAGAAGAAGAAGAAGAATGAGGTCGAAGTGAAGAATGGTAGTGGAGGCAATGGAAATGGCAACAACAACAACAAAAATTTGAAGAGGAAGTGGAACAGAAATGTAAGTATCGAAACCAAAGCGGGGTAACTTGACAATTTAGAAAGTTTGAAGCATGTGCTACATGCGGGAGGTTTCATATGGGTGTGTGCTTGATGAAGCGTACATATTTTAACTGTGTGGGGAAGGTCAAATCGCCCCAAATTGCACCCAACCTAAGAAGAATGTGTGTTTCACGTATGATTCAAGGATCACTTTGCTTCGTGAATGCCCTCGGAAGAAGGTTGGAGAAAGCAAAAGAAGCGAGGAGGAAGGTGGAGGAACATGGGCCATTCTTTGGACCTACAACATCAAATAAACCCACAGCCAGAACATTCAACATGACTGTGCAAGATGCTGTGCAATCAAAAGATGTGGTGTCAGGTATTATCCCAATCAATGAAATTGATACATATGTATTGTTTAATTCGGGTGCTACTTGCTCGTTTATATCTGATGAATTTGCTAAGAGGTTAGAATTGCCTAGAGAAGAACTGAATTTCCCTTTGAACATAGAAATTGCAAATAGGGAAGTGATTCCTATTAGGTTCGTATACAAGAATTGTAGGGTGAACATTAAGGGGAATATCCTGATAGTAGATTTAATCCCGATTAGACTTGGAGAATTTGATGTAATTTTGGGAATGGATTGGCTGTTTAAATATGGAACAGTAATTGATTGCCACAAGAAGTGTGTAAACCTTATGACTCTGTCAAAGGTAGTTTTCTATGGTAGCAAATCGCCTAGACAAATGAAATGTCTGACGATTATGCAGGCCAAGAAGTTGTTGAGTCAAGGCTGTGTGGGTTATTTAGCTTACATAGTCGATACTCAGAAGAAGGGTGTGAAACTGGAAGAGATACCAGTGGTTAGGGAATTCGTAGATGTGTTTTCAGAGGATTTGCCAGGACTTTTGCCTGACAGAGAGATTGAGTTTGTGATTGACTTAGCACCAGGAACTGTACCGATATCGAAGGCCCCGTACAGAATGGCTCCTGTAGATATGAAAGAACTGATGGTGCAACTGCAAGAGCTGCTAGACAAGAAGTATATTCAACCAAGCGTATCACCGTGGGGAGCGCTAGTATTATTTATTAAGAAGAAGGATGGATCAATGCGTCTTTGCATTGATTATAGGGAGTTAAACAAAGTCACTATTAAGAATAGGTATCCATTGCCTAGAATAGATGACTTGTTTGATCAGTTGAAGGGTGCTAAATACTTCTCGAAAATAGATTTGAGAAATGGGTATCACCAATTGAAGGTAAGGAAAGAGGATATACCTAGAACGACATTCAGAACTCGGTATGGACATTATGAGTTTCTGGTGATGTCTTTTGGTTTAATAAATGCCCCTGCTACGTTTATGGATTTGATGAATAGGGTGTTTAAACCATTTTTAGACAAGTTCGTAGTGGTATTTATCGATGACATTCTGGTGTATTCCAAAACTCAAGAAGAACACGTGGAACATTTACATTTGACATTGGAGACACTAAGAAAGGAAAAGCTATACGCGAAATTCTCTAAGTGTGAATTTTGGCTTGATCGTGTACAATTTTTGGGTCATGTGATTGACAAAGATGGGATTTCAGTGGATCCATCGAAAGTGGAAGCTGTAATCAATTGGGAACAACCAAGAACACCTTCGGAGGTGAGGAGTTTCTTGGGACTGACCGGTTATTATAGAAGATTTATTCAAGATTTTTCCAAGATTGCTACGCCGCTAACAAATTTGACAAGGAAAGCTGTGAAATTTGTTTGGACGGAGATATGTGAAGAAAGTTTTCAAGACTTGAAGAAGAAGCTAAGTATGGCATCTGTATTAACACTACCTGATAATACATGAAACTTTGTGGTGTATAGTGATGCCTCACAGAAAGGATTGGGTTGTGTTCTTATGCAGAACGACAAAGTTATTGCCTATGCATCAAGACAACTGAAGGATTATGAGAAATGGTATCCGACTAATGATTTGGAATTGGCTGCAGTAGTATTTGCTCTCAAGATATGGAGACATTATCTTTATGGAGAGAAATGTGAGATATACACATACCATAAAAGTTTGAAGTATATTTTCACGCAGAAGGATCTGAACATGCGTCAGAGAAGATGGATGGAATTGATAAAAGATTACGATTGTGATATCTTTTATCATCCAGGCAAAGCGAATGTGGTTGCAGATGCTTTAAGCAGTAACCACTTCGGTGGTAATCAGGGCCAAAATAATAAGAATGGACATTTCAAGAAGAGGAGATTCAACAATGATGGAAAGACGTCAACACCAGCACTTGTCGTTAAGGAAGGAGAACAACCACCTATCATATGTTTCAAATGCGGAGGGGAGGGGCACATCAGTCCAAACTGCGCGATGCCGTCCAAAGCATGTTATAATTATGGAATAGAAGGTCACTTAGCCCAATTTTATCGTTCACCGAAGACAAATTCAGCTAGGATGGAGGCACTAAAGGCCGTCCCAGAAAAGTCAAAGCCTGTAGTGCAAGGGAGAGCGTTTGTTGTGACCTCCCAGAAAGCAAGGAACCTGAATGAGGTCATCACGGGTAAGCTTATCATAAACTCTAACAAAGTCTATACTTTATTTGATACCGGTTCTACCCATTCTTTTATTTCTCCTACTTGCGCTCATCGATTAAATTTGACTCCGGAGATATTGGACTTTGACTTATCTGTTGAAACTCCGTTGGGAGAAACCTTCATTACATCCACGGTTTATAAGTCTTGTTTGATTCAAATTGGTAACCGCACATTACATGTCGATCTTATTTCTTTGAAAATACTTGTATTTGATGTGATTCTAGGGATTGATTGGTTAACTACTCATCATGCAAAAATTGATTGTTTTCATAAGGTTGTTAGCTTTTATATTCCTAATCAACCTATTATGCGAATTCAAGTGACCAAACCATTAAAATCAATCACGGTCATCTCAAGCCATAAAACTATTCGTTTATTGAAAAACTGATGTTAAGCTCTCTTAGCTCATGTCATAGATTTAAACAAAAATACGTCAGTTTCGAACAATATTTCTATTGTTAATAAATTTCTGACGATTCCCCAAGAACTACTCGCCTACCCCTGGCGTGAAATTAAATTTTGTATCGACCTTGAACCCAAAGATACAAAACCCATTTCCAAAGCCCCATATTGAATGACTCCTATTGAACTTCGTGAGTTAAAGACCCAATCGCAGAATTGTTAGACATTGGCTTTATTCATCCTAGTACTTCTCATTGAGTGCTCTCGTTTCTATTCGTGAAGAAGAAAGATGGGAGTATGCGACTTTGTATTGATTATCTGGAGTTCAATCATGTCACCATCAAAATAGGTATCCAATGCCATGTATTGATGACTGTTTGACCAGATTGCAAGGAGCCAAATTCTTTTCAAAGATTGATCTTCGTCCTGATATCACCAATTGAAGATTAGAACCGACGACATTCCAAAGATAGCTTTTCGTAATCCTATGACGGGTATTATGAATTCCTAGTCATGTCTTTTAGATTGACTAATGTTCCTGCTGCCTTCATGGATATGATGAACCGAGTATTCAAGGAATATTTGAATCTCTTTGTGGTCGTCTTTATTGATGACATCCTTATTTATTCCAAAAGCCGTGAAGATCATGAATAACACTTGAGACTGACACTTCAAAAGCTTCGTGAATATAAGCTTTATGCCAAGTTGAAGAAATGCGAGTTCTGGCTTGAGGAAGTAGCATTCCTTGGGCACGTGGTATCAAGTCATGGAATATCTGTTGACCCAAAGAAAGATTGAAGCTATTCAAAGTCTGGAGCAACCTAAATCGTTGATCGAAATACGTAGCTTTTCGGCTTAATTTGGTTATTATTGGAGATTCGTGGAAGGATTTTCTCGAATGGCTACTCCATTAACTCAGCTGACTCGGAAGATACAAAGTTCGATTAGAGCGAAGAATGTGAGAAGAGTTTTCAAGAACTCAAGAGAAGACTCATTTCAAAGACTGTTTTGACAATACCATGTCGCCTTGAGGGATTTGTCATCTACAAATGATGCTTCTAGCAAAGAGTTGGGATGTGTTCTCATGCAACATGGAAAAGTCATAGCCTATTCCTCAAGACAACTCAAAGAATATGAGAGGAATTATCCTACTCATGATCTAGAGTTGGTAGCTGTTGTCTTCGCACTAAAGATTTGGAGGCATTACTTGTATGGGGAGAAGGTGGAGATCTTTACGGATCATAAAAGCCTCAAATATTTCTTTACTCAAAAGGAACTCAACATGCGACAACGACTTTGGCTTGAACTGTTGAAAGATTATGATCATACCATCCAATACCATCCTAGAAAAGCGAACGTGGTAGCTGACGCATTGAGTAGAAGATCATATGCAAGTACGAGTGCGATATTGTCAACGCAAAGGCCCATTTTGTGTGACTTGGAAAGGATGGAGATAGAGTTAAAGACTCCAAGGACCCATGTGATGATGGTAAATATACGAGTAGAGCCGACTTTAATCGATAAAGTTAAAGCTGCTCAAGTTACAGACCTAGAGCTGATGCGTATGAGGAAGAAAGTGCAAGAAGGTGCTATGCCGGAAGCAAGAATCGATGAAGAAGGAATACTTCGAGTCAACTCCAGAATTTGTGTTCCTAAGGACCCTGATTTAAAGTATAAAATCATGATGGAGGCGTACAACACACCGTTTGCAATCCATCGTGGGAGTACCAAAATGTATCATGATATTCGTCATACATTCTGGTGGAGCAATATGAAGAGAGAGATATCGTTGTTTATCTCAAGGTGTCTAACTTGTCAACGACTTAAAGCGGAGCATCAAGTACCAAAAGGCCCATTGCAACCACTTGAAATTCCAGAATGGAAGTGGGAGCACATTACCATGGATTTCAACACGGCCTTCCTAAGGTTTCTCAAGGCATAGATGCGATTTGGGTCATTGTTGATAGATTAACCAAGTCTCGCTTCATTTCTTACCGACACGAGAAACTTATACACTTGAACATCTTGCTCAGATGTACATAAACGAGATTGTAAGATCGCATGGTATGCGCCAGATCCATAGTTTTTGATCGAGACCCAAGATTCACTTCACGATTTTGGATTAGTTTGCAAAAAGCTATGGGCACAAACTTACGATTGAGCTTGACATATCATCCTCAGACGGATGGACGGTCAGAGAGGACTATTCAAACTCAAGATCTATTAAGACTACGTGTCCTTGATTTCAAGGGAAGTTGTGACAAGTTCTTACCATTGGTGGAGTTTTCCTACAACAACAGATTATCAAGCAAGTATTGGCATGGCTCCATTCAAGCGTTGTATGGAAGAAAGTTTCGTTCTCCAAAGATTTGGGATAAGGTGGGTGAAGCAACGTTGTTGGGACCGGAGTTGATACGCATATGATCACGTAAAAGATTCAAACGATCCGATAACGTATAAAAACCTCACAAGATCGACAAAAGAGTTATGCCGATCTTCATCGAAAGGACATGGAATTCGATATAGGAGATCATGTGTTGTTGCGTGTTGCTCCATCGAAAGGAATTACTTAGATTTGGAAAAGAGGAAAACTCAATCCTCGATTCATCGGCCCATTTTAATCCTCGATCGAGTAGGAAGCGTGGCCTATAGGATGGCTTTTACCGCCAAGTATGTCTCGTGTTCATAACGTTTTCACATATCCATGTTACGTAAATATGTGAAAGACCCAAACCACATTATCGAAGTTAGAACCGGACGAAATAGCGGAAGATTTGACGTATGAAGAGGTTCTGTTCAAATCTTGGATAGGAAGGAACATATTCTACGCCTCCAAGGTTATACCTCAAGTCAAAGTTTTGTGGAGAAACCACGATGTTTAGGAAATGACTTGGGAGTTAGAATCAAATGAAATCAAGGTATCCTTACCTCTTTCGACATACTGTATCGCATTCTAATTTCAAGGGCTTAAATTTCATAAGAAGGGAGGTTGAAGACCCCAACTTTTATAAATAAAGATGAATTTTCTATAAATATTATTTTTGAATATTATGGAGTAAATTTGATATAATGTTATAGTTGTGGGTAATATTTATAAATTTTGCAAAAGTAAGCAAGTTGTTATAAAATATTCGTTTGGTCGGGGAATATTCTTTTGGTTTGGGAATATTCATGACGACGACACAATCATCGGGTGGACCCCACGGAATTAATTATGTCGGATTGAGAAAAAACAATAAAAATACTTTATGAAAATAATGGCGTAAGTTTTACTGTTAATCGTCAAACACCCGGTGTTAAAAGTAAAGAATGTCTGGCGTGGTTGCATAAGAATACACCTGTATTGATTATCGATGCTTACGTCGGAAGTCACCGGTTTTGTTGTTCAATTATTGCTATAGTAATTGTGTCAATTTTGATTATTATATGGACCCTCATTTACCCATTTTTCAAAATAATCGGTGAAAATTATTTAAAGGTGGGGCCCACATGTGGGGCCCATATATGTTGAAAAATGATTTTGAAAATGGGGGTGGAGAGAGATACGTATTGGGGGAGGGGTTATGTATATAAGGTTGTGTGTGGGTGTATATATATAATATAATATATATTGTTAGTGGGTTTTGGTGGGGAATGGTATTGTAAATGGGTTTCAAGGGGAATGGTATTGTTAGTGGTGTGTGTGTGTGTGTGTCAGGTTTGTAGGGAACATGTGTTGTATATTATATATATTGTATTTATGTTGATTGTGTATCGATATATATATATATATATATATATATATATATATATATATATATATGTTGGAAAAAATTCGGAAGAATTGATTTATCGAGTACTATGATTATCATTATTATTATATATATTATATTTTATTTAAAATATTTTGCTTTAAATATGGACCACAAGATTAAAGTAAATCAATCTGGACCGCTCATGAGTTAGTTACTATGCATTCCATTTTCCTATAAATAGAAGCTCATTCTTCATTATTTCATTTAATTCAATTGAAACTCAGAGAGAGAAATTATAGAAACTATAGAAAATATTATTACTTCCCTACTCTAATATCATGTATTATTTTACTGGTGAGGGTGTTATTTCTTTTGTATTCATGAAGAGAACTTATGTTATTCCATTATTTATTATTCTCAACGTAATAACCAAAGATACGCGGACTACCCTATACTTGATGACATTCTTCTATTATTACATTGGATTATCCTGTTACATGCTGCTTTTACGTGGGACTGGTTCCATCTTTATTATTACTCGTTGGAATATCCCGTCGTGTGTTTTACACCTGGACTCGGTTCCGCTCATTATTATTATTCTGTTGGAACATCCTATCTCATGTGTTTTACACCCGACTGGTTACGCTTTTTATTATTTTGTTGGAACATCCTATCGGTGCAAAATTTTTTCGACCGGTTCCGTTATTATTATTCTCGTTAGAATAACCTGTCTATGCTGGCAATCGCATGCACGGTGATTTCTTTTGTTATTCCATTCTTTATTATACTCGGTTGGTTAAAGTTTTGACTTCTATACTCCATGAAATTAGTTGAATATCATCGATATTTACGCTTTCATCCAAAGATCTTTCATGGAAATATTCTTCCGATCATTCTTGAATTTTTACTCTACAAAGTAGTATCATGTCGACAATTTGGACGTTATTTGTTCACGGACAAATTAATTCTTGAACTTGTTTTATTGAATTCTTATATCATTGTCATCATCCTCATATGGATATGTTGAAAGTCATCCGTGGGCCTAGAAAAGGTATAGATGGACTTGGTATGATTATGACTGTGGATTATTTGGTATAATCATGACCGTAATGTTACAAATGATGTGATAAAAGTCCTCATCGCCCATAGTGCATTGATGAAGCAGGATGTTGGCATGATCATGACCATTAATGAATACACAAATATTATGGGCCCGTAGTGCATGGATAATTGTGGTTGTGATACTAAAGAATATCCTTGGCCGTAGTAGTCACGGGGTGATTCGATGATGTGGAATATTTATTGTCAGTCTCAACGATAATAAATGATGAAAACCTTTAAATCATAAAAGATAGTAGATTTTATTTTCTACTTGACTCTTTTAATGGATTGTTTTTTATTTATGCTTAAACTTGATGTCTATTATATTTTATCGGTTTAACATTATTGGAGACTAATGATAATTTATTTGGCATTATCTTAGTCATAATATTTCATCGGGCTAGTTGAGCTCACCCTTTCTTTCTTATCGTTCTCTTCAGAAATGAGAATATAGTCGAACGTAGCCTGGGAAGCGGAGTGATGGACCGGATGATAGTATTAGTAGTCCTTACTATTCTTTGAAATAGTGTGTTAACAATTGTAATGAGGACTCCTTTTGAGTTTATATAATCTCTAGTAGACAATAATTGTATTCAAACTCACAGTTATTTTTTGTCGTATTGTACACGACAGTTGTATTAGTAAATTGTATTTGAATTCTGTACCATGTATCTGGCGACCCAAGATGGATGATGTATACCTAATTTTGGGGGCATCACAAAAATACTAAAAGTCACTTACACGACATTAAAATACTAATTACATATTTACATCAAATACTAAAAATACTAATTAAAAAAAATCTAAAAAAAAATCAAATTCAAAAAATATTGTGAGGGCCCCGAATCCGAGGTCCCGAATCACCGCGGATCCGGTTCGATCATTCTATACAACTATTACTATTTGCGGAAGATATAAACATAAATTGTTTATACAATACATTTTAAACACTATTACCCAAGGTCGAGTAACCTTAACTTAATACACATTTCATAACTTACTTGACTTACAATAACATTATATACATTACTATTACAATTCTAACTGCACACGTAAACTAAATCCGGAACTGTCTTTAACCTTTCCTTGTATCCGACGCGTTCGTCTTAATCTACAATGTTTTATCATGATATAGCAAGGGTGAGCATGAAAGTTGCCCAGCAAGTTTAAGTTCAATAATATAACGATATATCATGATTGAAAGAGTCTGAATAATAAGCTGGCTATAATTCAACAATATAATTATGAACTAGCAGGAACAAATTTATGACTGAACAAGTATTATACATGAACAAATATATCTGAACCAATTGGTAATGACGGTGATCAGCCTTTCATACCTGACTTATACATGCAATATGTACAGAGTACAATTTATGGCAACCATCAATGATTAACCATAAGCTTATCCGAATAAAACAACTCTTAGTAGAGTTAAGTAAAACAAACTTGCCTGAACCTTTGATTAACGCTACACAATAAATATCGCCTTATCCGAAGACCTAATATTAATAATATAGATCTCCAATATTAGAATAATATCATCACAATATAATACTATAATATATATATACATACACATAATAAACACAAACACATAAACACATATCATTAAGCCTATTACATATTACATAAGACACTAGATCAAGTCGAACTATTTACCGACTATTTAATCCTAATAAAATTCTAACGTCCACGGCCACTTCATTGGACTTTTATCGAGTCTAAGTTCAATTAAACTCTAACTTAATAGTTAGCAATTATCTCGAGATAATTTTTAATATCAATCGAAATATTTTTCGTAAGCCTTATAATAATTTTTAAATAATTATTATCATTTATCGTATATATTTTTAACAGTTCTTCAAGAAGAAAGAATAACACCCCTTTACCGTAAAAGAACCGAATATGTAAGTATACTCTTCTTTTCTCTAATAATTCTCTTATAGCTTTCTCTATAATAGTTTCAATGAATTGTAAAGAAAATAAATAGAAGGAACGAGCTTCATTTATAGAAAATGAAATATAGTAATTCAATCCATGAACTATCTGTGATTGATTTTACTTTAATCGCTCATCCATATTTAAAGAAAAATCTTTTTAAATAAAATATAATATATTCTATTTATATAAAAACATTTAATATGCAAACCCATGCAATACTATGCAAAATCTATGCAAAAACACTACGCAACACTATCGTAATAAAATATAATATATTCTATTTATAGAATAACTTTAATAAAGTATTTATTTTATATAAAGATGTTTCATGTTTATTACGTTAATAATAATTTAATAAACACTAAAACGTCATTATCGCTATAATAATTCATATATTATTAATCGGCAATAATGGAATCAAATCGAAGGACTTCTCACATAAGCATTAATAATCAATACTGCAGTTACTCTTACTCGCAACCACACGACATCGTCATTTCTTTACTACCGAAAGTAGTTCAACAAAGAATCACTTGTAAAACTTCCATGATTATTTCAATAAAATATTTTTGTCGCTTTCTCAAACAATAATTCTGCTTGTAGGTCCCAATGATCGAGTAATAGTATTTAATATTCCTCGCTAACCTAATATTCCCCACAGGCAATCGAATATAATATAACAAACACTATACTTTGCAAAATTTATAAATACTACCCACAGTAACTATAATATTATCTTAAATTCACACCATAATATTAAAAAAAAAAAATTATTTCAAACAAAATTTAAATCTTTATGATAAAACTCGGGGTCTCACAATCTCCCTCCTTATGGAATTTCGCCTCTAAATTAGGGTATGCGCACCGATATGATAAAGAGGTGAGGGTACCTTGAATACCTTTTATCGTTAAAATATTAAATTCATCAACTAACCGCTAGAGATCTATTAACAATTCATCTGCGACCAACAAAGATATACAATCGTAAACCATTAATGCTAAGATTTAATAAGATCACAGCCAAAGATATACATATTTCAGAAACCAATAATGCTACGCTAGACCTTAATAGTATAACCACAACCATGTAATTATCCATGAATCATCATCCCCGCATCTAAGGATATTCGTCAATTCACCACAACCATCTCCATATCATAATCATACCAAGTCTATCAATGCACTACTACCGAAGATTTACTTTTACCACATCAATGAATTAATATTTCATTCATTGAGACTCACCAATAATTAATCCATATTCGAATCATCCCTCGCATCTACAGGCAAGGATATTCATTAGTATCGCGACCCACGAAATTATCCGCTTTACTACGCAAAACTTAATAATCGCGGTTATTCATTAGTATCCACGACCACAAAATTATCCACGCACCACCAATCATTAAAGATAATCAGAAAGCCAATTCATTAAGATTATGATTATACCAATGATCGTGTCATAATCATACCAAGTCCATTATGCAAGTGTAAGCCATGGATACTTATCCATGAAAATACATCAACTTTTATCGAGTCTAAGTTCAATTAAACTCTAACTAGAATAGATTAATTGTGAAATTATCTCGAGATAATTTTTAATAATCAATGAAAAATATATTTTTCAGTATAATAAAATATAATATATAATTTTTGAATCAACTTTAATAATTATTATCATTTATAATACGTTATATTTTAATCATTAAAATTTTATTTAAATGAATTAAATATATAATTCTTTATCATTAATATTTATTTATTATCAAATATTAATCCCCACCAAAATAAAATACACTTTGTTAAATAATAATTATTTAACATATTTATCACATTTATAATATCATAAAGTATTTTTAATACTTTAAAATCATTTAAATATGATTTTAAACACTTAAATTCATTATTCGATAATTGCTATTAATATTAAAATATTAATATTTTCACTACAAAATATCAAAAGTTATATTTTATAACTTAAAATATTTTCATAATACTTAAATCATTTTATATGATTTATAAACCATTAATTCTATTTTCCTTAATTTATTTAATATATTTATTAAATAAACTAATTATCATTAATATTGATTAATTAATGAATTTTATCACAAAATATTAAAAGTCATCAAAAATAACTTAAAATATTTTCTAATATCATAATATAAATTTTCATGATTTTTCATGTATTAAAATCATTTTTAAATAATTTATTTAATATTAGAATTAAATAAATTAAATACCATTTATATTCCAAAAATATTAAATATTTATGAAATATACTTTAAATAATTAAAAACTATTTTTCAGAATTTAAAATAATTTTTTGGAATTTATTTTGTATTTTTAATAATTAAAATCTATTTTTTTCTATTTTTAATTAATTTTTGGAAAATCAGAAATTAAAATAAAATAGAAACTGTCGCTAAAGGGCCCTATAGCGACAGAACCGTCGCTATAGGTGTTCTTGAGCCTTCATGTCAGACACCAAGGTATGAGGTTTGACCATCAATAATTCTTTGATCATACGGTTTCTGGGAAATCTAATGTAATATGTTTGTAGTATTGATGTAATAGTATAATATAAATCAAGTTTCATGGCCAAAACAAATCAAATCTGCAAGATCTAAGCCTCCTAATCCTTGTCAGACACTGTTCTTCAATTTCTGGGTTTTTCAGAAATTGAAGAACAGTCGAGGTGCTACCTTTGAGCCATTGAATCTATGGTGTTAAAACTTTCTTTGTGTGATCTAACGATTCTATCATGTAGAACACATGTCCGTGTACATTTCTATTTCATCAAATCGTTATAAAATCAACACAATTAAATGATCAAGGCCGGTCAATCTCTGACAAAGACTCGGCTGATGAAGATCTGGGTTTTCCAGAAAATCTTTATCAGGCAGTTTGGTCAACTACGTTTGACCATGATTTTCTATGATCCTGATACAGATCTGGGTAAGGTAATGGCTTGGAAGTGTAGATCTCATGACAGACTACAACCATAAAGCAACAACGTGACCAAAACACTAACATACTACAAGATCAAAGGCTAACAAAAATGTTGTCAGAAAGTTCTTGGAAATCTGGGCTGCCCAGAATTCCATTATGTGAACGGTCAATGAGGTTTGACCGACTATAAACGACGATCTAGACTTGATCCGACCCTGATTCCAGTTTCAAATCCCAGTCCTCATGACATAGAACACATTCAAAACATAAAACACACAAATTCGTTAACACGTAAAGATCTAAAGGGCTCGACATTCATTTGTCGTGCCACTTTGTTCATCATTTTCAGATTTTCAAAAACGCTAGATTCGAGGACTTTGATGTTATGGATCTTGGATTTTACAATCCAGATCGCTTATAGACACCTTAATACACAACTTTAACCATTCAATTACAACATCTAACAACAAATCAAAAGATTTTTGAAATTAGGGTTCTTATACCTTTGAGCTATGATTCATGAATCGATCCTTTATTCTTTGATCATGGAGAGTTAGGGTTTGATTTTGTGTTTCATCTCCTTACTCCATATCACACTAAATCCGAATTTTTAGAGAGAGAGGGTCTTGAGAGAAAAATGAAAATTAATGTGACCCTTTTTCTCTCTTTAAATCTATATAAATTGATATAATGTATTCATTGGTGTCAATTTTGGTGAGATGGCTAGATATAAAAGTCATATGCTAGGCTAGGGTGGCTCACCCACTTCACTAGAACAAATCTTACAAGAAATCTTCAATTATGCACAAAGGGGCAAAATAGTCATTTAGCCATTTTAGACAATTGGCCAAACCCTTAGGGTTTAAGGTTTGGTTAGGGTTTAGGGTTTAGAAAAATTAGCGTTTAGGGTTTGAAAAATTTTGAGTTTGCAATTTAATTTCTAAAATTTCCAAATTAGGTTTTCAAAATTAGAAAATTAATTTTTCTAAATTATAATTAGGATTTTCTAATTATATAAAAATTTCTTAATCATAACTTAAATATTGCTAATTAGGATTAATAATTCCCAATTAAAATCGCTAATTTAGCAATTAGGGTCGAAATGGTCATTAGGGTTTATAAACCACTAATTAGGGTTTCTAATAGAAAAATAATTTTCTAATTTAGAAATTAAATTTTCGTAATTATATTAGGGTTTTCTAATTACTTTAACTTGAAAATTAGAATTAATATATCCTAATTAACATTAAAATTATTAAATTAACACTTAACTTTTCCCTAAATATAAATTAGGGTTTCAAATCCATAATTAGGGTTTCAAATCCATCATTAGAGTTTCAAATTTGGAATTAGGGTTTTGTAACCAATTTGTTAAGATTAACCCTAATTAATCTTATAATTAATTACACTTACGCCATTAGGTTCCCAATTTAGGGTTTCATATTACCTTAGAATTAGGGTTTTGATTCCGGAATCGAAATTAGGGGTTTCTAAAACCGATTTCTAGTGTTTCTTGTTAAACGCTAGGGTTTTCTAACCGAACGTTGACGTTCTTAATATATACTTAGGGTTTGTTACAGACATCGTTTATCTGGTCAACCCTTGACCCTTAACCATATACTGTACACATATACAACCATATACAAAGAATATTTTCACGTATTTCCTTAATCTTGAATAATTCACCTAAATCATTCACAGAATTTTGAAAACCTTAAAATTCCATCTTAAAAATATCAAACGCATGCACTAATTTTCTGTCTAGGTTCTAATTTCGAACCTTAAATTAATTAATAAAAATTTTAAAAATATTCTAAATTCTCGGGTTGTCACAAATACTAAAATTTAAAAAAAAAATACTAAAATTCCAATTATTTAGTTAATTAATCAAAACAACAAAAATTCAAATTACATCATTAAAATACTAAAATCGTAACATATTTACATCATTTACATCATAACATAACATATTATCATATTTACATCATTTACATCATATTTATATCATAACATATTTACATCATTTAATCAAAATACTAAAATTCAAATACTAAAATACTAAAATTTTACCATAGTTGTATAACATATCAAAATACTAAATTTTATAAATAGTTGTATAACATATCAAAATACTAAAAGTCACTTACCCAACACTAAAATACTATTTACATATTTACATCAAATATTAAAATATTAATTAAAAGAAATATTAAAATACTAAAAAATCAAATTAAAAAAAAATACTAAAATTCAAAAAATAATAAGTAATAGTATAATTCAAATTATTTTGTTAATTAATCAAAATAACAAAAATTCAAATTACATCATTAAAATAATAAAATCATAACATATTTACATCATTTACATCATAACATAACATATTATCATATTTACATATTTACATCATTTACATCATATTTACATCATTAAAATACTAATTACATATTTACATCATTTAATCAAAATACTAAAATTCAAATACTAAAATACTAAATTTTACCATAGTTGTATGACATATCAAAATACTAAAATTTTACCATAGTTGTATAACATATCAAAATACTAAAAGTCAATTACCTGACATTAAAATACTAATTACATATTTACATCAAATGTGACGCCCCCAAAATCGGTATACATCACCTATTCTGAGTCGCCAAATACATGGTACAAAATTTAAATACAACTTAATTATACAACAGTCGTGTAAAATACGACTAAACATATGCTGTGAGTTTTAATACAAATATTATCATCTAGACAATATACAAACACAATGGGGTCCTCATTATATTTATTATCACACTATTTCATAGAATACTGAGGACTACTAATGCTATTATCTGGACCATCACTCTGTTCCTCGACTAGTCCCTGTTACGTCCTCATTTCCTGAAGAGAACAATGAAAGCAAAAGGGTGAGTTTAACTAGCCCAGTAAGAAATATTATGACTAAGATAATGCAGAATAAATTATCATTAGCCTTCAACAGTGTTAAACTGATAAAATAAAACAAACATCAAGTTTAGGTTGATTAAGAATATGAAAGCTAACAACTTTACAAAAACAATCAATTTTAGCATGATGAGTAGTTAACCAATCAATCCCTAGAATCACATCAAATGCAAGTATTTTCAATGAAATAAAATCGACAGGTAATGTGAGGGTACCAATTTGAACCAAACAAGACTTATAAACAGTGGATGTATTGAAAGTTTCTCCCAACAGAGTTTCCACAGATAAGTCAAAGTCTAATTTCTCCAGAGTCAAATTTAATCGTTGAGCGCAAGTAGGAGAAATAAAAGAATAGATAGAACCGGTATCAAATAAAGTATAGACTTCGCTAGAGTTTATGATAAGCTTACCCGTGATGACCTCATTTTGGTTCCTTGCTTTCTGGGAGGTCACAACAAACGCCTTCCCCTCACACTTCTGGCTTTGACTTTTGAATGACCTTTGGTGCCTCCATCCTAGTTGAACTTGTCTTGGTGAACGACAAAATTGGGCTAAGTGACCTTCTCTTCCATAATTATAACATTCTTTGGGACAAGATCATGTAGCTTTGACCGACGTGTCCCTCCCCTCCGCATTTGAAGCATATGATAGGTGGTCGCTCTCCTTCCTTAACAACGGGTCTTTGGTCCGACGTCTTTCCATCATTGTTGAATCTCCTCTTCTTGAAATGACCATTCTTATTGTTTTGGCCCTGATTCCCACCGAAGTGGTTACCACTTCTGGCCTTTTGATATCCTTCACGCTTGTTGTCACCGATTCGATGACTGCTCTCACTGGTATTATCATTTTGCTGGTTGTTCTCTTTTGGTTGCGTTAACTCGTTATCACGCTCTACTAACTGAGCCCTATTTACAACATCTGAATACAAACACAGTTTATGAGAAATAAGATGTTGACGTATCTCCGGCTTTAAACCTATTAAAAACATCCGCGTCATTCTCTCTTCATTATCCACCAAGTGGGACGCAAACCGAGACAACTCGGCAAACTTAGCTTCGTACTGCGACACGGTCATATTATTCTGCTCCAACTTGATGAACTCTACCTCTTTTATGTGACGAATACTTTCGGGAAAGTACTTGTCATTGAATAGTTCTTGGAACTTCTCCCAAGACATCTTGAAGCAAGGGCAGTTGAGTACGCTACACCGATTCCCACGAGAAGAATCGCCTCTCCTCGCAACATAAAGGCGCGAAAGGAACCTTTTACTCCTCGAGCATCCCAAGACATCAAATATCTTGGTGATCTCGCTTTATCCATCTTTACGCGCCTTAAGTGGTTTTGGCTCTCCAATAAACTCCGATGGTCCCAGCTCCTTGAATCATTTAGCGGTGGACCGCCCCGAGAGTTTTCGATGTTTCCACCTACATTTTGGATGGATGAGGCTGCTCTCGCGCTTCATTGTTGCATGAATTGCATAAAGCCTCCGAATATTCCATCATTCATCATTTGGTCGGTGTTGTTATTTGTATGAGGATTGTCGCTTTCTTCACGATGCACATTATCCCGATTATTGATATGTGGTGAATCAATGGTCGCCTGTGCTCCATTGCTATTCTTAACATTCTCGGATGTCATTTTCAGATACTGCCACAAAACAAAGGTTAATTGACATGTAACATATTATCCCTATATTCTGATCGACCAATTAAATACCAAACAAAGTTAGGTAGGTTATAGTAGCGAAGGAATTCCCCGTCTCTCCCCTCCTAGTTCTATTCTCACATCTTAGCCAGGGATCATATCCCTAAGCTTTGATACCAACTGTGATGCCCCCAAAATCGGTATACATCACCTATTCTGAATCGCCAAATACATGGTACAAAATTCAAATACAACTTAATTATACAACAGTCGTGTAAAATACGAGTAAACATATGCTATGAGTTTTACTACAAATATTGTCATCTAGATAATATACAAACTCAATGGGGTCCTCATTACATTTATTATCAGACTATTTCATAGAATAGTGAGGACTATTAATGCTATTATCTGGACCATAACTCTGTTCCTCGACTAGTCCCTCCTACGTTCTCATTTCCTGAAGAGAACAATGAAAGCAAAAGGGTGAGCTCAACTAGCCCAATAAGAAATATTATGACTAAGATAATGCAGAATAAATTTTCATTAGCCTTCAACAATGTTAAACTGATAAAATATAACAAACATCAAGTTTAACAGTAGCGAAACAAGCAATCCATTAGAAGATTCAAGTATAGAATAAAATCTACTATCTTCTATGATTTAAAAGGTTTTTCATGACTTTTATCGCCGAGACTCAGCTTAATAAATAATCCACATCATCCCTGCACTAGGGCCAAGGATATTCATTAGTATTACAACCACAAATTATCCATGCACCACAGCCAAGGATTTTCGTGTATTCATCAATAGTCATGATCATGCCAACAACTGTCCATCAATGCACTACGGGTCAATGAGGACTTTTTCCACATCATTTGTAACATTACGGTCATGATTACACCGAATAATCCCTGGTCATAATCATACCAAGTCCATCTATGCACTACAGGCCACAGATGACTTTCAATATAATATAAACATGAGGATGATGACAATGATATAAGAATTCAATAAAACAAGTTCAAGAATTAATTTATCTAGGAACTAATAATGTCCAAATTGTCAACATGATACTTCTTTATAGAGTGACACTCAAGAATGCTCAGAAGAATATTTCCATGAAAAGATATTGGATGAAGCGCAAATATCAAGGATATTCCACTAATTTCATGGAGTATAGAAGTCAAAACTTTAACCAACTGAGTATAATAAAGAATGGAATAACAAAAGAAATCACCAAGCATGCGATAGATCACACAAGTTATTCAAACAGAATAATAAATAATGGAACCAGGTCATGCGTAAACGCACCGACAGGATATTCCAACAGAATAATAAATAATGGAATTAGGTCATGCGTAAACGCACCGACATGATATTCCAATAGAATAATAAATAATGCAACCAGGTTATGCGTAAACGCGCACGTATGTGATGTTCCAACAGAATAATAAACAACGGAACCAGGTCATGCGTAAACGCACAGACAAGATGTTTCAACAGAATAATAAACAACGGAACCAGGTAATGTGTAAATGCAAAGACAGGATGTTCCAACATAATAATAAATAATGGAATAAAAGAAGAATTTCACCAAGTATAGGGTATCCCGCGTATACAGGTTATTCCAACAGAATAATAAAGAATAGAATAACAAAAGAATTTCACCAATAAGAAAGAAGGAATACCCCTAACGAGTACAACAAATAATATCCCTTACCGTAAAAGAAGAGTATTTTTTTTGGGTAGGCGAGGATATAAGAAAAGCTAAAGCTTTCTTAAACTCTAAAGAAATATGCTCAAGATTATAGAAGAAGAACTCTCTATAGTTTTCTCTCTAGAGTTTCAAAGTGAATTCGTAAGAAATAATGAAGGAATGAGCTTCTATTTATAGAAGAATGGATACATAAGTAACTAATTCATGAAGCGGTCAGATTGATTTACTTTAAAGCAGACGGTTCAGTATTGGTTTACAATAAAATATAATATATTCTATTTATAATTTAATAAAACGAATAACTTTATAAAAGTATTCTATTTTATATAAAAAGATTTTACTATCAAACACTATATGTAGACATTATGAAAACACTATGTATAATAAAATATAATACATTCTAATTATTGTTTAATAAAATGAGATAACTTTATAAAAGTATTACATTTTATATAAAAAGATTTTATTATTAGTCTAATAAAACGAATAACTTTATAAAAGTATTACATTTTTATATAAAAGCTTTTTACATTTTATTACATTAATAATACTAATAAAACAAAACTCATCATCATTATTATAATTCACAATATTAATCAACCAGGTCGTTCCCAGGAAAGAGGGGGCTTTCCAATAAGGATTTCTTCCCATTGGCGCGCAATTAGGTGACCAAACCTCTCCTTGGTAGAACTTCTAGACATCGCTAATATTGCAAATAATAATATTAATAACTTTGTCATCTTAATTATTGATTATAAAATATTGACAATAATTGAATCAAATAACGTGAGATACTATGCAGTAATTACTGTAACAATAATTGAACAAAACTGAGTGACTTCTCACGTAAGCATCAATAATCAATACCGTGTGCTACTATGCAACTACGCGTATTACTGTACTTTTTACACCGGGTGTTTTAACAGTTAACGATAAAACTTCCGCCGTTATTTTCATAAAGTATTTTTGTCATTTTCTCAATCCGACAGTAATTCCGTTGTGGGGTCCACCAATAGTTGTGCCGTTGTACGAATATTCCCTGTTAAAACGAATATCCCCCGACCAATCGAATATTATATAACAACTTGCGTACCTTGCAAAATTTATAAATATTACCCACAACTATAACATTATATCAAATTCATTCCATAATATTCAAAAATGATATTTATAGAAAATTCATCTTTATTCATAAAAGTTGGGATCTTACAACCCCCCCCCCCCCCGTTCTTATGAAATTTCGCCCTCAAAATTAGGGTACATACCTGGTATGTCGAAGAGGTAAGGATACCTTGATTTCATTTCGGATTCTAACTCCCAAGTCATTTCCTCAACATCGTGGTTTCTCCACAAAACTTTGACTTGAGGTATAACCTTGGAGCGTAGAATATGTTTCTTCTTATCCAAGATTTGAACAGGAACCTCTTCATATGTCAAATCTTTCGCTATTTCGTCGGTTCTAACTCAATAATGTGGTTCGGGTCTTCCATATATTTACGTAACATGGATATGTGAAAAACATTATGAATACGAGACATACTTGGCGGTAAAACGAGTCTATAGGCCACAGTTCCTACTCAATCGAGGATTAAAAATGGGCCTATGAATCGAGGATTGAGCTTTCCTCTCTTTCCAAATCTCGTAACTCCTTTCCATGGAGCAACACATAACAACACATGATCTCCTATATCGAATTCCACGTCCTTTCGATGAAGATCATCATAACTCTTTTGTCGATCTTGTGAGGTTTTTATACGTTGTTGGATCGTTTGAATCTTTTCTGTAGTCATACGTACCAACTCCGGTCCCAACAACGTTTCTTCACCCACCTCATCCCAGCATACCGGAGAACGACACTTTCTTCCATACAACGCCTCAAATGGAGCCATGCCAATACTTGCTTAATAACTGTTGTTGTAGGAAAACCCCACCAATGGTAAGAACTTATCCCAACTTCCTCGAAGTCAAGGACACATAGTCTTAATAAATCTTCAAGAGTTTGAATAGTCCTCTCCGATCGCCTCGTCCGTCGAGGATGATATGCTTGAAGCTAAATCAGTAAATCATGCCTTATAGCTTTTCGCAAACTAACCCAAAATCGTGAAGTGAATCTTGGGTCTCGATCGAAACTATGGATCTTGGCATACCATGTAGTCTTACAATCTCTTTTATGTATATACTGAGCAAGACGTTCAAGTGTATAAGTTTCTCGTGATCGGTAAGAAATGAGCGAGACTTGGTCAATCTATCAACAATGACCCAAATCGCATCTATACCTTGAGAAACCTTAGGAAGACCCGATAAAGAAATCCATGGTAATGTGCTCCCACTTCCATTACGGAATTTCAAGTGGTTGCAATGGACTTTTGGTACTTGATGCTCGCTTTAACTCGTTGACAAGTTAGACACCTTGAGATAAACAACACTATCTCTCTCTTCATATTGCTCCACCAAAATGTATGACGAATATCATGATACATTTTGGTACTCCCAGGATGGATTGAAAACGGTGTGTTGTGCGCCTACATCATGATTTTATACTTTAAATCAGGATCGTTAGGAACACAAAGTCTGGAGTTGACTCGAAGTATTCCTTCTTCATCGATTCTTGCTTCCGGCATAGCACCTTCATGTACTTTCTTCCTCATACGCATCAGCTCCAGGTCTGTAACTTGAGCAGCTTTAACTTTATCAATTAAAGTCGGTTCTACTCGTATATTCGCCATCATCACATGGGTCCCTGGAGTCTTTAACTCTATCTTCATCCTTTGCAAGTCACACAAAGTGGGCCTTTGTGTTGACAATATCGCACTCGTAGTTGCATATGATCTTCTACTCAATGCGTCAGCTACCACGTTCGCTTTTCCAGGATGGTGTTGGATGGTATGATCATAATCTTTCAACAGTTCAAGCCAACGTCGTTGTCGCATATTGAGTTCCTTTTGAGTGAAGAAATATTTGAGGCTTTTGTGATCCGTAAAGATCTCCACCTTCTCCCTATACAAGTAATGCCTCCAAATTTTAAGTGCGAAGACAACAGCTGCTAACTCTAGGTTATGAGTAGGATAATTCCTCTCATATTCTTTGAATTATCTTGAGGTATAGGCTATGACTTTCCCATGTTGCATGAGAACACATCCCAACCCTTTGCCCAAAGCATCACTGTAGATGACAAATCCCTCCGAGCCAGATGGTATTGTCAGAACAGGTGCTGAAATGAGTCTCCTCTTGAGTTCTTGAAAACTCTTCTCACATTCTTCGCTCCAACCAAACTTTGTATCTTTCCGTGTTAGCTGAGTTAATGGAGTAGCTATTCGAGAAAATCCTTCCACGAATCTTCGATAATAACCAGCTAAGCCATGAAAGCTACGTACTTGGGTCACTGATTTAGGTTGCTCCCAACTTTGAATTGCTTCAATTTTTGCCGATTCAACAGATATTCCATGACTTGATACTACGTGCCCAAGGAATGCTACTTCCTCAAGCCAGAACTCACATTTCTTCAACTTGGCATAAAGCTTGTATTCACAAAGCTTTTGGAGTGTCAGCCTCAAGTGTTGCACATGATCTTCACGGCTTTTGGAATAAATAAGGATGTCGTCAATAAAGAAGACCACAAAGTGATCCAAATATTCCTTGAATACTCGGTTCATCATATCCATGAAGGCAGTAGGAGCATTAGTCAATCCAAAGGACATGACTAGGAATTCATAATGCTGTCTGAAGTTCGAAAAGCCGTCTTTGGAATGTCATCTTGTTCTAATCTTCAATTGGTGATATCCGGAACGAAGATCAATCTTTGAAAAGAATTTGGCTCTTCTTTGGTGAATGTTGGTCAAACAGTAATCAATACGTGGAAATGGGTACCTATTTTTTTGATGGTGACATGATTCAACTCCCGATAATCAATACAAAGTCGCATACTCCCATCTTTCTTCTTCACTAATAGAGCAGAGCACCCCAAGGAGGCGTCTTTTAGGACGAATGAAACCAATGTCTAACAATTCTTGCAATTGGGTCTTTAACTCCTGAAGTTCAATAGAGCCATTCGATATGGGGATTTGGAAATGGGTTTTGTACCGGGTTCAAGGTCGATACAAAATTCAATTTCACGCTCTGGGGGTAGGCCAAGAAATTCTTCAGGGAATACATCAGGGAATTTATTAACAATAGAAATATCATTTAAAACTGACGTATTTTTGTTTAGATCCGTGACATGAGCTAAGAAAGCTTGACATCCGTTTTTCAATAAACGAATAGCTTTATGGCTTGAGATGACCGTGATTGATTTTAATGGTTCAGTCGCTTGAATTCGCATAATAGGTTGATTAGGAATATGAAAGCTAACAACCTTACGAAAACAATCAATTTTAGCATGATGAGTAGTTAACCAATCAATCCCTAGAATCACATCACATGCAAGTATTTTCAATGAACTAAAATCGACAGGTAATGCGAGGGTATCGATTTGAACCAAACAAGACTTATAAACAGTGGATGTAATAAAAGTTTCTCCCAACGAAGTTTCCACAAATAAGTCAAAGTCTAATTTCTCCGGAGTCAAATTTAATCGTTGAACGCAAGTAGGAGAAATAAAAGAATGGGTAGAACCGGTATCAAATAAAGTATAGACTTCGCTAGAGTTTATGATAAGCTTACCCATGATGACCTAATTCTGGTTCCTTGCTTTTTGGGAGGTCACAACAAACGCTCTCCTTTGCACTACCGGCTTTAACTTTTCTGGGACGGCCTTTGGTGCCTCCATCCTAGCTGTACTTGTCTTTGGTGAACGATAAAATCGGGCTAAGTGACCTTCTGTTCCATAATTATAACATGCTTTGATGACATCATCATGAGTTTGACTGATGTGTCCCTCCCCTCCGCATTTGAAGCATATGATAGGTGGTCGTTCTGCTTCATTAACAACGGGTGCTGGTGCTGACGTCTTTCCATCATTGTTGAATCTCATCTTCTTGAAATGACCATTCTTATTGTTTTGGCCCTGATTACCACCGACGTGGTTACCACTTCTGGCCTATTGATTCCCTCCACACTTGTTGTCACCGCTTCGATGACTGCTCTCACTGGTATTATCATTTTGTCGGCTGCTCTCTTTTGGTTGCGTTAACTCGTTATCGCACTCTACTAACTGAGCCCTATTTACAACATCTGAATACAAACACAGTTTATGAGAAATAAGATGTTGATGTATCTTCGGCTTTAAACCTCTTAAAAACAACCGCGTCATTCTCTCTTCATTATCCACCAAGTGGGACGCAAACCGAGACAACTCGATAAACTTAGCTTCGTACTGCGACACGGTCATATTATTCTACTCCAACTTGATGAACTCTACCTCTTTTATGTGACGAATACTTTCGAGAAAGTACTTGTCGTTGAATTGTTCTTGGAACTTCTCCCAAGACATCTTCAGTGCGGCAGGTTGAGTACGCTTTACCGATTCCCACCAGTAACCTGCCTCTCCTCGCAACATAAAGGCGGCAAAGGGAACCTTTTGCTCCTCGGAGCATCCCAAGACATCAAATATCTTGGTGATCTACTTTATCCATACTTTCGCCTTACGTGGTTTTGGCTCTCCAATAAACTCCCGTGGTCCCAGCTCCTTGAACTATTTAGCTGTGATCGTCCGAGAGTTTCCAGTGTTTCCACCTACATTTTGGACAGGAGCCGCTCTCTTCTTTCTTTGTTGCATGAATTGCATAAAGCCTCACGAACATTCCATCATTCATCATTTGGTCGGTGTTGTTATTTGCATGAGGATTGTCGCCTTCACGATGTACATTATCTTGATTATTGATATGTGGTGAATCGGCGGTGCACTTTGTGCTCCATTGCTATTCTCAACATTCTCGAACGTCATTTTCAGATACTGCCACAAAACAAAGGTTAATTGACATGTATCATATTATCCCTATATTCTGACTGACCAATTAAATACCAAATAAACTTAGGTAGGTCATACTAGCGAAGGAATTCCCGTCTCTCCCCTCTTAGTTCTATTCTCACATCTTAGCTGAGGATCATATCCTAAGCTTTGATACCTGTTGTGGCGCCCCAAAATCGGTATACATCACCTATTCGGAGTCGCCAAATACATGGTACCAAATTCAAATACAACTTAATTATACAACAGTCGTGTAAAATACGAGTAAACATATGCTGTGAATTTTAATACAAATATTGTCATCTAGATAATATACAAACTCAATGGGGTCCTCATTACATTTATTATCACACAATTTAATAGAATAGTGAGGACTACTAATGCTATTATCTGGACCATCACTGTTTCCCGACTAGTCCCCTCGCCACGTTCTCATTTCTGAATAGAACAATGAAAAGAAAAGGGTGAGCTCAACTAGCCCGAGAAGAAATATTATGACTAAGATAATGCGAATAAATTTTCATTAGCCTTCAGCGATTGTTAAAGCGATAAAATATAACAAACATCAAGTTTAGCTGTGGTGAAACAAGCAATCCATTAGAATAGTCAGTAGAGAATAAAATCTACTATCTTCTATGATTTAAAAGGGTTTTTCATGACTTTTATCATTTGAGACTCGACTTTTTAATAAATAATCCACATCATCCCCCGCACTACTACGCCGAGGATATTCATTAGTATCACAACCACAAATTATCCATGCACCACAACCAAGGATATTCGTGTATTCATCAATGGTCATGATCATGCCAACAACTTTGTCCATCAATGCACTTTCACTGGTCAATGAGAACTTTTTCACATCATTTGTAACATTACTACCATGATTACAAAGAATAATCCCTCGGTCATAATCATACCAAGTCCATCTATGCACACATGAGCCACAGATGACTTTCAACATAATATAAACATGAGGATGATGACAATGATATAAGAATTCAATAAAACAAGTTCAAGAATTAATTTATCCAAGAACTAATAATGTTCAAATTGTCAACATGATACTTCTTTTGAAAGTAACACTCAAGAATGCTCGAAGAATATTTCCATGAAAAGATCTTTGGATGAAGCGCAAATATCAAGGATATTCCACTAATTTCATGGAGTATAGAAGTCAAAACTTTAACCAACTGAGTATAATAAATGATGGAATAACAAAAGAAATCAGCAGGCATGCGATAGACCGCATAGACAGGTTATTCCAACAAAATAATAAATAATGGAACCAGGTCATGCCTAAACACACCGACAGGATATTCCAACAGAATAATAAATAATGGAACTAGGTCATGTGTAAACGCACCGACATGATATTCCAATTGAATAATAAATAATGGAACTAGGTCATGCGTAAACGCACAGACAGGATGTTCCAACAGAATAATAAACAACGGAACCAAGTCACGCGTAAATGCACAGACATGATGTTCCAACAAAATAATAAACAACGGAACCAGGTCATGCGTAAATGCACAGACAGGATGTTCCAATATAATAATAAATAATGGAATAATAGAAGAATTTCACCAAGTATAGGGTATCCCCCGTATACAGGTTATTCCAATAGAATAAAAAAGAATAGAATAACAAAAGAATTTCACCAATAAGAAAGAACGAATACCCCTAACGAGTACAACAAATAATATCTCTTACCGTAAAAGAAGAGTATTTTGACTGGTAGGGCGAGGATATACTCAAAAAAAACTTGCACTATGCTCAAAGCTTTCTTAAACTCTAAAGAAATACGCTCAAGATTATAGAAGAAGAACTCTCTCTATAGTTTCTCTCTCTAGAGTTTTAGTGAATTAAGTAAGAAATAATGAAGGAATGAGCTTCTATTTATAGAAGAATGGATCGCATAGTAACTAATTCATGAACGGTCCAGATTGATTTACTTTAAGCAGACGGTCTGATTGGTTTACAATAAAATATAATATATTCTATTTATAATCTAATAAAACGAATAACTTTATAAAAGTATTACATTTTATATAAAAAGATTTTACTATGCAAACACTATGCAAAACACTATACATAATAAAATATAATATATTCTAATTATTGTCTAATAAAGCAGATAACTTTATAAAAGTATTATGTTTTATATAAAAGATTTTACTATTAGTCTAATAAAACGAATAACTTTATAAAAGTATTACATTTTATATAAAAGCTTTTACATTTTATTACATTAATAATAGTAATAAAACAAAACTCATCATCATTATTATTATTCACAATATTAATCGTCCAGGTCGTTCCCAGGATAGAGGGGGCTTTCCAATAAGGGTTTCTCCCCATTGGCGCACAATTAGGTGACCAAACCTCTCCTTGACATAACTTCTAGACATCGTTAATATAACAAATAATAATATTAATAACTTTGTCATCTCAATTATTGATTATAAATTATTGACAATAATTGAATCAAATAATGTGAGATACTATGCAGCAATTACTGTAACAATAATTGAACAAAACTGAGTGACTTTTCACCTAAGCATCAATAATCAATACCGCAAAGCTACTCTTGTGTAACTACGCGTAGACATCGTATTTTTAACACCGGGTGTTTGCGATTAACGGTAAAACTTCCGTCGTTATTTTCATAAAGTATTTTTGTCGTTTTCTCAATCCGACAGTAATTCCGTTATGGGGTCCACCAATGATTGTGCCGTTGTACGAATATTCCCTGTTAAAATGAATATTCCCCGACCAATCGAATATTATATAACAACTTGCGTACTTTGCAAAATTTATAAATATTACCCACAACTATAACATTATATCAAATTCATTCCATAATATTCAAAATGATATTTATAGAAAATTTATCTTTATTCATAAAAGTTGGGGTCTTACATCAAATACTAAAAATACTAATTAAAAAATACTAAAAAAATCAAATTCAAAAATACTAAAATTCAAAAAACTACTAAAATTCAAATTATTTTGTTAATTAATCAAAACAACAAAAATTCAAATTACATCATTAAAATACTAAAATCATAACATATTTATATCATTTACATCATAACATAACATATTATCATATTTACATCATATTTATATCATAACATATTTACATCATTTAATCAAAATACTAAAATTAAAATACTAAAATACTAAAATTTTGCTCTAATACTAAAATTTTACCATAGTTAGATATAGCATATCAAAATACTAAAAGTCACTTACCCAACACTAAAATACTAATTACATATTTACATAAAATACTAAAAATACTAATTAAAAAATACTAAAAAAATCAAATTAAAAAATACTAAAATTCAAAAATAATAAGTAATACTATAATTCAAATTATTTTTTAATTAATCAAAATAACAAAAATTCAAATTACATCATTAAAATACTAAAATCATAACATATTTACATCATTTATATCATAACATAACATATTATCATATTTACATATTTACATCATTTAGTATAATTGATATAATATGTTATGATGTAAATATGATGTAAATATGTAATACTCAAACAAATTTACTACTACTCTACTAGCCTGGACTCGAATCAAGTCTCAGAACCTCAAATCTCAATTCCCAAATCCCAAATCCCAAACCCGGATCTCGAGCGAATGAACTCTCAATCTATTGTCCAAAGCTACCAAACCCGGATCTCGAACTTGTCTCAATCTCTCGACTCTCATCTACCGATGCCATTGGCCAGCATTTACTCGATCGACTCGGTGGCCTTTCATCCGGTCATCATCAATCAATCTCAAGTCAAAGAGATGAAGACTGAACTCTCAAGTCTCGATCTCTCATCGGGTGTGAGACTCTTGAGTGTCGACATCTTCAATTCTTCATGGTCGAACTATTTGAAACTTGAAAGTAAGTTCTTACTCGAATTTTGGATGTTTGAAATTGGTTGGTAATTTGGTAATGAGGATCTACCTTTTTTGTGAAAAAGCGCAAACCGCAAACCTAGTCCCATAGTCCGAATATTTATTTAGTTCTTCTCCAATTTGACTTTTACGCTTCGCAGATTGAATATGGTTGATCATGCCTTATTGTGCTCTGTCGTGTCGCGGATGAATGTTTTGTTTTTAGAAATCGGTTGGTGGAGTGTTGTTGCCCAAATCCGCTCTCAAATTTGAACGATATCTCATGGGGAGGTGAGCAAAACACAGCACATCTTCTAATGTATCGGGACATATGATTGAATTCAAAAAAGAATTATATGGGCCAATGTGCCAAGTCCATAATGCTTTTAAATTTTAGATTCTTCTTTGTTGGTCTTTGAGGCGAGGGTGAAGTAGAAATTTGGGAAAAAGGTAGGGTCATATAATTGTTGACTACTCATTTTCCCTGTTGGTTGAAATCAAATTTATTAAAAGCCTAAATTGCATTATGTACATTTCATATATTTAGTTCAGTTCGTATTGTAATAATGAATATATGTTTCTTTTTAAGTTCTATTCTACGATATAAATGCTTATGGTAAGGATTGTTGCATTAAGTTGAGGTTAAACTCTAGTACTTAACATGATTCCATTACATTGGTTCTTCTAAATTCCTTTAGGTTACATTGGTGGTAAATAGCTTTTACAGGTTAATCATTTTTAAGTATCTATTATATGGAGATCTAAGGCTGTTAATCTTGACAATTTCTAAATTCTTTTTTAAACTGAATAATTGTGTATAATGGAGCCCTTTTATTCATATCAGTTTTCATTATTATTTATTTCTATGTTACTATCTATAAAGAAAATAATGGGTCTTAGGTGTGGGTGGTTATGAAAATGTTACTATACAAAGTTAAATTTATACATTGAGTAGATTTTTGGCGGGTCTGGTTTATTAAGCTAAACACGTAAATGGGTATGGGTGAATGTGTACAATTTTATACAGGTTCGGGTATGCAGCGGTAAACCAACCATGATTGTTGCTTCCAGGAAGGGGTTTTACCTCTCTGAAAAACATATTCTACTGAGTCACTCCTTGGTGGGTTTGTTGCATCAAATAAGCCGTGTCTTTGAGACAAGAAAGCCTTTTTACTTCATAGTCTATTCGTCGACGTTTCAGTTTATAAAGCAGTTGAAGTCATTAAACATCTCATTGGCAATTGTTAGTGGCCTACAAATGCTTTTACTACACCAATTTCTCATGAGGAAAGAATTGGAGATCTACTTATGTGTGACAAGAGATTTACCTGATGCAAGCACAAAGTTGGATGGTAAAAATGACGGAAGTCGGGTTCTTGGAATGTCAGAAGAAGAGGTTATAAAGAGAAACTTATTTAAAGGCATAAGCTCATGGATGAAAGTGCCACGAGCTCATGTCAATTATATTATTCTCGCACTATTCTTTTCATTATATGATTACATTGCTCTAAATTATTGTTATTCCTTGTTGAGGTTTGTTATTTTTTAAAAGTCGAGGTTAAATTTGATGTCTCGCGGGATACTTCTACTTTAGGCGTTGTGGTTGTTAGACATCATGGATATACTGACTCACTAGAGCTCTCACCCGTTGATGGAAGGACACGATAGATTTTATTCATCATAGGGGTTTCATGAATGTGCTCTTTGGGGCGTGTGGTAATTAGACTGCTAGTGGCTAAGTAACCATTGTAACCATTCGAATCAACAAGTAAGCATTCTGGCCTTCCTAATCCTTCGTTCATATTCCTTAAGTGTTAGCAATTAGACTGCTAGTGGCTAAGTAACATTAATGACTGTTGTGAACTATTGTGGTTAAGACTGCTAAGATTGGTTATTTACTTCTTGTTTTTTAAGCCATACGGCTGGGGGCAGTAAGCTAGAGATCATGTAATATATACATATATAAGGATCGCACTTTCAACCGCTTGATAGAATGCTTGTGAAAATCGTCGATTGTCATTTGTCTTAAAAGGGAGTGCTTGATCAAGTAAAAGCCTATACTTATATTGTTACCTTATCATTCTATGAGTGTAAAAGATACTTAAAAGTCGGGTTTTACTTTAACATAAGATGATTATAACTTCTTTATTCAAATGCCATGCTTAGAAGGCCTAAGTGAGATTATTGTGTGTTAATGTTCGCCATTGGAGGAATAATGATTAACATAGTCTGTCGATTTCAATTTGTTAGTATAGTATAATGAGTATTAACCAAAATATGGAACAACATCATTGAAATGCTACTTAAGTATGTGAAATCAAAAGCCTTACATGTTGATATCTAAGGTTAATGGTTAATTTACATTAGTATGATCCGTGTTACCATATGAATCGATGTGGTGATAAGTGGATCGCTATGCTATAGTTATTAATAAGGATCGCTATATGTTAAATGACTAGACTAAGTGTGCGTTTAGATTCATGACCAAAATACCAAGCTAATAATCAAGTAAAGTCATTTATGCTTGTATATTATGTGGATTGGTATATTATGTATAACCTAGATGTATGCTTATGCATGTTCAATACAATATAAAAGATAGTATACGCTTTTTATATTGCACCTTCATGCTATCCTTGTAAACGTATGTGTAAGCCATGGTTATTTTGAAATTTAATCAAAAGGGGTTGTGTTGGTCTAAGGCATTGAGACCCTGCCTTTAAATGTTTTACATCATAATTACCAGGTGCATGTTTTAGAAAGACATATATGTCAATGCTTGCTACATTGTTTTGGTGTAATGAACCATGCCTAAGATGCTAGTCTAAAATCGCTATAATGGCAAAGCAAGTATGGGTCGGAAAGGAGCCCAAAATGGGTGGTTGTTTATGATTGAAAATATATTACCATGCCCGTAATGGTATGCAGAATGGACTGTGACTATATACTTGTTGTTGTGGCTTGAATGAGCATAAATGACTGCTAGAAAGACTTTAGTTGCTATACTAATCGTTATTGCATTATATGAATCGTTATGTGTTGCTTTACTAACTGTTGTAGTATTAAAATTCACTACTATGCTATATTGCTATGTTGGTGATTGTTAGCCTTACTTGTGTGACCTTACTAACTCGTCGTGGTATTATGAGGATTTGTATTGATGACTAAATATTTGCACTATTGATGATCGAAGTTTGAGTAGAGGAGATAGGGATAATTTGTGGAGAAATAAGGTTGATAAAATGGGTTACAATATAAAAAAAGGTAATTTGTGGAACTAGTAGCTTATAACCATGCCCCCACCAACTGTTTGATAAAAGACCTAAACGAATTGTTTTGGTAAAAAAGAACTGAATAGTAGAACAAGTAAACTATTTACTTGATTTACCCAATATATGTGATGACTGAAATATTTTGGCATAGAAAGATTTTAGCATAGTTTAGTTTTTAGGCCAAGTAATTCTAGCTTGACAAACTCCTTTGCCTACTCTGTTGAAACAAATACTAAACCAAGGAGCCAAAGCTTTTATAAAGCTAATTGGGATAACTTTAGAACTCTAAAAGATTATAGCAAGAGGTGCATTCCTAGAAATCTAGCAAAACCGAGGTTAGAGGATCATTGGGAATGGGTTAAGGAGCAGGGGGAGGCGAGGTTGCTTGCTTTAATGGCAAAGCAGTAGGAACCAAAATTTTATTTTCCGGCTTGCTTCTTTGTGATTTTATGTTAGCATCAATTATTAAAATATTAGATCCTTAAAGAGGTAGCAAAGTGGGGATTAAAAGAGCCACCATCGCCCAAGGACAACAAATTGTCACCAACCACAATAGGTAAATGGCCTCGCCCAAGATCGGTGTCAAAGCCATGTTTTAGTGGTCGCTAACATGATGGAAGAAAAAGGATCATTAAAGCGCATAACCGCTATAGCGATCTTAGAAAACCATTTTTTGACTTTAAAGTGTGATTAAAAAAAAAGCTTAACTATCATGTAAAAATCTTAAGTAAACATATAGGAACTTTAAAATTAGAATGAGAAAGAAGAAAAAGGAGGTGATCGCCATTGCAAAGCAGTGATGGGCTTAAGAGGCGATGAGTCGGGAGCTCTTTTTATGGGCTTCTAGTCAGTGTACATGTGATACCTTGGATGTACAATTGAAGTAATAGCATTACAAGAGTATGTGTTATCCTGGGATTTGCAAAGGGTCATGATATAGGTTAGTAAACTCTAAAATGAGGCTAAACATAGATGGGCATCTATTATTGGATGTATTAAGCCAAATTGGGATTTATTTAAACCTCAAAGAAATTTTTTTTGCATAATATAGAAAAATAAAGATACTTAATGCCTTAGTATGGAAATAAAAGCTATAAACCATGGGATAAACAAAAGTTGAGCATGTAAATTGAAATACTAGTTAATAAGCTACAAAAGCATTTTTGTATGCTAGAACTAAAAAACACTCATGTGTTAAAATCCTAATAAGATATAATAAGCTATATACATGTTGTGTGACACCATTAAAAGAGAAAATGGTGAAGATAAGAACATGGATGAGATATTTGAAAATGTATTACATATAAGAAATCTATCCATGACTACTAACATGCTTGATTAATGCAAATAATAACTATAATATGATTCCTATTACTTGTTGTAAGCATGTCAAACCCCATCAAAGTGAAAATTGACTAATGTGAAAATATGGATGAGATATTTGAAAAATGTATGAAATATAGGAATTTAATTACAACCATGATCATTGAAACTATGTGATATGTGAGCTTACAAACTATATAACTTAGCTATGTGATTAACATGCTTGTTAATATTAATAACTGTGTAGGATTTTGTGAGAACTCTTCAATTAAGCTGAAATCCTAACAATAGACTACAAACAAGGCAAGTTTCTAACTCTTACTTTTTATTTAGCAAGTATTCTCATTGCAGACATGTGTTCTTTAATTTACGAATCTGTCTCCCTATTATGGTTAATATAAGGTTAAATAACCTTTTTATTCCAATCAGCTTCAAAAGAATAGTATATTGAACTTCTCTCTTACATAAGTTATATTGAAAGTATGTCAATGCCATTAATTCGGTTAGATAACTATTGAGATACATTGATATTATTCATGAAACTCTCATTTAAAGTTCTCCAAACCATCTTTATTCATGAAACTCTCATTTAAAGTTCTCCAAATTTCACAGTCGTTTCTTGATGAGTGAAAGCAGACAATGAAGCTTGGCATCGTGGTGCTGCAGCTTGAGCTCAATACACGAAACCAGTAGCACCCATTACATGTAATTGATTTGATAATCGATTTCATTCCCCCGTCCCGTTACTTTTCCAGAGACATTTAAAGGCAGCTCTGATCAACATGAGCCTTCAAGCTTTGGGATCAAAGGTGGTGCATCCTTATGGAGCTTAGTCAAGAAATTCCTGGGGTATGCTAATTGCTGCAATTCCTTTTTGCTTTTACTCAATATTATTTTTATTACTTTGATTTCTCCTCTATGCACGACTATACATTCAAATTATAAGAAAAGGATAAATGTCCATTTTCTCAATCTCATGTCATTTTCTTAGGCATTCTAAAAGCTTAGATGACATTATTACTGGAACTGCTATGGTATTAATTACTAAAAAACATAATAAAGTTAAAATATTTAAAAATATTTGGACCCACACAAATAGCATAATTAACTTGAGAGTGGAATGTTCTTACGGGGATATGTACACTTTGGGTTAAATTATTATGCATGTCATATTTCACATTTAGTTTGTGTACTTTAGACTTCTTTTTTAGGACAAAATCATGTATTTGGACATGCTTTTGAGGATGGAGTATCAAGTCAGATGACCTTGTAATAAAGATGGTCCATGTAATCTGTAAAAAATAAGAACTTAATTTTGGGATACTGATTTCTTAATTCATTCTTCTCAATTACATTGGCTTATATACACAAGTATCCTAATTTATATTGTGCACTAGTACCACGTAACAACTCTATTGTCTTTTTCTACTTATGAGCAATACGGTGTACATTAGTATCACGTAGCAACTCTATTGTCTTTGTGTATTGATTTTGGCACTAAGTGCCTCTGGTGACCTATTTGCTTCATTTTCCTGACTTTGCTATTATTTTTAAATATATGCGGGGAAGATTGTTTTTCTACGACACGCTTTTACAATCTTTCGGGTATCAAATTTTTGTGCTACGTTTACGGAAGATAAGGGATAAAATTATGAAGTGTACTCTCTCTATATATATGTAGATATATACTTTGATTGAAGAACTGTGGTAGCTTTAGATGGTTAATTGTAAAAATAATGAATGATTATGTAGTGGATGATTTTATTAAGTTAATAATATTTTAGTTTTTTGTATTTTTGCCATTATTTGCTATGGGGACATTGAGCCAGCTAGATACACAAAAAGAATGTCAAATTTTGATTTGGCAACAATATAATTTGTTACCAAAGCATTGAACAAGTTTTAATATAGCAACAATTTTTTATACATTTAGTAACAAATTTTCATTGCTAATGACATTAAAAATATAATATTTGGCAACAAAAAATTAACCTAATAACAACGGAGATGATATTGTTGCTAATACTAACATAAGAGCCAACATTTTTTATCGTTGCAAATCATATCAACTTTCGTTGCACATATAAAGAAACGGCAACATATAATGTCGTTGCTAATCGACGACTTTCGTTGCTATTGAAAAATAACCAAAGAACAAACATTTTAGATTCTTTGATTCAAAGATAAATCGTTGCCAAATAATATAATCAACAACGAAAATTGTTGCTAAAAAGTTTACATTCCGCAACAAAAGCAAGCTTAGGCAATAATTTTCATAATTTACTGCAACAAAAAATGTCATTGCAAAATGGTGACAATTGCAACGAAAATGCATGGTCATTGGAAAAAAAAAGAGTTCATTTCGTTGCCAATTAGCAGGCTTTTGCAACGAAATGAGGTTTTTAGCAACAAAATTTTAATTATTTTGCAACAATGCATTTTTGTTGCTAAAGGATCGATGTCTCTATACGAAAGCCAAATTTCATTGCAAAATGTAGAACTTTTGGCAACAAAAAAAACGTTCATTACGGAACAATTAGCAACGCTCATTGCATAAATGAAAAGACGTTTAACGACAAGAAAGTCGTTGCCAAAACCCTCTGCAAACGAAATTTGGCACCTTTAGCAAGAAAATTGGTTGTTCTTTGAAGCCCCCTTTTTTTTTGTAGTGTCAGATTATTGTTGTATAGAATGCGAGAAGACTTGTTATTTATTCATAAACATTTACTGTAAGTCTTAACTTGCGGGGAAAACTTGTTTCTCACCCTTGCTAAATAAAACATTTCAGTTAGGAACGAAGAGGTCAGCGGATCGAAGAAGAACAAAGGCAAAGGCAAAATGCTGGAGTAGTATAATAAACATTATTATTATTATATGGTATTTTAAACCCTTTTTTGTATATCTAAAGGGTATGTCTGTAATGTTAAGGTTAGAGAATCTGGGATTAATGTATAAACAATCTCTCTTAATGACTTATGTATTATTATTTCTATATGAATGGGTTGTTAGATGTTATTATATTGTAGATCGTGAACACCAAACTCGGGGTCAGGTAACCCGAATTTGGGGCGCCACATGAGATAAGTTTTACAAAATTTATCGTAAACCATGTTCTAGAATTGGTTATGATATTACGTGTTTTGTTGTTATAATTGTTATAACTAGCATGTATATATGTATGTATTTATGTGTTGTATGATAAATTACGTTCACTGAGAAAGAGAACTTTGTTTTTCAATGAAAAATATATACGAACATATGTTTTGCATGATAACAAATTTAGTATGTGATTGTATGCTGATTATGAAATTGAACGTTGAGTATATTGATTTGTTATGAAATTCAGAGAATCGTAGTCTCAAGGAATCAAATTGGTTTATAAATTGTGGTTACCATGTTCACTGTGTAAACAAACGTCGATAATGGAGTTTTGGTTTAAAATAGTGTTTTCAAAGAATTAAGTTTTCTAAAATTTGTTGTTTAATTGTTGTTAATTGTTATATGAATAATTGGCTATGTAAGTTATGTAAGGGGTACATGTGATATTAGATGTTAGCAGTATCAATTAGTATCGAACTTAGTTGTTTTATTCTTCGTCGAATTGCTTCTGTGAGTTAAAATCCACGCTCCAGCTTGAAGTCTCACGCCTTAGCGCCAAAATCGGTATACCAGCCGGACTTCATGCGCGTCTGCGAAGTCAAGTCACCGGACTTCGAGCCACAATAGCCGAAGTCCTTGTGTATTTTCGCTACAAGGCGCCACCTTAGCCGCTTATGCCTTACTCTTATTCAAACTACTATGGGCAGCGCCACTTAGCAGAATGCTCATAAATGACTTTTGTCTGACACAGAAGTCTGAAAATTTTAGTTATAATGCTATATAAACATATATTTATGTTATTGTAGTATTGTAATGCATTGAACGAGCATGGTGTAAATACCTAACGAGTTAGTATCATTTTAACTAGATAAGTTGATTACGTGGTTAGACATTTAAACCATACGTGATGTAGAATTGATAATGACTGATAATGTTATGATAACATATGTATATATAATATTGTGATTTGGATTATAACGGTTTAATCTACGCGCAAGGCAAGTTTTTAAACCTATCTTTTTACATTGAGCAAGATTTCTTTCGTTGAACAAGTTATTATTCTAGTTCAATTACAATTATGCAAGTTTTCTAATCCTAAATCTTCGTTATGAAAATCTTCTAACTCCATACCTTCGCTGAGTTAGTTTGTTATGATTATGCAAGTTTCTTAATTCTAAACTTGTTATATTAACATGCAAGTACCTTTATTCAGTTGAACCAATTTATCATTCAAGTTATTGTTTTTTATGCATGCTTGATATTAAATTCTGAGAGGTAACCTTAGTTTAATGTTGTTCAAAGCAAGGTATGATAGATTATTCAATTGTTATGCTATTAGATTATTCCTAAAGCATGAACTTAGAATGCATTGTTTATTCAGTTATGATTATTCAATAACATAGTGTTATTATCTTTTATTCAACTAATCCTTAGTTGATGTTCGTTGAATTCTAAATTACCTTGAAGTGTATCCAAACCAAACTAACTTCGGTGCGGACTTGTACTCTAAATACTGAGATGAACAACCCTAGTATTAGGGGTTACGCTTAGTTTTATACTTTGCGTTGAAATGTTTGTGCACAATACATGTACGAAGGATTGATCCCCCTAAGTACCTTAGAGCCTTTATAGTCGTATGACTGTTAAAGTTAAAGTTGGAAGATTACTTATAACTGTGGACTTGGTTCGTGGTCAATAGACCCTCAGTGAATGTTATGATTTTCAGAATATTAATAGAACATATTGTTCAGTTCTATTGTGCCTAGTATTTGGCAAGTGATGTAAAGGTTAAAAGTTTATATTGTTGTTATTCCAAGTGAGCCTTCTTTGCTCACTCTTGCCTATAAAATTCTTACAGCTAAAGATGAAAAGGGTGACGTACCTAGCACCAGTAAAGGAAATGGAAAGATGAACAAGTACTAAAGACTTGTAATCATTTTGATAGTTTTATTATCAGACTTTGGTTTAAATATTGTAATGAAGTTTATTTACATTTTCTGGATGAATGATTGTTTGTAAAGGTTAGATAACCTGGGAGATTTTTATTTAATGCAATCCTATATGGGCAGGTTTATTATTCAATTTTATTATGATTGGGTAATTATAAATGAATGTTTTGATTAAGTGAACACCAAATCTTGAGGAAATGAAGTACCAGGATTTGGGGGTGTCACACATGTTCTCCAATATTGAATTCCACGTCCTTTCGATGAAGATCAGCATAACTCTTTCGACGATCTTGTGAGGTTTTTATACATTGTCAGATCATTTGAATCTTTTCTGTTGTCATGCGTACTAATTTTGGTCCCAACAACGTTGCTTCACCCACCTCATCCCAGCATACTGGAGAACGACACTTTCTTCCAAACAATGCCTCAAATGGAGCCATGCCGATACTTTCTTGATAACTATTGTTGTAGGAGAATTCCACTAATGGCAAGAACTTGTCCCAACTTCCCTTGAAGTCAAGGACACAGAGTCTTAATAGATCTTCAAGAGTTTGAGTAGTCCTCTCCGACTGCCCGTCCGTTTGAGGATGATATGCCGAACTAAATCATAAATCCGTGCTCATAGCTTTTTGCAAACTAACCTAAAACCGTGAAGTGAATCTTGGGTCTCGATCCGAAACTATGGATACTGGCATACCATGCAGTCTTATAATCTCATTTATGTATATACGAGTCAAGACGTTCAAGTGTATAAGTTTCTCGTATAGGTAAGAAATGAGCAGACTTGGACAATCTATCAACGATGACACAAATCGCATCTATGCCTTGAGAAACCTTGGGAAGACTAGTAACAAAATCCATGGTAATGTGCTCCCACTTCCATTCTGGAATTTCAAGTGGTTGCAATGGACCTTTTGGCACTTGATGCTCCGCCTTGACTCATTGACAAGTTAAACACCTTGAGATAAACTCCGTTATCTCTCTCTTCATATTGCTCCACCAAAATGTATGTCGAAGATCACGATACATTTTGGTACTCCTAGGATGGATTGCAAATGGTGTGTTGTGCGCCTCCATCATGATTTTATACTTTAAATCAGGGTCGTTAGGAACATAAAGTCTGGAGTTGACTCTATGTATTCCTTCTTCATCGATTCTTGCTTCTGGAATAGCACCTTCTTGCACTTTCTACTTCATACACATCAACTCCAGGTCTTTAACTTGAGCAACTTTAACTTTATCAATTAAAGTCGGTTTTATTCGTATGTTTGCCATCATCACTTGGGTCCCTGGAGTCTTTAATTCTATCTTCATCCTTTGCAAGTCATACAAAATGGGCCTTTGCGTTGACAATAACGCACTTGTACCTGCATATGATCTTCTACTTAATGCGTCAACTACTACGTTCGCTTTTTCAGGATGGTATTGAATAGTATGATCATAATCTTTCAACAGTTCGAGCCAACGTCGTTGCCGTATATTGAGTTCCTTTTGAGTGAAGAAATATTTGAGGCTTTTATGATTCGTATAGATCTCCACTTTCTCCCCATACAAGTAATGCCTCCAAATTTTAAGTGCGAAGACAACAGCTGCCAACTCTAGATCATGAGTAGGATAATTCCTCTCATATTCTTTGAATTGTCGTGAGGCGTAGGTTATGACTTTCCCATGTTGCATGAGAACACATCCTAAACCTTTGCCCGCAAGCATCACTATAGATGACAAATCCCTCTGAACCAGACGGTATTGTTAGAACAGGTGTTGAAATGAGTCTCCTCTTGAGTTCTTGAAAACTCTTCTCACATTCCTCGCTCCAACTGAATTTTGTTTCTTTCTGAGTCAGCTGAGTTAATGGAGTAGCGATTTGAGAAAACCCTTCTATGAATCTCCGATAATAACCAGCTAAGCCGAGAAAGCTATGTACTTTGGTCACTGATTTAGGTTGCTCCCAGCTTTGTATTGCTTCAATCTTTGCCGGGTCAACAGATATTCCATGACTTGATATCACATGCCCAAGGAATGTAACTTCCCCAAGCCAGAACTTTCATTTCTTCAACTTAGCATAAAGCTTGTTTTCACGAAGCTTTTAGAGTATCAGCCTCAAGTGTTGCTCATGATCTTCATGGCTTTTGGAATATACGAGGATGTCATCAATAAAGACGACCACAAAGTGATCCAAATATTCCTTGAATACTCGGTTCATCATATCCATGAAGGCGGCAGGAGCATTAGTCAATCCAAAGGACATGACTAGGAATTCGTAATGTCCGTATCGAGTTCTGAAAGAAGTCTTTGGAATGTCATCAGTTTTAATCTTTAACTGGTGATATCTGAAACGAAGATCGATCTTTGAAAAGAATTTGGCTTCTTGCAACTGGTCAAACAAGTCCTCAATACGTGGCAATGGTTACCTATTTTTGATGGTGACATGATTCAACTCCCAATAATCAATACAAAGTCGCATACTCCCATCTTTCTTCTTCACTAATAGAACTGGAGCACCCCAAGGAGACATACCAGGATGAATGAAACCGATGTATAACAATTCCTGCGGTTGGGTCTTTAACTCCTGATGTTCAATAGGAGCCATTCGATATGGGGCTTTGGAAATGGGTTTTGTACCGGGTTCAAGGTCGATACAAAATTCAATTTCACGCCTGGGGTAGGCTGGGAAGTTCTTGTGGAATACGTCAGAAATTTATTAACAATAGAAATATCATTCAAAACTGACATATTTTTGTTTAAATCCGTGACATGAGCTAAGAAGGCTTGACATCTGTTTTTCAATAAATGAATAGCTTTATGGCTTGAGATGACAGTGATTGATTTTAATGGTTTGGTTGCTTAAATTCGCATAATAGGTTGGTTAGGAATGTGAAAGCTAACAACCTTACAAAAATAATCAGTTTTTGCATGATGAGTAGTTAACCAATCAATCCCTAGAATTACGTCAAATGCAAGTATTTTAATGAAATAAGATCGACAGGTAATCTAAGGGTACCGATTTGAACCAAACAAGACTTATAAACAGTGGATGTAATGAAGGTTTCTCCCAATGGAGTTTCAATAGATAAGTCAAAGTCTAATTTCTCTGGAGTCAAATTTAAATGCTGAGCGTAAGTAGGAGAAATAAAAGAATGCGTAGAACCGGTATCAAATAAGGTATATACTTTGCTAGAATTTATGATAAGCTTACCCGAGATGACCTCGTTCGGGTTTCTTGCTTTCTGGGAGGTCACGACAAACGCTCTCCCTTGAACTACTGGTTTTGACTTATCTGGGACGGCATTTGGTGTCACCGTTCCAACTGGACTTATCTTCGTTGTACGATAAAATCGGGCTAGGTGACCCTCTCTTCCATAATTGTAATACGCTTTGGACTGCATCGCGCAGTTTGGACTGATGTGTCCCTCCCCTCCGCATTTGAAGCATATTATAGGTGGTCGTTCTCTTTCCTTAACAATGGGTGCTGGTGCTGACGTCTTTCCATCATTGTTGAATCTCATTTTCTTGAAATGTCCCTTTTATTGTCTTGGCCATGATTACCACCAAAGTGGTTACCATTTTTGGTATGTTGATTCCCTCCACGTTTGTTGTCACTGCTTCGATGACTGCTACCACTGGTATTATCGTTTTGCCAGCTGCTCTCCCTTGGTTGGGATGTCTCATTATCGCGCTCCAATAACTGAGCCCTATTTACAACATCTGAATACAAACACATTTCATGAGATATAAGATATTGACGTATCTCGGGTTTCAAACCTCTTAGAAACATCCATGTCATTCTATCCTCGTTATTAACTAAATGGGACGCAAACCGGGACAACTCGGCAAACTTAACTTCGTACTACGATATGATAATGTTGTTTTGCTCAAGTTTAATGAACTCTACCTCTTTCATGTGACGAATACTTTCGGGAAAGTACTTGTCGTTGAGCAGTTCTTGGAACTTCTCCCAAGTCATCTTCAAATCTGGCAGTTGAGTACGCTTCTGATTCCCACCAAGAATCGCCTCTCCTCGCAACATAAAGGTGGCAAAGGGAAACTTTTTCTCCTCAGAGCATCCCAAGACATCAAATATCTTGGTGATCTGCTTTATCCACGTCTCCGCCTTAAGTGGTTTTGGCTCTCTAATAAACTCCGCTGGTCCCAGCTCCTTGAACTGCTTAGTGGTGATCGTCCGAGAGTTGCCAGTGTTTCCACCTGCATTTTAGACATTAGTCTCTCTTGCCTAATGTTGCATGAATTGCAGAAAGCCCCTAAATATTTTGTCTTTCATCATTTGGTCGGTGTTATTGTTTGCATGAGGATTGTTGCCTTCCTGATGCACATTTTCCTGGTTATTGATCGTTGGTGATTCAACGGTCTCATGTGGTCCATTACTATTCTCAACATTCTCGGATGTCATTTTCAAATACTGCCACAAAATAAGGGTTAATTGACATGTCACATATTATCCCTATACTCTGACCGACCAATTAAATACCAAATAAACTTAGGTAGGTCATACTAGCGAAGGAATTCCCCGTCTCTCCCCTCCTAGTTCTTATCTCACATCTCAGCTAGAGATCATATCCCTAAGCTTTGATACCAACTGTGACGCCCCCAAAATAGGTATACATCACCCATCTTGAGTCGCCAATACATGGTATAAAAATTCAAATACAACTTAATAATACAATTGTCGTGTAAAATACGACAAAACATAAACTGAGAGTTTAATACGAATATTGTATTCTAGACAGTATTCAAACTAAAATGGAGTCCTCAATATATTTATTATCACACTATTTCATAGAATAGTGAGGACTACTAATGCTATCATCTGGACCATCACTCCGTTCCCTGACTAGTCCCAGCTATATTCTCATTTCCTGAAGAGAACAATGAAAGCAAAGGGTGAGCTCAACTAGCCCAGTAAGAAATATTATGACTAAGATAATGAAGAATAATTTATCGTTAGCCTTCAACAATGTTAAACTGATAAAATATAACAAACATCAAGTTTAACTACAGCAGAACAAGCAATCCATTAGAAGAGTCAAGTAGAGCATGATATCTACTATCTTCTATGATTTAAAAAGGTTTTTCATCACTTTTATCTTTGAGACTCAGCTTAATAAATAATTCACATCATCGAATCACCCTTGCACTACGGCCAAGGATATTCTTTAGTATCACGACCACAAATTATCCATGCACTACCGGCCAAGGATATTCGTGTATTCATCAATTGGTCATGATCATGCCAACAACTGTCCATCAATGCACTACGGGCCAAATGAGGACTTTTAACACATCATTTGTAACATTACGGTCATGATTATACCGAATAATCCCTGGTCATAATCATACCAAGTCCATATATGTATTACGGCCATAGATGACTTTCAACATAATATAAGCATGAAGATGATGACAATTATATAAGAATTCAATTAAATGAAAGCAAAGGATAAATTTTAAAGATTTATAATTTAATTTATCCAGAAATTAATAACGTCCAAATTGTCAACATGATACTGCTTTGTGGAGTAAAATTCAAGAATAATATTGTATAAAAAATGATTTAGACCGAAAACGAATCAATTTTTATCATGAATAGTACCCCGGGTGAATAGTAACTGAGTGAATAGTACTCCGTGAATAGTGACTTCGGGAATAGTAACCCCAACATGAAAAAGTTAAAACTTATCAAGAATGCTCAGAATAATATTTCCATGAAAAGATACTAGATGAAGTGCAAATATCAAGGATATTCTACTAATTTCATGGAGTATAGAAGCCAAAACTTAACAAAATGAGTATAGAATTCGAAATCTGAAACGAAATAATATAACTTACATACTACAGAGTATGGAAGAAAATATTATTTTATATTGTTAGTTCCCAATAGGCACAATAGATCTAGAAGGGGGGGGTTAAATAGATCCTTTTTAATTTAAATACTTTTCTAGTTTATTTTGTATTTCTAATCATTTATCATATGACAAACATAAGAATCTTTTCAAGTACAACGGAATAAGTAAAAGATCCCCTTCATTGATATATTCATAATCAAACATACATTGTTCGTAGAGTTAGTTCAGTTGTAAGTAGTTAAAACATACATGGCAGTTACAACAGTTAATATACATAATGTAAATGACATAAAGTAAAAGACACAAGGGGTTTTAAGTGGTTCAGAGACTCAAGCTCCTAATCCACTCTTCTACTTTCAACTAGCAGGATTTTCACTAAGGAAGCGCAGTACCCCGAATCACTAAGATTCCTTCAAGGCCAGCAGCCTTGGGACTTCAATTCACTAAGAACTCTTCAAGGCCAGCAGCCTTGGAACTTCTCTAGTTCCCTAGGAACTCTTCCAGCCCATTAGGCTTGGAATTTCATTTAGTCCCTCCGGACAAGGACCCCTCAGGCCCTGGCTTCTTGTTGTTGAGTTGTTTGTTTGTTTGTTGGAGTTGGTTGTAAGACTCCAAATTATTAATAAATGAAATTTAATTTCCTCTATTTATTATTTTGAAATAGTAAGGGTTGATTTGATTAAAGTGGTTAATTATGGGTAAAATGCGCAAATATTTTAAATAAGCAAGTGGTTATAAAATATTTATTTTTATCGGAGAATATTCATTTGGTCGTGGAATATTCTTATTGTCGGGGAATATTCATACGACGCAGCCTTGTGTGGGCCCCATAACGAAAAGCGATTGGATGAAGAAAACAACAAGTATAAGTTATTTATAAATAATAGCATAGTTGTTACCGTTAATACTGTTGGAATACCTGGCGGTTAAAACACAGTAATACACGTTGTTGCACAGTAACACACGGTATTGTGCCAATTATTGATTCTTACGTAAGAAGGCATTACTCAATAATTGTTACAGTAATTACTATTCAGCATTTTATTTTATTGATTCAATAATTGTTGCGTTGATATTTTATATTATTTTTGTTTCAATAATTGTCACTACACAATATTTTCCATTATCGAAACAATAATTCATATTATCTGAATAATATTATTAGATAACATTATTGGCAATGTCTAGAAAGTTACATCTAAGGAGAGGTTTGGTCACCTAATCATGCGCCAAGAAGGAGAAATCCTTATTGGAAAGCCCCATCTTTCCCGGAAGCGCTCGGTTGTCGATGATTGTGATTGTAATATTATTTGTGAATAATTAATTATTGATTTATATGATAAGGAAAATATTCATTTTATGTGGATATAGATGGAGAAAATTTTTAAAGTGACAATTGTTGAAAATCGATATTTTATTTTTTCTGATAAAAATAATATTTTATTATTACAGTATAATAATAATGATATTTTTTACAATGGATGTGAGATATATGAGTATATGAGGAGGAATGGTATTTTTGTTGCAAAAGTTATTTAAAACATGTTAAACATGTCTGTGGGCCCATTTCTTGACTGAAATTTGATTATACTAAAATCGCTTGCTTTTGGATTTTTTGGTTAATTTCGGTTTGGAATTTGGAAAAACATTCTTCTGCAAAGTTGTAGATAATGAAATTTCCTATGGAAATGACATGTGGTTCAAATTTTTCTGACAAAAGCGCTATTTATTATTAATTATTGAAGTTCTGAAGTTCTGAAATAATTGATTTTTGGAAGTTTTATTTATTTTTATTAATAAAAACGTTTTTTATATTTTTTGGGCATCATTAACATGTGCAAGGTGGCTGAATTCTGATTTAAGAAGTGGGCGTAGGAATTTTGTATATATATATTAATATTATATTAAATTTTCTGCTTTGGTGTTCTAAGCATTTTCCTATAAATAAGGTGCTTAGGTTAGAATTGAAAATCACACCAGAAACTGAAATCTTCCCTCTCTTTCTCTCTCGATATATTGAGCGTATTCTTGTGAGTATTTTGATACTTTAAGTGTTGTTATACGGTGCAAGTTCCCTTCACCACTATATTCAGTATTCCAGCCAGAAGTACTATTCTTTCGAGGTAAGGGATGCTATTTTCTTCTTAAATGATATTATTTCTTTCAATATCATTATGCCAGAATATTGGGAGTATTTTTCTTATAAAATTCTTGTCTTTTAGTGTTCGGGTTTATTATTCACGTATACGGCACTATTCACGTATACTACACTATTCACGAATGCGACACTATTCACAGAAAAATTAAAATTTTGTTTTTCGTCCAAAATATCTATTATGGATACTAGCTTTGATTGTATCCATGTTTTAATCATTCTTCAATTTTACTCCACTATAATTATTTATGAGGTATTTTTGGACATGGATAAACCGAAATACGAATCCTTAATATTTGTTATTTTGTTTCACTGGATTCGTTTCCTTTAAAATATTTTTCATCATCCTCAGTCCTAAATGATGATATTATCGAATATCTCGTATTCTGTAGTGCAAAGATGAATGGTTTCTGATGAATATCTTTGGCCCGTAGGGCAAAGATGAATAGGTGTTTAGATGAACATGACCAACTGATGAATATCTTTGGCCTGTAGTGCAAAAATGAATATTTGATTCCAGATATATGTTGATTGATGTTATAGGGATAAAATATTGACGATGGACTTTTAAATTCATATATAGAAGATGGTAGATTTTATTTCTATTTAACTCTTCTAATGAATTATTATCTCTCATTCATGAATATTGATTTAAAACTTGTTGTTTATTGTATTCTATTAGATTTTTCCCTGTTGAAGACTAACAATAGTTTGTTCTATATTATCTTGGTCATAATATTCTTTACCAGGCTAGTTGAGCTCACCATTTTCCTTTTTGTTGCATTTTTCTTCTCAGGAGGCGAGAATGTAGCAAGTACTAGTCAGGGTATGGAATGAAGGTTCTAGAAAGTCGTTTTAGTAGTCCTCACCATTTTTGTAAAATAATGTATCAATAATTATAATGAGGACTTATTTGAGTGTTGATATTGTCTAGATGACAATATTTGTATTTAAACTCATAGTTTTTATGATGTACTAATAAAGTTGTAGTTGTTTCTGTACCATATATTTTACGACTCAGAATGGGTTTTGTATACCTATTTTGGGGGTGTCACAGTTGGTATCAGAGCTTAGGGATATGATCTCTGGCCGAGATCGGGGAATAGAACTAGGAGGGGAGAGACGAGTAAATCATTCGCTAGTGTGTCCTACCTAAGCTTATTTGTTGGTCGGTCATAATATAGGGGTATTATGTGATATGTTAATTTGTTAAATTAACCCTTGTTTTATGGCAGTATTTGAGAATGTCGACTGAGAATGTTAAGAGTGGAGTAAATGAGACTGTGGAGTCACCTTTGCTCACCAACGAGGAGAACGTGCAATAGGCTGGCAATGTTCCTCCTGTGAATAACACCACTGAGCGGATGATGAACGATGGGATGTTTAGAAGCTTTTTGCAGTTCATGCAAAATCAGACGAGGGAGACTCGTGTTCAAAATATAAGAGGAAATGATAGAAATTCATGGTTTGTCACAGCCAAGCAGTTCAAAGAGTTGGGACCACCAGAATTTATTGGAAAGCCGGATCCGATTAAGGAAGAGACGTGGGTTAAACAAATTACCAAGATATTTGATGTCTTGGGATGCACGGAAGAATGAAGGTTCCATTCACCACCTTTATGTTCCGTGGTGAGGAGGAGGATCACTCGTGGGAGTCGTGAAAGCGTACTCACCTGCCAGACTCAAAGATGTCTTGGAAGACATTTTAGAAACTGTTCAATGACAAATACTTTCCTGAAAGTATTCATCATATGAAAGAGGTAGAGTTTATTAGACTGGAGTAGAATAACATGACGGTGTCCCAGTACGAGGCGAAGTTTGCAGAGTTGTCCAGGTTTGCACCTCATTTGGTGGAGAATGAGGAACGTATGACGATGTTTCTGAGAGGTTTAAAACCTGGCATACGTCAATATCTCATTTCTCATAAATTTTCTCTTTATTCAGGATGTTGTAAACAAGGCTCAATTATTAGAACGAGATAACGAGTACTACTGTCAATCGAGGGACCACAACCAAGATTACATCTGTGATGTAGCCATCGTCGAACAACGATAACTAGCGGAGAAAGAAAAATACGGACAAGAGCGGCAACCACTCTGGTGGTAATCATGGCCATGAGAATAGAAGAAGCGAGTCGGGAGGAGATTTTAAAAAGAGGAGATTCAACAATGACAATACGAAGACGTCAGCACCAGTAGCAACTGGTTTCAAGGGAGGAGAACGACCACCGGTCATATGCTATAAGTGCGAAAAAGAAAGACATATCAGCCCAAACTGCCCACAACAGTTTAAGGTATGTTATAATTGTGGAAAGGAATGACATATCGCTCGAGATTGTACTGTAGTGAAACTAAGTCCAGTGGGGATGGTGACTCAAAAGGCTGTCCCAGAAAATTCAAAATCAACGGTTCCTGGAAGAGCGTTTGTCATGACTGGTCAACATGCGAGGAACCCAAACGAGGTGATCATGGGTAAGCTAATCATAAATTCATGCAAATTTTATACCTTACTAGATACCGGTGCTACCCATTCATTTATTTCTCCTGCTTGTGCTCAACGTTTAAACTTAACTCTGGAGAAATTAGACTTTGATTTATCTGTGGAGACTCCGTTAGGAGAAACTTTCATCACATCCACTGTTTATAAATCTTGTTTGATCCAAGTTGGCACCATCACCTTACCTGTTGACCTTATCTCTTTAAAGATACTTGCATTTGACGTGATTTTAGGGATTGATTGGTTAACTACTCATCATGCCAAAATTGATTATTTTTGTAAGATTCTTAGTTTTCATATTCCTAACCAACCTGTTGTGCGAATTCAAGCAACTAAGCCATTAAAATCAATCACTGTTATATCAAGTCATAAAGCTATTCGTTTATTATAAAACGGATGTCAAGCTTTCTTAGCCCATGTTATGGATTTAAATAAAGACACGTCATATTTGAATAATATTCCTGTTGTTATTGACTTTTCCGACGTATTTCTCAAGAACTTCCCGGCCTACCCCGTAACGTGAAGTTGAATTCTTTATTGATCTTGAACCTGGTATAAATCCCATTTCTAAAACCCCATATCGAATGGCTCCTATCGAACTTCAGGAGTTAAAGGTCCAACTACAGGAGTTGTTGGACATCGGTTTCATTCATCCTAGTACATCTCCTTGGGGTGCTCCTGTTTTATTTGTAAAGAAGAAAGACGGGAGTATGCGACTTTGTATTGACTATCGGGAATTGAACCATGTCACTATCAAGAATAGGTATCCGCTACCTTGTATTGATGACCTGTTTGACTAGTTGTAAGGAGCACAATTCTTTTCAAAAATCAATCTTCATTCTGGATATCATTAGCTAAAAGTTCAAACTGAGGATATTCCGAAGACTGCCTTTAGAACTCGGTACGGGCATTATGAATTCCTAGTCATGTCTTTTGGATTGACTAATGCTCCTGCGGCTTTCATGGATATGATGAACTGAGTATTCAAGGATTATTTGGATCAGTTCGTTGTTATCTTTATTAATGACATCCTCATATATTCCAAAAGCTATGAAGATCATGAGCACCATTTGAAGTTGGTACTGCAAAGGCTTCATGATAACAAGCTATATACCAAGCTGAAGAAATACGAGTTCTGGCATGAGGAAGTAGCATTCCTTGGGCACGTGGTGTCAAAACACGAAGTATCTGTTGACCCGACGAAGATTGAAGTAATACAAAGTTGGGAGCAACCGAAATTGGTGACCGAAGTACGTAGCTTTTTGGGCTTAACTGGTTATTATCGGAGATTTCTGGAAGGATTTTCTCGAATCGCTACTCCGTTAACTCAGCTGACTCGTAAAGATACAAACTTCGTATGGAGCGAGGAATGCGAGAAGAGTTTTCAAGATCTGAAGAGGAGACTCATTTCGACACCTGTTTTGACAATACCATCTGGTTCGGATGGATTTGTTATCTACAGCGATGCTTCAGGCAAAGGGTTAGGATGAGTTCTCATGAAACGTGGGAAAGTCATAGCCTATGCCTCGCGACAACTTAAAGAATATGAGAGGAATTATCTTACTCTTGATCTAGAGTTGGCAGTAGTCGTTTTCGTGCTAAAGATCTGGAGGCACTATCTATATGGGGAGAAAGTGGAGATATATTCAGACCATAAAAGCCACAAATATTTCTTCACTCAAAAATAACTCAACATGCATTAACGACGTTGGCTTGAGCTGTTGAAAGACTACGACCATACCATTCAATACCATCCGGAAAAGCGAACGTGGTAGCTGACGCATTGAGTAGAATATCATACGCGGGAGCGAGTACGATGTTGTCAACACAAAGGCCCATTTTGTGTGATTTACAAAAGATGAAGATAGAATTCAAGAATCCGGGGACCCATGCAATGATGTCAAGTATACGTATAGAACCAACTTTAATCAAAAAAGTTAAAGTTGCTCAAGTCACAGACCCGGAGGTGATGCGTATGAAGAAGAAAGTACAAGAAGGTGTAATTCCAGAGGCAAGAATCGATGAAGAAGGAATATTTCGAGTCCACTCCAGACTTTGTGTTCCTTATGATTCTGATTTGAAGTACAAGATCATGATGGAGGCACACAATACACCATTTTCAATCCATCCTGGAAGTACCAAAATGTATCGTGATCTTCGACATACATTTTGGTGGAACAATATTAAGAGAGAGAATGCAATGTTTATCTCGAGGTGTTTAACTTGTCAACGTGTAAAGGCGGAGCATCAAGTGCCTAAGCGACCATTGCAACCACTTGAGATTCGAAATGGAAGTGGGAACACATTACCATGGATTTCGTTATGGGTCTTCCCACGGTTTCTCAAGGCATAAATGTTATTTGGGTTGTTGTTGATAGATTAACCAAGTCTGCTCATTTCTTACCGATACGGGAGACTTATTCCCTTGAACGCCTTGCTCGTATGTACGTGAATGAGATTGTGAGGTTGCATGGCATGCCCGTATCCATAGTTTTCGATCGTGACCCAAGATTCACTTCAAGATTTTGGGTTAACTTACAAAAAGCTATGGGCATGGATTTACGATTTAGTTCAGCATACCATCCTCAAATGGATGGACAATCGGAGAAGACTATTCAAACTCTTGAAGATCTATTAAGACTTTGTGTCCTAGACTTCAAAGGGAGTTGGGATAAGTATTTACCATTGGTGGAATTTTCCTACAATCACAGTTATCAGGAAAGTATAGGTGTGGCTCCATTTGAAGCATTATATGGACGGAAGTGTCGCTCTCCAGTGTGTTGTGATAAGGTAGGTAAAGCAACATTATTGGGACCAGAGTTGGTACGTATTACTACAGAAAAGATCTAAATGATTCGACAACGTATACAAATGGCACAGGATCGACAAAAGAGTTATACGGATCTTCATCGAAAGGACGTGGAATTTAGTATTGGGGATCATGTATTATTGTGTGTTGCTCCACGGAAAGGAGTTACAAGATTTGGGAAGAGAGGAAAGCTCAATCCACGATTTATTGGTCCATTTCAGATTCTTGACCGAGTAGGAAATGTGGCCTATAGACTCGCGTTACCTCCAAGTATGTCTCGTGTTCATAATGTTTTTCATGTATCCGTACTTCATAAATATATGAAAGGCCCGAACCACATTATTGAGTTAGAACCAGACGAGATAGCCGAGGATTTAACGTATGAAGAGGTACCTGTCAAGATTTTGGATAGGAAGGAGCATGTCCTACGCACAAAGGTCATACCACAAGTTAAAGTTTTATGGAGGAACCATGCTATTGAGGAAATGACCTGGGAGTTGGAAACGGAAATGAAAGCGAGGTATCCTCATCTTTTCAAAACACCAGGTATGTACGTCAATTTCGAGGAAGAAATTTCATAAGGAGGGGAGGTTGTAAGACCCCAAATTATTAGTAAATAAAATTTAATTTCCTCTATTTATTATTTTGAAATAGTAAGGGTTGATTTGATTAAAGTGGTTAATTATGGGTAAAATGCGCAAATATTTTAAATAAACAAGTGGTTATAAAATATTTATTTTTATCGGAGAATATTCGTTTAGTCGTGGAATATTCTTACCGCTTCGGAAATATTAAATGATCATCGCGACCTTTTGTGTGGGTCCCATAACTAAAAGCGATTGGATGAAGAAAACGACAAGTATAATTTGTTTATAAATAACGACGTAGTTGTTATTCAAGTATTATCTTGTTAGAATACCCGTTGGTTAAAACACGATGAATACGCGTTGTTGCATCTGCAGAATAATACCAGTATTGCACAAATTATTGATTCTTGTGTAAGAAGGCACTACTCAATAATTGTTACAGTAATTACTATTTAGTATTTTATTTTATTGATTCAATAATTGTTGCGTTGATATTTAATATTATTGTTGTTTCAATAATTGTCACTACACAGTATTTTCCATTATCGAAATAATAATTCATATTATCTAAATAATATTATTAGATAACATTATTGGCAATGTCTAGAAAATTCTATCTAAGGAGAGGTTTGGTCACCTAATTGCGCGCCAGTAAGGAGAAATCCTTATTCGAAAGCCCCATCTTTCCGGAACCTACTGGTTGTCATGATTGTGATTCTAAGAATATTATTTGTGAATAATTAATTATTGATTTATATGATAAGAAAATATTCATTTTATGTGGATATAGATGGAGAAAATTTTAAAGTGACAATTGTTGAAAATCGATATTTTATTTTTTCCGATAAAATAATATTTTATTATTACGTATAATAATAATGATATTTTTACAATGGATGTGAGATATATGAGTATATGAGGAGGAATGGTATTTTGTTGCAAAAGTTATTTAAAACATGTTAAACATGCCCATTTCGAAATTTGGGCCCATTTCTTGTTTTGAATTTGGAAAAAAATTTGATTATAATGAAATTTCCTATTGAAAAAAATCAAATTTTTTTGACAAAAGCGTTTGTGGATTTTGAAGTTAAGTTTAATTTGGAAGTTTTATTTATTTTGGAATTTGGAAAACATTCTTCAAGGTGGTCAATTTCTGATTTAAGAAGTAAGTTGTAGATAATGAAATTTCCTATGGAAATGACATAAATGGTTCAAATTTTCCTCTCGATAAAGCGCTATTTATTATTAATTATTGAAGTTCAAGTTCAAATAATTAATTTTGGAAGTTTTATTTATTTTTTTATTAATAAAAACATTTTTTATTTTTTGGGCATCATTAACATGTGCAAGGTGGCTGAATTCTACACTATTCACGTAAAAATTAAATTTTTGTTTTTGGTCCAAAATATATATTATGGATACTAGCTTTGATTGTATCTATGTTTTGATCATTCTTTAATTTTACTCCACTATAATTATTTATGAGGTATTTTTGGACATGGATAAACCGAAATACGAATCCTTAATATTTGTTATTTTGTTTCACTGGATTCGTTTCCTTTAAAATATTTTTCATCATCCTCAGTCCTAAATGATGATTTTACTGAATATCTTTGGCCTATAGTGCAAAGATGAATGATTTCTGATGAATATCTTTGGCCCGTGAGTGCAAAGATGAGCAGTGTTTAGATGAACATGACTAATCGATGAATATCTTTGGCCCTGTAGCGTAAAGATGAATATTTGATTCGGATATATGTTGATTGATATTACAGGATAAAATATTAACGATGGACTTTTAAATTCATATATGTAAGATAGTAGATTTTATTCTCTATTTAACTCTTCTAATGAATTATTATTTTTCATTGCGAATATTGATTTGAAACTTGTTGTCTATTGTATTCTATTAGATTTTTTCCCTGTTGAAGACTAACGATAATTTGTTCTATATTATCTTTGTCATAATATTCTTTACTGGGCTAGTTGAGATCACCATTTTTCTTTTTGTTCCATTTTTCTTCTCAGGAGGCGAGAATGTAGCGAGTACTAGTCGGGATATGGAATGAAGGTTCTAGAAAGTCGTTTTAGTAGTCCTCACCGTTTTTGTAAAATAATGTATCAATAATTGTAATGAGGACTTATTTGAGTGTGGATATTGTCTAGATGATAATATTTGTTTTTAAACTCACAGTTTTTATGTTGTATTAATAAAGTTGTAGTTGTTTTGTACCATATATTTTGACGACTCAAAATGGGTGTTGTATACCTATTTTGGTGGCGTCACATTGGTGCTGAGCTACTAAGATGTCTTTATGCTCTGAACATCTTCTGTACTTAGCAGCTTGGCGTGATCATCCTTGAAGTGCAGTTGAGTGTTGCATGATGCTCAGCTTCTTTAGTTACTCAACCCTTTTTGATGATCCCTTGATGAACTACCTTGAAGATCTATTCCTCTTGATACTTGATGGCTACACATGATGGGTTTCTAAGATGATTGTAAGCACTTCTAATAAGTACTTATAAACTTTCTCATATTTGCCACCATGATGGCGTTGGTGATCTTCTTTCTTGATACTTGATGCCTTCTCACGATGGACTGGCTAAGATGACTATAGGCTCTTCTCTCTGGTACTTAGAGTCTTCCCATGATGGACATCAAGATGTTATTGATGCTCTTCTTTCTCTCGGCAGTTTAGAACACTCTTCTTATAGTAGAACTCTCACTTCTACTTCTTTCTTTTTCTGTCTCTAAGTGTTCTTGGTGGATCGTAGAGTGAGCCTTCAGACCTTCATTGGTCACTCACTATTTTCATTGGTTAGAATAGTCCACCAATCCTCCAATCTCAGCAACCTTTAATCGTTGAAGCTCTATCAGATTTATACTCCTTCCCAATCTTCCCATTGGAAAATAGCCGTTGAAAGTTCTTTGAAATGCTTTACAGATCTCGAGTTGTTTGGTGTAGACTGCAGATGTGACATGACAACGTTTTCTGACTTTCTGACACTGCAGTCTACTATTTCACCTACCCCATCAGAGATATCACTTTTATGCCTCGGGCAGGTCAACGAATTTATTTCCTTCTTCTGATTTCTCGATTAGAGGTTGTCCTTTTACATCGATGCTCTCAATAAGCTCTTGTCTGAATATCAGTCTTCAGATTGAACCGTTGCCAATGCTTCAATCTTTGGCTATTCGAACTCCACGATTCTGATTCTTATCTTCTTGGACCTGATCGTAGTGTCTTGTTGATTGGTAGAGACAACACTACAATCTTGAAGAGTGTTGATTGGATCTTCAATGTAGAACACCTCTTCATTCTTTTGTGTAGTGCTTCAACACTTCTGTTCGCCTCAACAACTCTCAGATACTGATGGCTTGACTTCTTTGTTCTGGCCCTTTCTGAATAGCAAGACACTTCAGATTTATGGCGTGTCTAGCTCACTTTCTCCTTGTGATCTCCCATTCACTTATCATCAATGGACTGACCCAATGTTTAATCACTTTAGCCTAGTTCTTCAAAAACTGACCATTATCTCTGTATGCACTCCATTAGTTCTTTCTTTGTTTGGCAAACACTATGACCCCAGTTGCTTCCAAGATCGTCGTCTTCTGTCTGCTTGACATCTATTGCACTTGCTGACTTTCCTTAGTCAGTTATTGAAATCTTCTTCTGATCTCCTTGTGGAAGACTTCATCCTCAATGGCTTCACAACTCAATCTGGATGCTGATTGGGTTGGTGCTTAGATCTTCTATTAGCTTGCATACCATTCGTTGAGTGCTCTCTAGTTTCCTTAAGATGGGATATATCTTTGTAGTGCCAACTAGAGGCTTCATTCCTTTGGATATTCTGGGAGTGCTCATTCGTTGAGAATCATTTTTGCTCTACAATTCTGTTTTGACATTGTGAGCACATCTGTCGAAGTCTTAGTTACAAGACTCTACGATTGACCTTCTACCGCATCTGAGACACTACGACTCCGAGATCAGATCTTGACACTCTACGATTTCTGCCTTGTGCTTGTTGTCTTCATCTGATCTTGCTCGACTACGATCTCTGCCTCTGATATGATCAGTAGACTCTACGACTCTGAGTGTAGTCTACGATTCTTGACTTTGGCTTTGGCAGATACTCGGTCGGCTCATAGGCAGGCTGTCTCTACGATTCTGAACATGACTTCCTCAGCAAACTTCGGCCCTAAGGAAGTTCTTCTCGACATACTACGATCCTTCCTCGTCTCTCCTGGCAGTCTACGAACTCCAAGATCTAATATCTTGTAGACTACGATTCTGCCTCGATAGCTCTTGAGTTTTCCTTGACTCTCCTGGCAGACTATGATTTTTAGTGCAATGCTTGACGATCAGACAAGCCTATCTATTACATCATAAGATCAACCTAACATGCTTGATCTTTCTATATTTATAGTCCTTGTACATCAATTCTTTTTAAGGACGTTACAAAGTTGTTTTGCTTATTTAGATCAACCTAACACATTTGATCAATTCATTCTATGTCCTTGTACATATGTTTCTATTATCTATCAAAGGACTTTACAGTTTTTCTCAATGCAAGCATACTTGCATATTCATTCATATATAAATCATAATCAAATCATATGTAAAAAGGAATAACATTCACATGCTGATTCCTGACATATACGAATACTGAACAAAAATAATATCCCTTACCTTGAAAAGAAGAGTATTCTAACTGGTATAGCGGGGATATTCTTGAAGAAAACATTCACTATTTTCTACGCTCAAAGCTTTCTAAAACTCGAAAGAAATACACTCAATATTATAGAAGAAGAATTCTCTGATTCTGGTGTGATTTTCAATTCTAACTAAGCATCCTATTTATAGGAGAATGAAAAGTATACTATTTGAATTTTAGAATCACGGACTGTACAGTATTTTCAAAAATATTCACGGGCGTTCGGCCGAAAGTTTTTTAAAAAATTTTGATTTTACTATGCAAACACTATACAGGTACTATGCAAATACTATGCATAATAAAATATAATATATTCTACTTTTCATAAAAAAAAACAAAACTTATTATAATATATATAATATATAATAACAAAAACAGTACTCCCTCCCGTGTTCAGTTTCTCTCCCCCCCCCTTAATTATTAACTTTATATATATATATATATATATATATATATATATATATAACAAAATTGAGATAACTTTCTCCTGATTATTTTGAAAAATGGGTAAGTGGGGGTCCATATAATAATCAAAATTTACATCAAATACTTCATAAAAATCCCCTCAATATTTTTAACAACCTTTATTCATATTATTATAACTCGCAATATTAACAACCAGATCGCTTCCGTGAAAGAGGGGCTTTCCAATAAGGATTTCTCCCTATTGGCGCGCAATTAGGTGACCAATCCCCTTTCCTCGACAGAACTTTCAAGACATTGTTAATTATACATATAATAATTAAAATAACTTGTCATCTCAATTATTGATTTAATAATATATAAAATATTGACAATAATTGAATCAAATAACGTAAGATACTATGCAGCAATTACTGTAACAATAATTGAGTGAAACTGAGTGACTTCTCACGTAAGCATCAATAATCAATAAAGTGTGCTACTATGCAACCACGCGTAGTACTGTACTTTTAACACCGGTTATTTTAACAGTTAACGGTAAAACTTCCGCCGTTATTTTCATAAAAAGATATTTTTGTCATTTTCTTATTTCGACAATAATTACGTTGTGGGGTCCACTAATGATTGTGCCGTCGTACAATTATTCTCTGTTAAAACGAATATTCTCCGACCAATCGAATATTATATAACAACTTGCTTACTTTGCAAAATTTATAAATATTACCCACAACTATAACATTATATCAAATTCACTCCTTAATATTCAAAAATGATATTTATAGAAAATTCATCTTTATTCATAAAAGTTGGGGTCTTACAAAATATCTTAAAGAAAATGAATCCAGTGAGACAAAAGGACAAATATTAAGGATTCGTATTACAGTTTATTCAAGTTCAATAATACTCCATAATAACCATTTGTGAATCAGAATTCAAAAATAAAGATCAAAATATGGATACAATCAAAGATAGTAACCATAATAGACATCTTGGACAAAGAAAAGAAAATTTTGTTTTTTCTATGAATAGTGTCATATTCATGAATAGTGTTGTATGCATGAATAGTGTCGTATACGTGAATAATAATCCCGACACAAAAAGGTAGAAATTTCACAATAAAATTTATACCAATATTTCTGTAACGACCCCAAAATTCATACAATTTAATTCTCAACTTTGGTCGTTAATAACACATCTACCTTCTGATTTTACATCATTATTCGATGCTAAACATTATAAAATACAGAATAATTTAAACTTTTATGTCTTCTTACTTTAATTCCCTGAATCAAAACCTTTATCATCTACATGTCTTTGAATCAATCTTATTTTATGATTCGCTTTATCACTGTTATTATATAAAATTTTACATTTCAATCCGATAACCTGTACATATCAGATAACTCTAACTTTAGCTTTACAACTCATATAAAACTATACATCATAAAACATTTAGTACATCTCATGAATCTTAATCATGGTATAAAGAAATAACAACTTTAGTTAAAATATTAATCTCCGTGTATTATTTCTGATCCACGTCATTCAAGTAGCACGTAGTGTTACCTTCAATCCTTAACCTACAAAAATGGTTATTTGCAAGGTTGAGCTCGATAGCCCAGCAAAATCTAACAGTTTTCATACATCACGTAGCACATAATAACATGCTCAACATATATCTCATAAACATTGGACTAACATAACATACATTCTACAGTTCATATAACAAGTATGAAGATTGAGTTCCTTACTCAATCAACAAGCTTTACTCAATCAACGTTGTCATAAGTTGACTTTAACATTTCATACATTCAACATACATATAACACATTATGCACTTTGCAATAAAGATTTAAAACAGCTAATCACCAAGTTCACATAACAAATAAGAACTGAAAGACTTGCCTTTACCGGCGTTTTACCAACACGCTAATACTCCGCGTTCTTGCACAACCTACACTGTATGCGAGATTGATAATAAACAAAATCAATACTTGATCTCGTGGTCAAATTTATTCTAAGACCTTACTTTATCTTATTATCCTTTATAATATCTTTATAGACATCTAACTGTGTTTTATATGCAACTCAGTTTTATTTTCATTTTCATCACCACACATGCTAGACTATCACACTTGTAGTTTAATCTGCATATATCACACCATTTTATTATACCACTTTGGTTTCAAAAATGCATATTCAACACATTGTTTATATGTTTAATTTTCCTTCAAAAATCAAAAAATGCCCTTTTCGATATCTTTCCATTATTATTCTTCTATTATCATCTTTTCATACTCAGATATCCAATATTAGCCATTAGTTAGACACTTTGTATACCAAAGTTTAGAAACAATATTACTCTTAGGCATTTTATCGAGCACGTTATGCACATATTAACTTATCTCAACTCTTGATCTTAAATGGTTAATTATGCATAGAATATGATAACACATATCTATACTCATTACATATGTCAAAACATATTTTTAATCATCAAAATATACCATCACCCAAAATCTTAATTCAAACAGAATTATAAAACTCATCTTCACAATTTCTTTAACAAAACGTTGTTTTCGTTTTTAACGTAACTCCTTCGTTACATATCCGTTTTTGTTCCTTCTTATAAAGAATTAACCCTTACTCAGTGTACTACAACCTCATCTAGGCCTTAAAGTTAGACCTTTAGCCATCTAAACCAGATTCTATAATTCATCAACTAGTCTAGAAAATTTAATTTTTTAGACATCCTTACTAAATAATTTATTTCGGACATGATCCGGTCCATAAAATGGCTCAATCTCGCAAGTCTGGCTAGTAAACTTCCATATCTACAACTTTTCAGTTTAAAGTTTCTTCAGATTCAAAACATACGAATTTATATGAATTGTTCAAAGTCAGAAACCGTAACAGTTTTGATTTTCAAGATTATTTTCCCTTTGGACCAGCCTTACTAAAATAGACATTTCAAGAAATCTACAAAGAGTTTTCATGTGATTCAACTTTCAGAATATAGCTTACTTTGATATCTTCGATTTGATATAAGGCTCACTTTCTAACTCATTATACCCAAAGAGGTATGAATTTCACAAGATCTGTCCACAATTACTCAAAACCTACGAATTTTGTTCTTCAAATTTTCTTTCCATTTCATTTTCTTTCTTGAATCCTCTTGTTTGATTCTTGATAATCCAAGATTAAACTAATACAAACAAGATTAAGCATGATCTACTACCCTAGAACATAAATCTACCAAAAAAAAAATCAAAGATTCAATAAAAGTTTAGAAGTTACCTTCTTCTAACTTTTTCTTCTTTTTCTTCTAGCTCATCTCAATTCCTCTATTTCTCTTTCTCTCTCTCAATTTCTCAATTTCTCTCTTCCACCAAGACTCTTGCTATAAAAAAAACTTTAGGATTTCTTCTTGTGTAACTCCTCATTTGGGTAATAGTTATGTTAATAATAAATATAATAGTAACCCCCACTAATAACATAAGGCTAATGTTACAAAACTCTTACATTCATGACCAATATCACATTAAGCCATCTTAGTAGCATAACCTCACTTTTCCATCATTAGTTAAGCAATCCAATGGTTAAAATTTATTCATTATATACTATTATTACTTTACTATATATGACATATAACATATTTCTAATGTCACACTTAAATAATTACTTATTTTAGTAATAAACTCAATTAAACCTTACTACTTATAATTCCTATTTAACCAAAATAATTGCAATTTTATTTAACTTATTACAAACCTTCTAATTTAATTATTTAATTAAATTAGAATATTTCCATAACATTAAAGTAATAAAATACACATCAATTGAAGAATTATTTAAAATACCCTTAATTAATAAAATCACACTTAAATAATTTAATGTTATTTTACTAGTAAAATCAATTAAACTTTAATAATAAAATGCACATTAATTATAAAATTATCTATCAAATTATAATGCTTAATTAAATTAAGCCATAACAACCAACATCAAATATTTATTATTCAATTAATAAATTAACTAAAATATTTGTCTAACTCAAATAAATATTTTAATTAATTATAAAAATCACATTCGTTACATTTTCCCTCCTTATTAGGATTCCGTCCCTAAGAACCAAAATCTCCCTTACCTAGTTTTCATCTCGTCTCTTTTAAAAGTCTATTGTAGAACAACTTCAACGCATTACCTTAACATAGGTTCTGTATTTTCTATTCCTCTCAACAATTCTTGAAAGTATTTATTTCATAACATTTACTTAGACTTAACTATATTCCAAGTATTATACATTCTTTAACTCATCCATTATCTTTTATTCAACTTATAAACACTCAGGATATCACATTCACCCCTTCTTCTAAGAATTTCATCCTCGAAAATTTATTTATTAATCTTCATTCATTCGATTTATCAAAATAGATTTTACGTTACTCTTCATTTATTCATTGAGTTCTATAACAAAAATCCCTCCTCTAAGGATCTTCCCATCATCACCATAATCTTCACATCTCATTCTTCGAAGAACTTCATATTCTCTCTAGATAATTCATCTATTTCTTTATTTAGTTCGTTGACGGATTTATTATAGTTTTCTCAATTCTCCCATCACCACATGTCATATTCTCCAACTTTTCTTTTCTAAGGAATACTCTCCTTTTCACTTCCATCTTGCAGAATAACAAGAATCTTCCACAATTGTTCAATAATTGAGAAGTAGTATGAATAACTCTGGAATTTAAAAGATTCCAAATCATGTTGAGGGGTCATAGGACCTTGAACTCTTCTCTAGGTTTAATAGTGCATCACCACTGTAAACCATCTTTAACAGAATATTTAGCAATCACAAAGACTGAAAACACTCTCTGCAAGCACTCTAGGTGATCAGCCTATCGTACCCCTACGTCGTGCACAACGTATTACATCTTAACTTCGTAACGACTATATGCGTTACTTTCGGAACCATTGTCTCCGATAACATGTCCCCTTTTACAGGGTTGTTCACCTCAGCTTTTCAACATCTGAATCCGCACCAAAACAATTTGGTTTCGCATAACTTCTCAAGAAACGCTTGAATTTCATGAACATCTTTCAATATTAGTCTAGCTGAATCAAATAGCATAGACTTCTACAATAATTTGGACATCAATCAAAATATACATATACACGTATATATATATATTCTCATATCTTAAAGAAACCTCAAAAATCTTTTTATGACGTCATGATACCGCACTGTATTTACAGTCCGTTTGAGGATTCCGTCATTTTGTGACTTTGTCATACTACATCATACCATAGTGGGCTGACGATCCTTAGATCACATCCAACACTAAGAAATTCTGTATTGATAACTCCATCGTTTTTATCATCTTTGCACCAGGTTCTATGATGCATTAATGATATAAAATAATTTGATATTTTTAAATCATTTTCGTCTAGCCGAAATAATTAGCATAGACTATTCTTTAAACAGTTCAAAAATCTTTGAAAATTAGTTTTAGTGATATCATATCTCAACAGGTAACGATGTGTTAGTGTCCCGAAGTCCACACATACACATTTGTCACCATGCGTTGAGAGTAAAAATTCATTTTAAAAAGGCACATAGTACGAATTTAACTTGATGTCAAAAATTTGAAGTCTAGCATAGCTAGAAGATTTGGAAAAACTTATGTCTCCACTTTCTATACTGATCCATTGCTTAATAATTCTATCTATTCTCATAATCCTCAATTCTTCATTCATAACTTAATTATACCCCAGTTCATCAAACTTACCGCACATTGGAAGTTCAGGACTTGCCACAATAATATGAGTTTAAGAACTTATCCTAGTCGGACCATAGGCGTCCATTCATTTGAGGGTTCAAAACATACCATATTATTATGAGTCACTTAACTTACCATATGCATTAGTTTTAAGCGCACCTAATCCTAATAATATATGTCTAATCTTAATAGTTTCTAACTATCAAACATACACATGAGAAAAGAATCACCTTTTCACCACATATACATTGATATTACGACACCAACAGCCAATGATTATTAATATGATAAACTGAGTGCAAGCACAAAACCCTCGCCCATACAAAGATTTGTACAACTCAGCCATCACATGAGTCCTCAATTGAAATCCCACCTAACTCTATCTTACTCTTAACTTGCTCTTTGCTCGATACGAATTCCTCGTATCACATCATCTATAACTCCTGGTGAGTTATCTCGTACTATTTCATAGTACTCCATCTTCATAACATTAAGCTATAATTATTCAAACATTACATACCATCTTTCTTTTATAACTTAAACTGATCACGTCGTGATCTTATTCTATAATCATCTCTCTTAAAAAAATTTTGTTAACTCGTGATCTTTTTGTTTTACGATCGCCTTTCTTTCCTTTCATTTATGACATTATTCGTTATCTTGGCTATTGGAGTTAGGTAATTCCCATTTCTTATCTATATATCTCTTCAAGATTCTTCTTTGAATCTTCTTGTTTATATAACAATTCCTGCTTTATGAATTTCCAACTTCATTTACATTGCTCAATATTCCAATAAAGTTCCACATTTTTATCATACGTATCCATTTTCTACACTTGGTACACATCTAGTCTCTAATAGTTTCAATATGGTACGCTGAGTGGTTTCCCACAAACAACCAACAAACTAGGTGTGACACCCCCAAAATTAGGTATACGTCACCCATCTTGGGTCGCCACTTCTATGGTACATAAATTCAAATACAAACTTAATTATACATCTGTCGTGTAACATACGACAATACATAAACTGAGAGTTCTAATAGGAATGTTGTCATTTAGACAATATCCATACTCAAGGAGTCCTCATTACATTTATTGTCACACTATTTAACAGAATAGTGAGGACTACTAACGCTATCTTCGGGACCATCACTCTTTTCCCCGACTCGTCCCAGCTATATTCTCATTTCCTGAAGAGAACAGTGAAAGAAAGGGTGAGCTCAACTAGCCCAGTAAGAAATATTATAACTAAGATAATGCAGAATAAATTATCAATAGTCTTCAACAATGTTAAACTGATAAAATACAATAGACAACCAGTTTAACTGCAGCGGAATATGCAATCCATTAAAAGAGTCAAGTAGAAAATAAAGTCTACTATCTTTTAGGTTTTAAAAGGTTTTCATCATTTTTTATCACTAAGACTCAGTTTAATGAATAAACCACAATATCTAATCATCCTCGCACTACACGGTCAAGGATTTTTATCAAATTATCAATGGTCATGACTATACCGAATCACCCTCGGTCATAATCATACCAAAAACTATCCATCATCGCATTATAGGCCCATCGAGGACTTTTGTCACATCATTTATATCAAGCCATGATTATTATACCGAATGATCCGGTCATAATCATACCAAGTTCATCTATGCACGTAAGCCAAAGATAACATAATATAACATGAGGATGATGACAATGACATAATAATTCAATAAAACAAGTTCACGAATTAATTTATTCAGAACTAATAACGCCCAAATCGTCAACATGATCTTTGCTTTGTAGAGTAAAATTCAAGAATGATCGGAAGAATATTTCCATGAAAAGATTTGGATGAAACACAAATATCAAGAATATTCTACTAATTTCATGGAGTATAGAAGTCAAAGTTTTAAGCAATTTGGGTATAATAAAGAATGGAATAACAAAGGAAATCACCATGCATGCGGTAGATTAGCATAGGCGGGTTATTCAGCGTAATAATAATAATGTAACCGGTCGGTGAAATTCACACAAGCGGGATGTTCCAAACAGAATAATAAAGATGGAACCGGATCCGGTGTAAAAAACACGAGATAGGATATTCCAATGAGAATGATAAAGAGCGGAACCATGTTTGGTGTAAAACACACATGCATGGATGTTCCAACAAAATGATAAAGGCGGAACCGTGTCGAAGGTGTAAAACACACGAGATGAGGATGTTCCAACAAAATGATAAAGAAGGAATAATATAAGGATTTCACCAAGTATAGGGGAGTCCGCGTATATAGGTTATTCCAACAGAATAAATAAGAATGGAATAACATAAGGATTTCACCAAGTATAGGGTATGTCGCGTATACAAGTTATTCCAACCGAATAATAAAGAATGGAATAACAGAAGTTCTCTTCGTGAATAAGAAAGAATAACACCCCTTACGGGTACAACAAATAATATCCCTTACCTTAGAAGAACTGAATATTGGAAAAGTGAAGTAGCAGAATACTTTTCTTCTTTCTCTCTATAGTTTCTCTCTCTAGAGTTTTAGTGAATTCGTAAGAAATAATGAAGGAATGAGCTTTCTATTTATAGAAAAACTGAGGGTGGCTCTTGGTCTTAACGAAGGGTCAAAATGACTCTTGGTAATATTGAAGAGACAACTACTATTTGTGAAGGGGTAATTAACCCTTGGAACACCGAAGAGGCAGTTAACTCTTGGTAATATTGAAGAGACAACTACTATTTGCAAAGGAGTAATTACTATTGACGAAGGTAATTGCTATTGACGAAGGTAATTACTATTCACAAAGGTAATTACTATTCATAAAGGTAATTACTATTGACGAAGGTAAATACTATTGACGAAGGTAAATACTATGACGAAGGTAATTACTATTCACAAAGGTAATTACTATCGATTGAAGGACTCTTAGATGATGACATATGGTCCCCCCCATAAAATAATCAAAGTTACCACAAACGTCTCATAATGGACTCTTTATATACATCAAGGATTGAATAAATATTACAACAAATCATTTTATTTTTAATCAACACATATTTAATCTTTCAACAATTATTAATCATTTATAACTTGTCATCTCAATTAATAATTTAATACTATAACATATTATCTGATGATGATCTTGTGACAATAATTGAATCAATAATATAAGAGATATGATGCAAAGAATTATTGTAGCAATAATTGAGTATAGGTGAGTGACTTCTCACGTAAGCATCAATAATCAATATCGTGCTACTATACAACTGACGCCAGATATTCTTGTACTTTTACTACGGGTAGTTCTACGAGGTTTTGACAGTAACACCTCTGTAGTTATTTTTATAGAAAAATAATTTTGTCATTTTCTAACTACGACAATACTTCCATTGTGGGGTCCACTAATGATTGAGCCGTCGTCATACGAATATTCCCAAACAAAAAGAATATTCCCGACCAAACGAATATTTTATAACAACTTGCTTACTTTTGCAAAATTTATAAATATTACCCATAACTATAATATTATCTCAAATTCACACCATAATATTAAAAAATTATTTGACAAAATTTAAATCTTTATTGATAAAATCTGGGGTCTCACAATCTCCTCCTTATGGAATTTTGCCCTCAAAATTAGAAGTACGTACGATATGATAAAGAGGTGAGGATACCTTGAATACCTTTATCGTTAAAAATATTAAATTCATCTTCGTAATCCGCCAAAGATATTCATTAACAATTCATCTTTGCACTCTGGTCAAAGATATACAAATCAGAAACCAATAATCTTTGAGACTTGACTTAATAGTATCACGACCACGAATTATCCATGCACCATTGGCAAGGATATTCGTGTTTTCAATTACGGTCATGATTATACCGAATAATCCTTGGTCATAATCATACTAAGTCTATCAATGCACTACTACCAAAGATGACTTTTACACATCCATGAATTAATATTTCATTCTTTGAGACTCAGCTCAATAATTAATCCATATCATCGAATCATCCCTGCACTACAGGCCAAGGATATTCATTAGTATCACGACCACGAATTATCCATGCACTACGACCAAAGATAATTGTGTATTCATTAGTATCACGACCACAAATTATCCATGCACTACGACCAAAGATAATCGTGTATTCATTAGTATCACGACCACAAATTATCCATGCACTACTGACCAAAGATAATCGTGTATTCATTAGTATCACGACAACAAATTATCCATGCACTACTGACCTCAAAAAGATAATCGTGTATTCATTAGTATCACGACCACAAATTATCCATGCACTACGGCCAAAGATAATCGTGTATTCATTAGTATCACGACCACAAATTATCCATGCACTACGTGCCAAAGATAATCGTGTTTTCAATTACGGTTATGATTATACTAAACAATCCCTGGTCATAATCATACCAAGTCAATCTATGCACTACAGGCCACAGATGACTTTCAACATAATATAAACACGAGGATAATGATATAAAGAATCAATCAAATGAGATAAAGGATAAATATTAAACATTTATAATATAATTTATCCAGGATTCAAGAATATCCCCATGTTATCAATCACTTAATAATCTCATAATCTAATATCATTAATATTATAACAATATTTTAATCACTTCTTAAATTTATAAACAATTTATCTCAATTGTTTACGTTTTACCATATAATGCATTTAATCATTCAAAAAATGCCATACTCATACGATATCATCACCAATTATCAAATCCTCATCAAAATATGCATATACTCTATATAGGATTCTCTAGCCATAAAATCCTATTTTCAACTTTGTTACTTCACATAACATATTTAACTCATATGTTCAGTAACTAAACTATTTTCATGAAAATATCAAATCAGTCCCAAAAATATTTCTTTTCTGGGATTTAGCATAATATAGTCCCATAATGAAAATTTATTTTTCTCGGAATTTTTAAAATTCATTTACTATTTTTCAAAAATCAATTTCTAATTAATTCCTTAAGAAATTAGCTACCTCAAGTTTAACTCCAAAATTCCCAAATCTTGGGGACCTTACACATGTTAATGTGAGCCTCGGTTTAAATTTCATGGCCACGTGAGTTATAGAACTCCAGTTATAGCATTTTTCGTCAAAAAAACCTAAATATTGAAATGGTCATAACTTGCTCATTTTAAGTCGGAATGAGCTCATTTTTGGACAGGAGGTAGTTTATAACATATATTTTCATGTCCCAAAAGGCCAGAATTTTTCACATAAATTTAGTGGCCGAAACAGCCCTTACAAAAACGTGGCAGCAGCTTTTTGGACATTTTGAAGTTTTGACTCCTTTGCTAAAATCAGTCCACACGAAAATCTACAACACCTTTTTCATTGATTCCACTTGGATTAGTTAGTTAACTCATAGATCTAACTCTAGGACTTGACCACACTCAAAAATTCAAAATATAATAGGAGATTTGGTCAATTGAATTTTATGTTACGTTTTTTACCAAAATCGGTTTTAACTCCTTGTGATTTTTAAGAAACTTTCATGTTTTCACATACTAACCAACATAACTCATCATAACACTTACTAATACCACGTATACCCATGATTTTCATTAGTCCAATGCTTTTATTATGACTTTCATCATAAACCACGTAAACTGTTCATTTTAGTTGAAGAAATATTTGAGGGTTTAAGAAATGGGTTTTGTCTTTGGGGTCAATCTGAAATTCGATTTCACGCTCTAAGTAGGCTAAGAAGTCTTCAAGAATACGCCAGAAATTTATTAATAATAGAAATATCATTCAAAAGCTGTGACTCTCATCCAAGACTTGGATAGTACGTCACATTGATACCAACTGTGACTTCTATCCCTTAACCTAGATAGCACCTCACAATGATACCTATAAACTTGCCATCTTCATTCACGATGTCGCCTACTGAAAGTCCGGCCGGTGCATTCCACACAAGGAAGTCAACAACGAAAGGTTCGGGCTCTTTACTTATGGCTTGATATGACAATAATTGACTTTAGTAGTTTGGTTACTTGAATTCGCGCTAACAAAGTTGGTTATGAATATAAAAGCTAACAACCTTACAAAAAAAGCATGATGAGTAGTTAACCAATTGATTCCTAAAATCACATCAAAGGCAAGTATTTTCAAAAGATAAGATCGATAGGGTAGCGTGAAAGTGTTTATTTGAATCAAACAAGATTTAAAAATAGTAAGCAGTAACGAAGGCTCCTATTAACGAAGTTTCAACCAATAAGTCAAAGTCTAACTTCTTGAGTCAAATTTAAACATTGAACGCAAGCAAGAGAGATAAAATAATGGGTAGAACCGGTATCTTATAAGGTATAGACTTCAGTAATTTATAATTAACTAACTTGAGTGCTAACTTCGTTTGGTTTACTCGCTTTTTGAGAAGTCATGAAAAATGTACTTCCTAAAACCAACGACTTTGTTTTGTCCATATCCACCTTTGGTGCCACCGTCCCGCCTAGACTTGACTTTGGTGCACAACAAAATTGAGCTAAATGACCTTCTCTTCTTGCAATTTCCACTTCTATTATCTTTGCCATGATTACCCAAGTGGTTACCATTCTTAGCATGATAATTTCCCCACGATGGTTATCATTGTTTCGATAGCCGTTGCCACCCAATATGATTATTATCGTATTGTTGGTCGTTACCTTTTGTTTTGGTGAATCAACACTCTCATGTGCTTCATTGCTTATCTCGGCATTTTTAGGATGTCATTCTCAAACTTTGTCACAAAACAAGGGTTAATTAACATATCACATATTATCCCTATACTCCGACGTGACCAATTAAATACCAAATAAATTTAGGTAGGTCATACTAGCGAAGGAATTCCCCGTCTCTCCCTCCTAGTTCTTATCTCACATCTCACCTGGGATCATATCCTAAGCTCGATACCAATTGTGACGCCCCAAAATTAGGTATCGTCACCCATCTTGGGTCGCCACTTACATGGTACATAAATTCAAATACAAACTTAATTATACATCGTAGGTGTAACATACGACAATACATAAGCCGAGAGTTCTAATAGGAATGTTGTCATTTAGACAATATCCATACTCAAGGAGTCCTCATTACATTTATTGTCACACTATTTAACAAAATAGTGAGGACTACTAACGCTATCTTCGGGACCATCCTCTTTTCCCCGACTCGTCCCCACTATATTCTCATTTCTGAAGAGAGAACAGTGAAAGAAAGGGTGAGCTCAACTAGCCCAGTAAGAAATATTATAACTAAGATAATGCAAAATAAATTATCAATAGTCTTCAACAATGTTAAACTGATAAAATACAATAGACAACCAGTTTAACTGCAGAGGAATATGCAATCCATTAAAAGAGTCAAGTAGAAAATAAAGTCTACTATCTTTTAGGTTTTAAAAGGTTTTCATCAATTTTTTTTTCACTAAGACTCAGTTTAATGAATAAACCACAATATCTAATCATCCTTGTACCACGGTCAAGGATTTTCATCAAATTATCAATGGTCATGACTATACCGAATCACCCCTGGTCATAATCATACCAAAAACAATCCATCACTGCATTATAGGCCACTGAGGACTTTTGTCACATCATTTATATCAAGCCATGATTATACCGAATGATCCCTGGTCATAATCATACCAAGTTCATCTATGCACGTAAGCCAAAGATAACATAATATAACATGAGGATGATGACAATGACATAATAATTCAATAAAACAAGTTCACGAATTAATTTATTCAGGAACTAATAACGTCCAAATCGTCAACATGATACTGCTTTGTAGAGTAAAATTCAAGAATGATCAGAAGAATATTTCCATGAAAAGATCTTTGGATGAAACGCAAATATCAAGAATATTCTACTAATTTCATTGAGTATAGAAGTCAAAGTTTTAACCAACTAGGTATAATAAAAATGGAATAACAAAGGAAATCACCATGCATGCGGTATCAGATGCATAAAAGTTATTCAACGAGAATAATAATAATGTAACTGTGTCGTGTGAAATTTACACAAGCGGGATGTTCCAAATGTAATAATAAAGATGGAACCAGATCGGTGTAAAACACACGATAGGATATTCCAACAGAATGATAAAGAGGCGGAACCGTGTGCGTGTAAAACACACATGACGAGGATGTTACAACAAAATGATAAAGAGCGGAACCGGTCCGGTAAAAAACACATGCATGTGATGTTCCAACAAAATGATAAAGAAGGAATAATATAAGGATTTCACCAAGTATGGGGGAGTCGCATATATAGAGTTATTCCGGAATAAATAAGAATGGAATAACATAAGGATTTCACCAAGTATAGGGTATGTCACGCGTACACAAAAGTTATTCCAACCGAATAATAAAGAATGGAATAATGAAGTTCTCTTCGTGAATAAGAAAGAATAACACCCCTTACGACGGTACAACAAATAATATCCCTTACCTTAGAAGAAGCTGAATATTGGAAAAGTGAAGTAAGCAGAATACTTTTCTTCTTTCTCTCTATAGTTTCTCTCTGTAGAGTTTCAAATTGAATTCGTAAGAAATAATGAAGGAATGAGCTTTTATTTATAGAAAAGCGAGGGTGGCTCTTGGTCTTACTTAACGAAGGTCAAAATGACTCTTGGTAATATTGAAGAGATAACTACTATTTACTGAAGGGTAATTAACCCTTGGAACACCGAAGAGGCAGTTAACTCTTGGTAATATTGAAGGGACAACTACTATTTGCAAAGGGGTAATTACTATTGACGAAGGTAATTACTATTGACGAAGGTAATTACTATTCACAAAGGTAATTACTATTCACAAAGGTAATTACTATTGACGAAGGTAAATACTATTGACGAAGGTAAATACTATTGACGAAGGTAATTACTATTCACAAAGGTAATTACTATTCACAAAGGTAATTACTATTGACGAAGGGACTCTTAGATGATGACATATGCCCCCCCATAAAATAATCAAAGTTACCACAAACGTCTCATAACAGACTCTTTATATACATCAAGGATTGAATAAATATTACCACAAATCATTTTATTTTTAATCAACACATATTTAATCTTTCAACAATTATTAATCATTTATAACTTGTCGTCTCAATTAATAATTTAATACTATAACATATTATACAGATGATACTGTGACAATAATTGAATCAATAATATAAGAGATATGATGCAGCAATTACTGTAGCAATAATTGAGCATAGATGAGTGACTTCTCACGTAAGCATCAATAATCAATATCGTGTGCTACTATACAACTACGCCAGACATCTTGTACTTTTACTACTAGGGTAGTTCAACACTTTTACAACGAATCAATAGTTGTGAAGTAAAAGTGAACTAATAATAATAACATATCACTTGATATGTAATTTTGAAACTACGATATAGACTATAAGCGGAGATCATTCAACATATTATGAACATTATTTTCTATTTTGAAAAGGTTAAACAGAAATTCATTTCATAAACCGTCATAACTACGAGCACGAGGGTGATCACTCGTTATGCCTGTATGGATCAATACTACATGCAAGAACGATATTATCGTTCACTCTCCATCCACCTTTAGGTGCAAAAAGTTTTCCCATATTCGGGATGTTCATACTTTAGTCGAGAATCCGAACCAAAATAATCTGGTTGGATACAATAACGTTCTATCTTTTCAACAATATTTTTATGTCTAGTTGAATCAAATAGCTTAGACGGACTTTTAAGTCAACGATACATACTTGAAATCAATAAGTATATCAACATATGATTAATACAATGGTTATCCAAGTGGGGAAAATTGTCTAACCCTATATACTAATTAACCAATAGAATAAATATCCGACCCTATTTATAACAATAAATACAAATACAATGATCAGGTAATGTAAGAACTTGTATGAATACAAAGAGTGGATATATAATCAATAATAATAGAGTTAATAATCTGTAATTCTGAAACTTTCTTACTCGTGTCCATTGCATAAAGTAAATACAAAAGTAGGATACTTGCACAATATAAAGAATATATAGTTCGGATACTTTCTCAATAATAATTGGAGTAGGTTTAGGAAACTTGCATAACATGATATAACTGTTTGTACGAAATAAAAGTAGTGCATAAGGTTTAGATACTTACCTGAGCTGCTGCTTACAATAACGTAACTTAGATTAATCTTTTATACAGCGACCTATCAGTAATAAGATCATTCGTTCAATTAGAATAATATATCATATCACATAGTACTGCTAATTATAGTCAGCACATAACCTAATTACATCGTCACATAGGTTTAACAGTTATTGACTCACTAACAAACACATATCTAGTTAATTTATCTAAGTCTAGATCAATTTCTAAAATATTTCGGTGTACTGATAGTTTTATCGGGTAAATATCGAGTCTAAGACTCTATCGTATAAGTTCAATATTCGTTTAGATATTTTAAATACCAGTCATATTATTTTTCATAGCCTTATAATAATTTTTAAATAATTATTATACTTTATCATGAATTTTCAAACACTGAAATCATTATTAAATGATTTAAATATTAACTAATTCTATTATCATTAATATTTAATTAATATTAAACTATTAATGAAACCATTGCTAAAAAATTAAAGTTATTTATAATAACTCAAAATATTTTTAAAGTATTAATATTACCCTTAAATGATTTTTAAAACATTTAGAATCATTTTTAAATAATTACCATTAATATTAGAATATTAATTTATTATTTACCAAAATATTAAAAGTCATTAGTTATAACTTAAAATATTTTTAATTCATTTATTTCTTTTTAAATGATTTTAATTCAATAAAACCATTTTTAAACTATTTATTTAATATAATTATTAAATAAACTTAATATCATTAGTATTTAATTATTGATGAAATTTACCTTTAAATATCAAAAGTTATATTTTATAACTTAAAATATTTTTAACCTATTTATTTTCATTTAAAATGATTTTTATAATATTAAAATCATTTTTAATTAATTTATTTAATATAATTACTAAATAAATCTAATATCATTATTATTTAATAATTAATGAAACTTATCTTAAAATATTAAAATTTATGTTTTATAACTTAAAATATTATTAAATACCTTATTATTATTTAAAATGATTTTTAATACAATAAAATCATTTTTAATTAATTTATTTAATGCATTTATTAAATAAATTAAATACCAATAATATCCAAATAAATATTAATATTTATGAAAATATGTCAAATTATTAAAAGTTAATTTTTATAACTTAAAATAATTTTCATAAATGATTTTATGATTTTTAGGAATTTATTTCTATTTTTAATGTATTTTTCGGAAATTATAAAACAAAAATAATTAAATCCAAAATCATTAAAGGCTTTAGTGATGAGTTTCATCATGATAGGTGTTGTTGAGGCTCAAGAACAACATGACGATCGGTCTTTCGAGGTACCTCATTTGACCATCAATCATTCTCTCTTTGAATCGTTTCTGGACATGCTATTGATTACAAGTTGTAGTATATATGTAAGAGTACATGTTCATAACAATTTCTGGACCAAAGCATAAAACATAAGGGAGATCTAAGCATCTGAACATGCCGTCGAGTCGTTTCTTCACATTTCGGGTGCGCTTGAGAATTCCAAATATTCGGTAATTTGGCCAAGCGGTATTGATGGCCTTATAAAATTAATTTTGTTCAAGGTAAATATTTTCTGCTCGTCGGGCTGCCTAGACAAACTATCAGAGAACATGTGTCAAGCCATGGTCAAGTCTAAACATAAATAATCAAAACGAGCTAAGCTAGCAAACATGCTGTCAGTGTTGTTCTTCATTTCTGGGTTTACCCAGAAATGAAGAACAGATCGAGTGACCACTTTTAAGCCTCCACTATATGATGATCGTGAAATATTTTTGTGATCTAAAAGTTCCAGGTTGTAGACCACATGTAACTAAATAGATCTATTACAAAACATCACTACAAACAACAAAAAAAGAAGATATAATCTTGTCAAACTATGCCGAGAAATCGTTCTTCGCTTAAATGGGTTTTTCGAGAAACTCATAAGGTCGGTGGTCAACCCTAGTTGACCACCGATATCTTTGATCATGTAATGATCCTGGTTGTTCTATGGGTTTTAAGATGTAGTATTCGTGTCAAACCGCAAGTCTATAACAAGAACATGTCCATACTATAATGGATCATCAAGAACGAAGCTACAAAATGATCGAGAAATTTTGGGTTTCGGGTTGCCCAGTAAACTCGAATTTCGATCAATCAACTCACTTTGACCACTAATATCTTTTAATCTACAACAGATATGTCCATGATTCAAGTTTCATATTAAAGATCTCCTGACAGACTACAAGTACAAAGTTTTAAAACACAAAAACACATAACAGATTGAGATCTATGGTCTGACAGACATTCACTGTCAGACCCTTATTTTCAAAAATTTCCAGATTTGGAAAATCATCAAATCCGAGCCTCTAGATGTTATGAGTTTAACATCTAGCAACTCAGATCATCGATTAACACCCCATACAACATATTTAACACACAAAAAATTACATCTAACATAAGATCAAAAGATTTTCAAATTTTAGGATTTGCACCTTTATGCTCAATTTCTGATTTCTATGCTTCTGATTTGATGTTGGTGTTCGTGGGGCTTGCTTTGTGACTGATCTAGCAAGGAAATTTCGGAGGTTTGGTCTTGAGAGAATATGGCTAGGTATTTGTGAACAAAATAGGCCAAAAATGAGGATTTTCTCTCTCTTAAATTATGCAAATCATGTATGTTATGTATGGGATGGCTGATCAGGTGATGCTGCTGTAGCTCATAGCTAGGTATAGGGGGTGGTTGGCAAGATTTAGATAAGATTTGTATAGCAATAATTCAACTAATGGGACAAAAAGGGTATTTTAGTAATTTTATTTTAATCTCAAGAGTATTCTTGTCAAAGGTGCTTGAATCTATGCTTTATTCACTAGATTTTACATATTAAAGTTTTTCAAATAATTACTAGGGTTTGAAAAATAAAAATTAAAGTGTAATAAAATTTTAATTTTAAACACACTAATTAAATTAGGGTTTTTTTAATAGAAATTAGGGTTTTTAATAGAAAATTAGGGTTTAAATAATTAAGGTTCCTTAACATCATTAGGGTTCCCAAATTAACAATTAGAGTTTTCTAATTATCATAATAATTTACTAAAACAGTAATTAGGGTTTCTAATTTTAGCAAATTAGGGTTTTCAAATAATAATTAGGGTTTCTCCTAATTACAGAAATTATATAATACACAGTTAAATTCATATAACACCATTACTACACAATCTCGAACTCATAACCGAGTTTAACAATTAGGGTTTAATAACACGATATGAGGGTTATGCCATAATTTACCATATTTGGCCCACCGTTATCAGTCTATAAATTTACAGTACATATTTATAGCACTGAAAAATTAAAATATAATTAATATTATATTATTATTCTCATCCCTTGATCAAAATCAAAATTTAGGGTTTGGATTCCATATCTGATTTATCTTTCATATACAACATCAATAATTAAGCTAAAATAATTAACTTAAATATTCTGAACAAATTCATATAATAAAATATTTATTATTATACTTCTAATAATCATTTCAAATATTATTTAAATAATATAAAATCATGTTTTCATGGAAAATAATTAATAAAAATATTTCTGCTTACAAAAATTAATTACTATAGGAATATAATTTGTAGTGATTAATAATTCTAAAATTATTTATAGGTAATAAATATATTTGCATTTATCATATATTACTTGACACATATTCTCATCATTAAAATAATAAAAAAAAGTTTATATGCAAAATTTCTTATTTATTTATATGCAAAATATGGGTTATTACATTCACCCTCCCTTATAAGGATTCCGTCCCCGGAATCACCGTGTTAAAACTCATACGTACATACAGGGGTACGTAACATACACAATCATTGCAAGTAGATCTCGATCATATTTGATCGAATATATCTTTAACTATTCATATAAAGCTTGTCTATCTGATTAAATGGGAATTTGATTTCTAAAAGAACTCAAATTCCTCCCTCAAAATTTATTTATAAAATAATTTGCTATATATAGGAAAATCATATATATCAGAATATACAAGTTATTCGAATAATACCTGGAGTTCCATTCCAATTTGCCACAAGATCCTCGGATCATCATATGAAGACTCGTGCGGTTGGTTTATTGGTTGAAGTCGGTCCTGTGATTGCCACAGTCCTGCTTCCTTTTCTTGTGGTTACACTCTCTGCCTCCATTTTCCTCTTTGGATAATCCCTCACCTTATGTTCAGTCGATCCACATAGAAAACACCCATTGCTCATCCTTTGGTTGGGGCAGTTGGGAGAGATATGACCCTCCTGCCCACACTTGTAACATACAAACTTACCCTTCATGTAAGACCTCAACTTATTAATAATGAAATTAAATTTCCTCTATTTATTATTTTTAAATAGTAAGGGTTAATTTGATTAATGTGGTTAGTTATGGGTAAAATACGCAAATATTTCAAATAAGCAAGTGGTTATAAAATATTCATTTTTATCGGAGAATATTCGTTTGGTCATGGAATATTCTTACCGTTGGGAATATTAAATGACGCATTTGACGCGCAAATTTCTTGTGTGGGCCCCATAACGAAAAGTGATTGGATGAAGAAAACGACAAGTATAAGTTGTTTATAAATAACTACAGAAGTAGTTATTCAGATTATCTTGTTGGAATACCCAGTGGTTAAAACACAGTAATACTCGTTGTTGCACAGTAGCACATGGTATTGCACCAATTATTGATTCTTACGTAAGAAGGCACTACTCAATAATTGTTACAGTAATTACTTTATTGATTCAATAATTGTTGCGTTGATATTTTATATTACTGTTATTTCAATAATTGTCACTACACGGTATTTTCCATTATCGAAGCAATAATTCATATTATCCCGAATAATATTATTAGATAAAATTATTGGCAATGTCTAGAAAGTTCGCCTACATGGAGAGGTTTGGTCACCTAATTGCGCTTGCTAGTAAGGAGAAATCCTTATTGAAAGCCCCTCTTTCTTGGGAACTACACGGTTGTCGAGATTGTGATTGGTAATATTATTTGTGAATAATTAATTATTAATTTATATGATGAGGAAAATATTCATTTTACGTGGATATAGATGGAGAAAAAATTTTAAAGTGACAATTGTTGAAAATCGATATTTTATCTTTTACGATAAAATAATATTTTATTATTATTATTATATAATAATGATGATATTTTTTTACAATGAATGTAAGATATATGAGTATATGAGGAGGAAGAGTATTTTTGTTGCAAAAGTTGTTTAAAATATGTTAAACATGTTTGTGGACCCATTTCTTGACTGAAATTTGATTATAGCCTGTAAAATCGTCCGTTTGTGGATTTCGGTCAATTTCTGTTTGGAATTTGGAAAAAACAAATTCTGCAAATTGTTGATAATGAAATTTCCTATGGAAAAGACATGTGGTTCGAATTTTTCTGACAAAAAGGCTATTTATTATGAATTATTGAAGTTCTGAAGTTCCGAAATAATTGATTTTCGGAAGTTTTATTTATTTTTATTAATAAAATATTTTTTTTACACTTTGAGGGCATCATTAACATGTGTTAGGGGCTGAATTCAGTTGCCAAAGGTGTACGTAGGAAATTTGTATATATATATATATATTTATATTATATTCAATTTTCTACTTTGGTGTTCTAAGCATTTTCCTATAAATAGGGTGCTTAGGTTAGAATTGAAAATCACACCAAAAACAAGTTTTCTCTCTCTTATGAGTATTTTAAGATTTTGAGTGTTGCTATCTGGTGTAAAGTTCCTTCACTCTATATCCAAAGATTCCAAATGTCAGAAGTATTGTCTTTTCGAGGTAAGGGATGTTATTTTCTTCATATATGATATTATTTCTTTCAATATCATTATGTCAAGTATTGATCCGAACTATTTATCAAATTTGGAACTTTTGTGTCTGGGGTTACTATTCACGATATCAAGACTATTCACGATATCGACATTATTCACGAATACGTGACTATTCAATAGAAAAATGAAATTTTCTTCTTTTTGTCCAAAATTACTATTATGGATACTAGATTTAATTGTATCCATGTTTTGATCATTCTTGAATTTTACTCCACTATGATTATTTATGAGGTATTTTTTGGACATGGATAAACCGAAATGTGAATCCTTAATATTTGTTATTTTGTTTCACTGGATTCGTTTTCTTTAAAATATTTTTCATCATCCTCAGTCCTAAATGATGATATTACTGAATATCTTTGGCCTGTAGTGCAAAGATGAATGATTTCTGATGAATATCTTTGGCCCGTAGTGCAAAGATGAACAGGTGTTTATATGAACATGACCAACTGGTGAATATCTTTGGCCTGTAGTGCAAAGATGAATATTTGATTTATGATGTATATTGATTGATGTTACAGGGATAAAATATTGATGATGGACTTTTAAATTCATAGATAATAGTAAATTTCATTCTCTACGTAACTCTTCTATGAATTATTGTTTCCGCTGCTAATACTGATCTGAAACTTGTTATCTATTGTATTTTATCAGATTTTTCCCTGTTGAAGACTAACGATAATTTGTTCTATATTATCTTTGTCATAATATTCTTTACTGGGCTAGTTGAGCTCACCCTTTTCCTTTTTGTTCCATTTTTCTTCTAGGAGGCGAGAATGTAGCAAGTACTAGTCGGGGTGTGGAATGATGGTTCTAGAAAGTCATTTTAGTAGTCCTCACCATTTTTGTAAAATAATGTATCAATAATTGTAATGAGGACTTATTTGAGTATGGATATTGTCTAGATGACAATATTTATATTTAAACACACAATTTTTATGTTGTATTAATAAAGTTGTAGTTGTTTCTGTACCATGTATTTTGACAACTCGGAATGGGTGTTGTATACTTATTTTGGGGGTGTCACAGTTGGTATCAGAGCTTAGGAATGTGATCTTTGGCGGAGATCGGGAAATAGAACTAGGAGGGGAGAGACGAGTAAATCCTTCGCTAGTGTGTCCTACCTAAGCTTATTTATTGGTCAGCCATAATATAGGGGTATTATGTGATTTGTTAATTTGTTTAATTAACCCTTGTTTTATGGAAGTATTTAAGAATGGCAACTGAGAATGTTAACAGTGGAGTAAATGAGACCGTGGAGACGCCTGTACTCACCAACGAGGAGAACGTGCAACAGGCTGGCAATGTGCCTCCTGTGAACAACACCACTGAGCAGATGATGAACGATGGGATGTTTAGAAGCTTTTTGCAGTTCATGCAAAATCGCAGACGAGGAGACTCGTGTTCAAAATATGAGGAGGAAATGATAGCAATTCACGGTTTGTCACAGCCAAGCAGTTCAAAGAGTTGGGACCACCAAAATTTATTGGAAAGCCTGATCCGATCAAGTCAGAGACGTGGGTTAAACAAATTACCAAGATATTCGATGTCTTGGGATGCACGGAGGAACAGAAGGTTCCATTCGCCACCTTTATGTTCCGTGGCGAGGCAGACTTTGGTGAGAGTCGTGAAGTGTACTATCACTGCCGCGACTCAAAGATGTCTTGGGAGACATTTCAGAAGCTATTCAATGACAAATACTTTTACGAAAGTGTTACGTTCATATGAAGGAGGTAGAGTTTATTAGATTGGAACAAAATAACATAGCGGTGTCCCAAAGACGAGGCGAAGTTTGCAGAGTTGTCGTGTTTGCACCTCATTTGGTGGAGAATGAGGAATGTATGACGCGGATGTTTCGAGAGGTTTGAAACCCCTAAGATACGTCAATATCTCATTTCTCATAAATTTTCTCTCTATTCGAGATGTTGTCAATGGGCTCAATTATTAGAGCGAGATAACGAGTACGGTCAACCGAGGGACCACAACCAGGATCATCTGGGTGATGCGGTCATCGTAATAACGATAACCGGCGGAGAAAGAAGAATACGGGAAAAGCGCAAACCACTCTGGTGGTAATCGTGGCCATGAGAATAGAAGAAGCGAGTCGGGAGGAGATTTTAAAAAGAGGAGATTCAACAATGACAATACGAAGACGTCAGCACCAACAACAACTGGTTCCAAGGGAGGAGAACGACCACCGGTCATATGCTATAAGTGAGGAAAAGAAGGACATATCAACCCAAACTGCCCACAACAGTTTAAGGTATGTTATAATTATGGAAAGGAAGGATATATCGCTAGAGATTGCACTATAGCAAAACCAAGTCCAGCGGGGATGGTGACTCAAAAGGCTGTCCCAGAAAAGTCAAAGTCAACGGTTCCTGGAAGAGCGTTTGTCGTGACTGGTCAACAAGCGAGGAACCCAAACGAGGTGATCACGGGTAAGCTAATCATAAATTCATGCAAAGTTTATACCTTACTAGATACCGGTGCTACCCATTCATTTATTTCTCCTGCTTGTGCTCAACGTTTAAAATTGACTCCGGAGAAATTAGACTTTGATTTATATGTGGAGACTCCGTTAGGAGAAACTTTCATCACATCCACTGTTTATAAATCTTATTTGATCCAAGTTGGCACCATCACCTTACCTGTTGACCTTATCTCTTTAAAGATACTTGCATTTGACGTGATTTTAGGGATTGATTGGTTAACTACTCATCATGCCAAAATTTATTAGTTTTCGTAAAGTTGCTAGTTTTCATATTCCTAATCAACCTGTTGTGCGAATTCAAGCAACTAAGCCATTAAAATCAATCACTGTTATATCAAGTCATAAAGCTATTCGTTTATTAAAAAACGGATGTCAAGCTTTCTTAGCCCGTGTTATGGATTTGAATAAAGACACGTCGATTTGAATAATATTCTGTTGTTATTGACTTTCCGACGTAATTTCACGAAGAACTTCCGGCCTACCCCGTAACTTGAAGTTGAATTCTTTATTGATCTTGAAACTGGTATAAAGCCCATTTCTAAAACCCCATATCGAATGGCTCCCTTTGAACTTCAGGAGTTAAAGGTCCAACTACAGGAGTTATTGGACATCGGTTTCATTCATCCTAGTACATCTCCTTGGGGTGCTTTTGTTTTATTTGTAAAGAAGAAAGGCGGGAGTATGCGACTTTGTATCGATTACCGGGAATTGAACCATGTCACTATCAAGAATAGGTATCCGCTACCTCGAATTGATGACCTGTTTGACCAGTTGCAAGGAGCACAATTCTTTTCAAAAATCAATCTTCGATTCGGATATCATCAATTTGAAGGTTAAAGCGAGGATATTCTCAAGACCGCCTTCAGGACTTGGCAGACGGGCATTATGAATTCCTAGTCATGTCTTTTGGATTGACTAATGCTCCTGCTGGCTTTCATGGATATGATGAACCGAGTATTCAAGGATTATTTGGATCGGTTCATTGTTGTCTTTATTGATGACATCCTCATATATTCCAAAAGCTCAGTAAAGATCATGAGCACCATTTGAAAGCCGGTAATCGCAAAGGCTTCGTGATAACAAGCTATATGCCAAGCTGAAGAAATGCAAGTTCTGGCTTGAGGAAGTAGCATTCCTTGGGCACATGGTGTCAAAACATGGAGTATCTGTTGACCCGGCGAAGATTGAAGTAATATAAAGTTGAACAGCAAAGAAATCGGTGGACCAAGCACGTAGCTTTTAGGCTTAACTGGTTATTATCGGAGATTTGTGGAAGGATTTTCTTGAATCGCTACTCCATTAACTCAGCTGACTCGTAAAGATACAAAATCCGTATGGAGCGAGGAATGCGAGAAGAGTTTCCAAGATCTCAAGAGGAGACTCATTTCGGCACTTGTTTTGACAATACCATCTGGTTCGGATGGATTTGTTATCTACAGCGATGCTTCAGGCAAAGGGTTAGGATGTGTTCTCATGCAACGTGGGAAAGTCATAGCCTATGCCTCGTGATAACTTAAAGAATATGAGAGGAATTATCCTACTCATGATCTAGAGTTGGCAGCAGTCATTTTCGCGCTAAAGATCTGGAGACACTATCTATATGGGGAGAAAGTGGAGATATATTCAGACCATAAAAGTCTCAAATATTTCTTCACTCAAAAAGAACTCAACATGCGGCAATGACGTTGGCTCGAGCTGTTGAAAGATTATGACCACATTATTCAATACCATCCTGGAAAAGTAAACGTGGTAGCCGACGCATTGAGTAGAAGATCATACGCGGGAGCGAGTGCGATGTTGTCAACACAAAGTCCCATTTTGTGTGATTTACAAAAGATGAAGATAGAATTCAAGACTCCGGGGACCCATGCAATGATGTCAAGTATACGTATAGAATCAACTTTAATCAAAAAAGTTAAAGTTGCTCAAGTCACAGACCCGGAGGTGATGCGTATGAAGAAGAAAGTACAAGAAGGTGTAATTCCAGAGGCAAGAATCGATGAAGAAGGAATACTTCGAGTCCACTCAAACTTTGTGTTCCTATGATTACGATTTGAAGTACAAGATCATGATGGAGGCACACAATACACCATTTTCAATCCATCTCGAAGTACCAAAATGTATCGTGATCTTCGACATACATTTTGGTGGAACAATATTAAGAGAGAGAATGCAATGTTTATCTCGAGGTGTTTAACTTGTCAACGTGTAAAGGCGGAGCATCAAGTACCTAAGGGTCCGTTACAACCACTTGAAATTCTGAAATGGAAGTGGGAACACATTACCATGGATTTCGTTATGGGTCTTCCCACGGTCTCTCAAGCCATAAATGCTATTTGGGTTATTATTGATAGATTAACTAAGTCTGATCATTTCTTGCCGATACGGGATACTTATTCCCTTAAACGTCTTGCTCGTATGTACGTAGATGAGATTGTGTGATTGTATGGCATGCCAGTATCCATAGTTTCGGATCGTGACCCAAGATTCACTTCAAGATTTTGGGTTAGCTTGCAAAAAGCTATGGGCACGGATTTACGATTTAGTTCGGCATACCATCCTCAAACGGACGGACAATCAAAGAGGACTATTCAAACTCTTGAAGTTCTATTAAGACTCTGTGTCCTAGACTTCAAAGGGAGTTGGGATAAGTATTTACCATTGGTGGAATTCTCCTATAACAACAGTTATCAGGAAAGTATAGGTGTGGCTCCATTTGAAGCATTATATGGACGGAAGTGTCGCTCTCCAATATGTTGGGATGAGGTGGGTGAAGCAACATTGTTGGGACCCGAGTTGGTACGTATTACTACAGAAAAGATCCAAATGATTCGACAACGTATACAAGCGGCACATGATCGACAAAAGAGTTTTGCGGATCTTCATCGAAAGGACGTGGAATTTAGTATTGGGGATCATTGGGGATGTGTTGCTCCATGGAAAGGAGTTACAAGATTTGGGAAGAGAGGAAAGCTCAATCCACGATTTATTGGTCCATTTCAGATTCTTGACCCAGTAGGAAATGTGGCCTATAGACTCGCGTTACCTCCAAGTATGTCTCGTGTTCATAATATTTTTCATATATCTATGCTTCGTAAATATGTGAAAGATCCAAACCACGTTCTTGAGTTAGAACCGGACGAGATAGCCGAAGACATAATGTACGAAGAGGTACCTGTCAAGATCTTTTATAGGAAGGAGCATGTCCTACGCACGAAGGTCACACCACAAGTTAAAGTTTTGTGGAGGAACCATGCTAATAAGGAAATGACCTGGGAGTTGGAAACGGAAATGAAAGCGAGGTATCCTCATCTTTTTGAAAAACCAGGTACGTACGTCAATTTTGAGGACGAAATTTCATAAGGAATGGAGGTTGTAAGACCCCAACTTATTAATAATGAAATTAAATTTCCTCTATTTATTATTTTTAAATAGTAAGGGTTGATTTGAGTAATGTTGTTAGTTATGGGTAAAATGCGCAAATATTTCAAATAAGCAAGTGGTTATAAAATATTCATTTTTTATCGGAGAATATTCGTTTGGTCATGGAATATTCTTCTTTGTCGGGAATATTTCGATTTACGGTAGCGATTAGCCTTTGTGTGGGCCCCATAACGAAAAAAGTGATTGGATGAAGAAAACGACAAGTATAAGTTGTTTATAAATAACTTGGCGTAGTTATTACAATTATCTTGTTGGAATACCCGGTGGTTAAAACACAATAATACGCGTTGTCAAGACAAGAGTACACTGCGGTATTGCACCGATTATTGATTCTTACGTAATAAGGCACTACTCAATAATTTTTACAGTAATTACTTTATTGATTCAATAATTATTGCGTTAATATTTTATATTATTGGTGTTTCAATAATTGTCACTACACAGTATTTTCCATTATCGAAGCAATAATTCATATTATCTGAATAATATTATTAGATAAAATTATTGGCAATGTCTAGAAAGTTCTGTCTATGGAGAGGTTTGGTCACCTAATTGCGCGCTAGTAAGGAGAAATCCTTATTAGAAAGCCCCCTCTTTCTTGGGAACTACCTGGTTGTCAGTATTGTGATTCGGTAATATTATTTGTGAATAATTAATTATTAATTTATATGATGAGGAAAATATTCATTTTACGTGGATATAGATGGAGAAAATTTTTAAAGTGACAATTGTTGAAAATCGATATTTTATCTTTTCTGATAAAATAATATTTTATTATATTATTATTATATAATAATGATGATATTTTTTTACAATGAATGTGAGATATATGAGTAGTATATGAGGAGGAAGAGTATTTTTTGTTGCAAAAGTTGTTTAAAATATGTTAAACATGTTTGTGGACCCATTTCTTGACTGAAATTTGATTATAGCTTTGTAAAATCGTCCGTTTTGGATTTCGGTCAATTTCTATTTGGAATTTGGAAAAAAAAAATTCTGCAAATTGTTGATAATGAAATTTCCTATGGAAAAGACATGTGGTTCGAATTTTTCTGACAAAAAGGCTATTTATTATGAATTATTGAAGTTCTGAAGTTCCGAAATAATTGATTTTTGGAAGTTTTATTTATTTTATTAATAAAATATTTTTTTACACTTTGAGGGCATCATTAACATGTGTTTGGGGTGAATTAATTTGCAAAAGGTGTGTCGTAGGAAATTTGTATATATATATATATAGGAAATTTATATATATATATATATTTATATTATATTCAATTTTCTACTTTGGTGTTCTAAGTATTTTCCTATAAATAGGGTGCTTAGGTTAGAATTGAAAATTACACCAGAAACAAATTTTCTCTCTATTTCTGTGAGACCCCAGATTTTATGAATAAATATTTAATTTTCTCAAAATAATTTTATATTTTTTTATATTATGGAGTGGATTTGATATAATGTTATAGTTGTGGGTAATATTTACAAATTTTGTAAAGTACGCAAGTTGTTATATAATATTCGATTGGTCGGGGAATATTCGTTTTAACAAGAAATATTTGTACAATGGCATAATCATTGGTGGATCCCCAACGGAATTATTGTCGGATTGAGAAAACGACAAAAATACTTTATGAAAATAACGGCGGAAGTTTTACCGTTAACTGTTGAAACACCCGGTGTTAAAAGTACAGTAATATGCATGGTTGCATAATAGCACACGGTATTGATTATTGATGCTTACATGAAAAGTCACTCAGTTATACTCAATTATTGCTACAGTAATTGTTACATCATATCTCTCATATTATTTATTCAATTATTGTCACAGTATCATTTGTATAATATATTATATTATTAAATCAATAATCGAGACGACAAAGTTATTCATATTATTATTTTCAATATCGACAATGTGCAGAAGTTCTATCAAGGAGAGGTTTGGTCACCTAATTGTGCGCCAATAAGGAGAAATCCTTATCGAAAAGCCCCCTCTTTCCTGGGAACGACCTGGTTGTTAAATATTGTGAATTATAATATTAATGATGAATAAGTTATGTTGATTGAAAATGAATTTTGATAGTTCCATTGTGTTGGGATTATTAGTGTTAGTGGAAATCGACATCTATTCCGATGATAATTGATGTCTAGGGGTTATATTGATAAATCGGGTAATTTATCAGATAAATGAGCAATTAATTGCTACTAATTCACATGCTTATATAAAATTTTGTTCACGTATGTGCACTATTGATTCACATTCTTGTTACTATTAGGGGAGTTGGTGCAAGATGGATAATACTTGCATGACTAAGTTAAAAATGGAGGTATAGATGGAGGTACTATACTGTAATTGTTTTTATCACATGATTAGAACTATTGACTCACATGATTTACTATTGATTCACATTATTTACTATTAGGGGAGGTGGTGCAAGTTTGATAATACTTGCAGTACTAAATTAAAAATGAAAGAAAAGTTGGAGGTATTGTACAGTAATTTTTCGAGCCCCAAAACGTGCAATTATCGAAACAATATTTTCCTATAAATAGAAGCTCATTCTTTCTTCATTTCTCACCAATTCACAAAAGCTTTAGAGCGATTATTATAGAGAGAAAGAAGAAGAGAAGTCTGCTACCTCACTATTCTAGTATCCAGTTTTTCCAAGGTAGGGGATATTATTTGTTGTGCTCGTAATGGGTATTCTTTCGTTCTTATTCATGAAGAGAACTTCTGTTATTCCATTCTTTATTATTATGTTGGAATAACTTTGTCATGCAAAATAACGCATACATGGTGAAATTCTTCTAATATTCCGTTCTTTATTATTCGTCCGAAATATCCACATGCGTGCGTTTACGTGGGACCGGGTTCCATTATTTATTATTCGTCGAATATCACATCGAAAGCGTTCACGCTGGGACCGGTTCCATTATTTATTATTCTGTCGAAATATCCTGTCTGAGCGTTTACGCTAGACCTGGTTCCATTATTTATTATTCTGTTAGGAATAACCTGTCTGTGTGGTCTCTATCGCATACATGGTGAATCCTTCTGTTATTCCATTATTTATTATTCTGTTGGAATAACCTGTCATGTGGATTACCACATGCATGGTGATCGATCCTTTGTATTTCATTTCTTGTTAAATTGTGGAAATGATCTGTTTACGTGGATTATGATGAAAGTCATAATAAAAGCATTGGACTAATGAAAATCATGGATAATTTGTGGTTGTGATACTAATGAAAAAGTTATCATTGGCCCGTAGTGCATTGATGGACAGTTTTTGGTATGATTATGGCTATGGATTCTCTTCGACCAAGGGTACAAAGATGAATTATTTTATGGCATGATCAAGACCATTGATGAAAACACGATTATCTTTGGCCCATAGTGCGTGGATAATTCGTGGTCGTGATACTAAAGAATATCCTTGGCCTGTAGTGCAGGGATGATTTGATGATGTGGATTAATTATTGAGCTGAGTCTCAGCAATAAAATATTAATTCATGGATGTGATAATAATGAATATCCTTGGCCGTAGTACATGGATAATTCATGGATGTGATATTAACGAATATCATTGGCCGTAGTGCAGGGGTGATTCGATGATGTGGATTATTTGTTAAGCTGAGTCTCAACATTATTGGTTTTATGAGTTGTATATCTTTGGCTGTCAGAAAAGTAAAGATGAATTTATTAGTATGATTATGAGCAGGAATTATGATTTGGTATAACCATGATTTGTGATATTTCAGGTGAAGATAGGTGATGAGAATCATCTTCGTCCTGGGTATGAAAAGGGAATTCAGTATCATAATTATGATTATGAGTTATTCATATGATTGTGGACAGGAATTGTTGATTGATGTTACAGGGATAAAACATTATTGGTGGACTTTTAACATGGAGAAGATAATAGACCTGATGGTCTATTTGACTCTTCTAATGGATTGCTCGTTCCGCTGCAACTATGGTTGAAAAGTTTTATCATCTATCATATGTTCTAAATATCTGATTTATTATTGATGAAAGCTATTGATAATTTAATTATCTTTAGTCATGATATTCTTTACTGGGCTAGTTGTGCTCACCCTTTCTACTTCACAATTCCTTTTAGGTAATAAGAGTGTTTTCGGGTCGAGCGGGGATAACAGGGGAATAGAACAGTGGTCTCTAGCTGTGGAGGTTCTCCCTAAACAATATAGAAAAGTGTGTTGTATTCTATACATCATTTACTAGTTATATTTGGTGAATCAAATAGGGTGAGGCGAACCCAACTTTGGAAGGGTGTTTTGCCACTATCACACAAGATGTCTAATGACATACAACCTCGTGTTATCATAAGACAGGGTTGTGCGCATCCACTTGCTGAGTATATCTACGGGCACTACCTATATGATCTTGGAGTTTATTTGAAATATAATATTCACTTGGAGACAGTGGAGATAGTTATATGTCAAGAGAAGACTCGCCATTGGAAAGAAGATGATAGTAATCTTCTCATTTTTCTTTGGGGTCTATTGGGTCAACTAAGGATAATTCTGTGGCCATATGATATCTATTATAACCTAGATGCATGGCCTCCTATGTACGAAGGTTTTCTTGAACACTTCCCAAAGATTTTAATTTCTAAAACAGTCTTTGACTATACTTTTATGTAAAGTACCATTGTAAGGTTGTGGTCGAGGCACCATGAGAGTTACATACATTTGTATTAAAACTCACAGTTAACTGTGGTCGTATTCTATACGACAGCTCAATCAGTTGTTTAAATGAAGTTGTATCTGAATTTTATACTATGTATATGGCGACTCAGAATGGGTGATGTATACCTAATTTTGGGGGCGTCACATTTGGTATCAGTGCTTAGGGATAAGGTCGCTGGCGGAGATATGAGTCTAGAACTAGGAGGGGAGAGACGAGTAATATACTTCACTAGTGTGTGACTTACCTAAGCTGAAATTTTTTCATCATCCTCAGTCCTAAATGATGATATTACTAAATATCTTTGGCCTGTAGTGCAAAGATGAATGATTTCTGATGAATATCTTTGGCCCGTAGTGCAAAGATAAACAGATGTTTAGATGAACATGACCAACTGGTGAATATCTTTGGCCTGTAGCGCAAAGATGAATATTTGATTTATGATGTATATTGATTGATGTTATAGGGATAAAATATTGATGATGGACTTTTAAATTCATAGATAATAGTAAATTTCATTCTCTACGTTACTCTTCTATGAATTATTGTTTCACCATGAATCTTGATCTCGAAACTTGTTGTCTATTATATTTTATCGATTTTTTTCCTGTTGAAGACTAATGATAATTTGTTCTATATTATCTTAGTCATAATATTCTTTTATTGGGCTAGTTGAGCTCATCTTTTTTCCTTTTGTTCCATTTTCTTCTCGGGAGGCGAGAATGTAGCAAGTACTACTTCGGCCTGGGTGTGGAATGATGGTTCTAGAAAGTCGTTTTAGTAGTCCTAACCATTTTTGTAAAATAATGTATCAATAATTGTAATGAGGACTTATTTGAGTATGGATATTGTCTAGATGAGAATATTTGTATTTCAACTAACAGTTTTTATGTTGTATTAATAAAGTTGTAGTTGTTTCTGTACCATGTATTTTGACGACTCGGAATGGGTGTTGTATACCTATTTTGGGGGTGTCACACTCCAGACACTCACCAGAGTGATTCTTCCCACATTTCCCACACTGAACTACCTGCTTCTTCACACCTTTCTATTTTCACCTGAACATTCCCAAAATAATTCTCCTATCTTTTCTCACCCCTATTCCCACTATTAGTTTCCACCTTCACAGCTCCTACAACCTTACCTTTGTTCCTCTTCTCCTTGTTGTAGAGGCTTATGGCCTCAGTCCCCTCCTCAGCTATGATAGCCTTTTCCATGAGTGTTGCAAAAGTATTGATTTGCAACACTGCCACCTTGTTATAGAGCCAGGGTTTTAATCCCAGCTAGAACCTTCTTGCCTTTCTAGCCTCCGTATCAACTTGATGCGGAGCAAACCTAGCCAACTCATTAAACTTTGCGGCATACTCCGCAACAGTCATGTTATCCTGCTTCAACTCCAGAAATTTTACCTCCATCCTAGCCTGCATGCTAGTTGAGAGGTAGTTTTCGAAAAACAAAGTCTTAAACCTAGCCCAAGTAACTACTCCCTCTCCTGCCTTCGCTTGATTTGCTTCCCACCAAAAGTTCGCTTCTCCTTTCATCATATAGGTGGCAAAAGAGGTCTTTTTCCCCTCATCTACCCTAGCAACTACGAACGCCTTTTCTATCTCGTTAACTCATGTCTGGGCTTCTATAGGGTCAGTCGTTCCCCTGAATTCTGGTGGTCCTACTGCCTTGAAGTGTTTGAAGTTTGCCGAGCGATTGTCTGGTCGGTTCCCTATGGCTGGTATTCCTTGCTGCATAGCCTGAGCTACCATGTTCGCAAAGTTTTGCATCGAGTCTTGCGGTTGTCCCTCAGCGTTGTTGACAGATTCTTCTGCCCTTTGATTTCGTGTTTGACGTCTTGGCGGCAATATCAGATTACATAAAATCATAAATTTAACTTACATTCTAAACCTTATTGTATAAGTTTAACATATAACCCAAAGTTTTATACAAAACTTATTCCATTAATGAAACATTGATTCGTATTCATCAATTCAAAGTACTTTACATAACATAACACATATTGTAATCCCTTTGTGACCACAAAAGTTGGGAATTATTGTAATAACTTATACAAAAGTTTGAGAATAATACATTACACCCGTACATTATCAAACATACATAATCAACTACTAATCCTACTTATTTCCTAAGTCACGGTCTTTCCTCTTTCTTTTCCTTTTCTTGCTCAGAGCTGCACACGATTTATTGATTCCAGCTCCCATTTGATCAATTTGGATTTTAAGCTTATCTTGTTCTTCCATAGTTTCTATTAACGCCTTTCACAATTGGTTATTTAGTAGCTTTTCTATTTCCCACAGCTTTTCTAGAGAAGAAACCTTGTTCTTCAGATTTTGTACTTCTGTTGATGCTTGATCAGCTCCAACTTTAGTGTCTGAATCACTATCTTCCAGTTCCACTATTTCTGGATCTGGTACTAGGTTTTCCAATACCACCACCTCATTAAGGTTGTCTGCACTATGAGCCTTTATTTCAGCTTTTGGCTTTGATATCATCTCTTTCTTTACGATCAGAGAGTATCCTAATTCTTTTCCACCTGACATCTATAGACAACTTATCTTGATTAGTAAATAGTATATACACACAACAAACAATAGTTTTTATAAAGGTTATCTTTTATTTTGTTTAATGATGAATTTATTCAACTCATCTCCTTTTAAACTCTATATAAGTTATTTGTATTTTCAACGTTTCCCCATGTCCTAAGGTTATAGCCTAAGGTCGATCCCACCTAAGGTTTCTAACCCTAAAGCTTTGACACAAACCTGTGACGCCCCCAAATATGGGTACTTGAAACCCAAACTCGGTGCTTCACGATATCATTTCTATTAGCTGAATAATACTAATAATAATAACAATAATATAAAATTCAAACTTAATTTACATATGCATCAAAGTTTACTCCTGTGCAAGAGACCTTTAAACATTCATTACATCATAAATAATAAGTATCATTATCTTAATAAACTTTAACTATTACACGAATATTATAAATCTCATTCAACGACTTTCCTTTCCTTTGTTCTTGCTCGAACCTTACGGTTGATCATACTTAGCGAAAATATTTAAATTTAAAGCAAGAATGAGCATTGGATTGCCCAAAGAAGTAATAACAACAATATATATTAGTGAAAGAATTAAATGTTTTATTTGAAAGACACTTCTACAACGAATCAACAGTTGTGAAGTAAGCTGAACCAATAATAACAACATATCACTTCCATATGTAATTTTTGAAACTATGTATTGACTATAACTGGAGATCAGCCAACATATTATGAACATTGTTTTCTATTTTTGAAAAGGTTAAACATGAATTCATCATGAAACCGTCATAACTTACAGAGCACTGCGAGGGGGGTGATCACCTAGTTATGTCATGTATTGATCAATACTACATGCAAGAATGATATTATCGTTCACTCTATCCACCTTAGTGCACAAAAAGTTTTCCCATATTGGGATGTTCATACTTAGCTAGAATCCGAACCAAAACAATCACAGTTGGATACAATAACGTTTCTATCTTGTTCAATAATATTTTTATGTCTAGCTGAATCAAATAGCTTAGACGACTTTTAAGTCAACGTATACATACTTGAAATCAATAAGTATGTATCAACATATGATTAAATATAATGGTTATCCAAGTGGGGACACTTGTCTAACCCTATATACGAATTAACGAACAGAATAAATATCTGAGTTATATAATAATACAATGATCAGATAATGTAAGAACTTGTATGAATACAAAGATTGGATATATAATCAATAAATAATAGAGTTAATAATCTGGCACAATAATAATATAATTCTGAAACTTTCTTACTCGTGTCCATTGCATAAAGTAAATACAAAAGTAGGATACTTGCACAATATAAAGAATATATAGTTCGAATTCTTGCTCAATAATAATTGGAGTAAGTTTAGGAAACTTGCATAACATGATATACCTGCTTGCACGAAATAAAAGTAGTGCATAAGGTTTAGATACTTGCCTGAGCTGTTGCTTACAATAACGTAACTTAGATTAATCTTTTATACAGCGACTTATCAGCGACTTAGGAAATTTCGGAGGTTTGGTCTTGAGAGAATATGGCTAGGTATTTGTGAACAAAATAGGCCAAAAATGAGGATTTTCTCTCTCTTAAATTATTCAAATCATGTATGCTATGTCTGGGATGGCTGATAATGTGATGCTGCTGTAGCTCATAGCTAGGTATAGGGGGGTGACTGGCAAGATTTAGATAAGATTTGTCTAGCAATAATTCAACTAATGGGACAAAAAGGGTATTTTACTAATTTTATTTTAATCTAAAAGGTATTCTTGTCCAAGGTGCTTGAATCTATGCTTTATTCACTAGATTTTACATATTAAAGTTTTCCAAATAATTACTAGGGTTTGAAAAATAAAAATTAAAGTGTAATAAAATTTTAATTTTAAACACACTAATTAAATTAGGGTTTTTAAAAAAAATTAGGGTTTTTAATAGAAAATTAGGGTTTAAATAATTAGGGTTCTTTAACATCATTAGGGTTCCCAAATTAACAATTAGAGTTTCCTAATTATCATAATAATTTACTAAAACAGTAATTAGGGTTTTAAATTTTAGCAAATTAGGGTTTTCAAATAATAATTAGGGTTTCTCCTAATTACAGAAATTATATAATACACAGTAAAATTCAAATAACACCATTACTACACAGTCTTGAACTCATAACCGAGTTTAACAATTAGGGTTTAATAACACGATATGAGGGTTATGCCATAATTTACCATATTTGCCCAATCGATTATCGGGCCTATGCATTTACAAAGACATATTTATAAAGATTGAAAAATTAAAATATAATTAATATTATATTATCATTCTCATCCCTTGATCAAAATCCAAATTTAGGGTTTGGATTCCATATCTGATTTATCTTTCATATACAACATCAATAATTAAGCTAAAATAATTAACTTAAATATTTTGAACAAATTCATATAATAAAATATTTATTATTATACTTTAATAATCATTTCATATATTATTTAAATAATATAAAATCATGTTTTCATGGAAAATAATTAATAAAAACATTTCGCTTACAAAAATTAATTACTATAGGAATATAATTTGTAGTGATTAATAATTCTAAAATTATTTATAGGTAATAAATATATTTGCATTTATCATACATTACTTGACACATATTCTCATCATTAAAATAAAAAAAAATTATATGCAAAAATTTATTATTTATTTATATGCAAAATATCGGGTTATTACAGCAACTCACAAAGTATCTAAATACTCACAAAATACGCTCGATAATATAGAAAGAGAAAGAGAGAAAACTTGTTTCTGGTGTGATTTTCAATTCTAACTAAGCACCCTATTTATAGGAAAATGCTTAGAACGCCATAGCAGACTAACCTACTACCTAATGGTTTTACCTGTTACTATTCACGCCCACCACTTTTGAAAATAAATTCCAGCACATTTCATTTCTCACCAACTAAAAGTGGGGACCACCATATTTTTAATAAAAATATTTAATCCCAAAACTTCAATAATTCATAATAAATAGCTCTTTTATCAAAAAATATGAATTTTATGTCCATTCCATAGGAAATTAAATTCTCTACAACTTTGTAGATTTAAGTTTTTCCAAATTCCAAACGAAAAATGACTGAAATCCACATATGGACGATTTTCAAAACCTCCATTCTGACAAAATACTGATAAAATACCTCAGCATTAATTCCTTCATTTATGTCCACATAAAATATATCCATCATTTATATCCACATAAAATAAATATGTCCTCGTCATATAAACCAATAATTAATTATTCACCAATAATATTACAGAATCACAATTATGACAACCGGGTCGTTCCTAGGAAAGAGGGGGCTTTCCGATAAGGATTTCTCACCAAACCCCTTTCCTAGACAGAACTTCCTTAGACATTGCCAATAATGCTATCTAATAATATTATTCAAATAATATGAATTATTGATCTGATAATGGGAAATACTGTGCAGTGACAATTATTGAAACAACAATAATATAAAATATCAACATAGCAATTATTGAATCAATAAAATAAAATATTGAACAGTAATTACTATAACAATTATTGAGTAGTGCCTTCTTACGTAAGAATCAATAATTCAAAAATATTATATAATACCGGTGTAACTCTTGTGCAAACCACCGTATTCCAAAATGTGTTAATGTAACATTCCGCTTTTTTTTAATGTAACTTATAAATATTTATTGATTTATATAAATATTTATTGGATGTGTTTATTATTGGATAAATAATTATTCAATTTGATTGATTTGATTTAGTTAATTATTTATTTGTTAAATAATTAATGTGTTATGTGGATTGAGTTATGTGATTAAGTGAATTATTTAATAAATTGTTATTAAATAAAGTGTGACAAATAACTATGTTATAAAGAGTTATTAAAATAAATTAAAGTAATTTTAATTTAGTTTTGCCAAACAAGGTTTAAGTATATTAATCCTTTATTTTAAATGGTTTTCCAAACAAAGCCCTATGGCTTTTGGTTTTAATTTTGAATTATTGTTATATAAATAAAATACGTATAATATATATATATATATATATATATTAATTTTTTATAACCGATAAATTATTAGCATTATTTATTAAGGCGTCAGTTTTTACGTTTCAAAGGTAAGCGTTTGTTTTTAGTTAATATTACGTATAGTGTATTTTGACTTAAGCCTAAGAAAGGTTTACAGAGTAAAGAAAAGAAAGAAGTTCAGAGAGAGTTTGAGAGAGAATTCCAAAAACAAGTTCGATGTTCGTCAAAAGTTATTCTCGGTGAAAGGTTTTTTAAAAGCAACAAAAAGTATGTTTTATAATCTTAACATAGGTTTTATAGTATAACTATTTAGCCTCTATGTTTCTTGAAACTCAACTTCACTATATATGAGTTTTTACAAAGGTTGTATGTAAATCATGTTTATGTAATTGATTTTGAAATCCTGAATAATTATAATTGTAATTGATACAACTAGCATGTATATATCTATATATGTGTTGTATGATAAATTACATTTTAAAAGATAGGAAATTTTGTTTTACAGTATATATATACATACATGAACTGTAGGAACTGTGATTGTTAATTTTGTATGATAACAAAGTTAGTGTATGCTAATTGGGAAATTGAATTATGCACGTTAATTAGTTTATATGTTAGTATGTTTGTGTTTTAAAGGAATCAATTGGATTTTATATGAACTTACAGTGTTCACTGTGTTTACCAATTATCAGTAATGGAGTTTTGATGTAAAACAGTGTTTTCAAAGAACTAAGTTTTCTAAAAATTCGTTGTTTAATTGTTGGTCGTTGGTATATGAATGATTGTTAGCGTTTATGTGTAAATTATGTGAAGATATACATGTTAATTGGGTTTAATCGCTGTTAAAAATAAAGACATTAGCTTTGTTGTGTTCTTCATTTTGTATTCTGTGAGTTTCGGCGCCCCAGCGCCAAAATCCACGCCCCAGCTCGAAGTCTCGCACCTCAGCGCCAAAAATAGGCCAGAAGTTCGCGCCTCAGTGCTGGAATTCGAGCCCCAGCGCCATTGTTTCGCACTTGTCAATTGGAAAAGTGGTCAAATCGAACGGTTTTGACCTCCTGTAGTAAAATGGCCATAACTTTTTCATACAAACTCCGATTGAGGTGATTCATGATGATTCGGAAAGAGGACGAATAGGCCTATAACTTTTATTCTTTAAGTTTTTCAATTTGAAATTATTATGAAGGGTCAAAATGGCCATCTTTAGGACTGTTGTGTATTTGGAGCCAATTGGAGGCGTCAGGATGCGCGAATGCAAGTGCAATCCTTTGAGTATTAGTATAACCTAATGATAACATGTTGGACATGTAATAGGATGTTGTATCAAGTTGTTAATGTGTATGTGGTGCAATGACATGATCACTTAAGTAGTTGTAAAAAAAACTAAAAAGTAATGTTCATGAAAAGATGCAATGTTATTTAAACTTACACTTAGTTAGTAGCTATACTAAAAGTAAGAAAGCAACTCATGAAGGTAATGTTAGTGTAACTAATGTGTATTGTCAATACATATGGTATGTGTAGGACTTGGGGTGAACGTGCGTAGTGATTGTTTAACCTACGCACGAGGCAAGTTCCCTAACCTTTGCTACTTTATTATTCAGCAAGGCTACTTTTCACTGTTATGTTATACTTATGCAAATTCTCTATTTCTAATCTCTTGTTTAACGATTTATTGTCATGCAAGTTCACTAACTCTACTTTGTTAATAGTTGAGCAAGTTTTTCTAAATCATAAATCGTCGTTATGCAAATTTCATAATTCTATACTTTATTGAGTAAAGTATTTTCATTAAACAACTTGATTGTATCTAGTTATTCATGATGATACAAGTTTTCCATCTCCACACTTTTGTCAAGATAGTTATTATGGTTATGAAAGTTTTCTAAACTCTAAACTTGTTATATCAGCATGCTAGTACCTTTATTCTATTGAATCAGTTTATCGTTCAAATTATTGTTGTTATGCATGCTTGATATTAAATTCTAAGTTGTAACCTTAGCTTAATGTTGTTCAAAGCAAGGTATGATAGATTATTCAATTGTTATTCTATTAGATTATTCCTAAAGCATGAACTTAGAACCAAATGTTTATTCAATTATAATCATTCAATAACATAGTGTTATTATCTTTTATTCAACTAATCCTTAGTTAATGTCCGTTGAACTCCAAATTACCTTGAAGTGTATCCAAACTAAACGGACTTTGGTGCGGACTTGTACTCTAAATACTGAGATGAACAACCCTATTTTTAGGGGTTCATACTTAGTTTTGTACTTTGTGTTTGAAATGTTTGTATACAATACATGTACGAATGATTGATCCCCTAAGTACCTTTCGAGTCCTTGCAAATGTATTTGATCGTTATAATTCTGATTGAAAGATTACTTATAACCATGGATGTGGTTCGTGGTCATTAGACCATCAAATGAATGTTATGATTTATGGAATGTTAATAGAACATATTGTTCATTTCTATTCAAAGCCTAGTATTTGGCAAGTGATGTAAATGTTAAGGTTTTATTTATTGTTATTCCAAGTGAGCCTTGTTTGCTCACTCTTGCTCGTCAGAAATTCTTACAAACTAAAAGTTTGAAAAGGGTGACGTACCTAGCACCAGTAAGGGAAAGGAAAAGATGAACAAGTACTGAAGACTTGTAATAGTTTAATAGTTTTATTATCAGACTTTGGTTTAAAGATTGTAATGAAGTTATTTTATTTTTCCGCATGAATGACTGTTTCTAAAGGTTAGATAACCTGGGAGATTTTATTTTATGTAATTCCTATATGGGCAGGTTTATTATTCAATTTTATTCATTATTGGGTAGTTATAAATGAATGTTTTGATTACGTGAACACCTAATCTTGTGGTAATGAAGTACCGGGATTTGGGGGTGTCACAGTTAACGGTAACAACTACGCCGTTATTTGTAAAAACTCAAACTTTTTGTTTTCTTCATTCGACTGTTTTCTGTTATGGGGCCAACAAAGGGCTGCGCCGTCGTACGAATATTCCCCGACAACAAGAATATTCCATGACCAAACAAATAGTCCTCGAAAATAATGAATATTTTATAACCACTTGCTTATTTTGCAAAATTTGCACATTTCACCCATAACCAAAGTATTATATCAAATTAACACCTTATTATTTCAAGATAATGAATAGAGGAAATTCAATTTTATTCATTAAAAAGTTGGGGTCTTACAACCTCCCCTCCTTATGAAATTCCGTCCTCGAAATTGACGTATGTAACCGGTGTTTCGAAAAGGTGAGGATACCTCGTTTTCATTTCTAATTCTAACTCCCATGTCATTTCTTCAATAGTATGGTTCCTCCACAAAATCTTAACTTGTGGTATAACCTTGGTGCATAAAACATGCTCTTTCCTATCCAAGATCTTAACAGGTACCTCCTCATACGTTAAATCTTCGGCTATCTTGTCTGGTTCTAACTCAATAGTGTGGTTTTGGTCTTTCAAATATTTACAAAGCATAGATATGTGAAAAATATTATGAACACGAGACATTCTTGGAAGTAATGCGAGTCTATATGCCACATTTCCTATTCGGTCAAGAATCTCAAATGGACCAATAAATCTTGGATTGAGCTTTCCTCTCTTACCAAATCTTGTAACTCTCTTCCGTGGAGCAATACGTAAAAATACATGATCCCCAATATTAAATTCTACGTCCTTTTGACGAAGATCCGCATAACTCTTTTGTCGATCATGTGCCGTTTGTATACGTTTTGAATCGTTTTGATCTTTTCTGTAGTTATGCATACCAATTCTGGTCCTAGTAATGTTGCTTCTCCCTACTCATCCCAGCATACTGGAGAGCGACACTTTCGTCCATACAATGCTTCAAATGGAGTCACACCTATACTTGACTGATAACTGTTGTTGTAGGAGAATTCCACCAATGGTAGATACTTATTCCAACTCCATTTGAAATCTAGGACACAGAGTCTTAATAGATCTTCAAGAGTTTGAATAGTCCTCTCTGATTGTCCGTTCGTTTGAGGATGGTATGCCAAACTGAATCATAAATCCGTGCCCATAGCTTTCTGCAAGCTAACCCAAAATCGTGAAGTGAATCTTGGGTCACGGTCCAAAACTATGGATACTGGCATGCCATGCAATCTCACAATCTCATTTATGTACATACTAGCAAGTCGTTCAAGGGAATAAGTCTCCCGTATAGGCAAAAAATGGGCAGACTTAGTTAATCTATCAACAATAACCCAAATCGCATCAATGCCTTGAGAAACCTTGGGAAGACATGTAACAAAATCAATAGTAATGTGTTCCCACTTCCATTTCAAAATCTCAAGTGGTTGCAATGGACCCTTTGGCACTTGATGCTCCACCTTTACACGTTGACAAGTTAAACACCTCGAGATAAACTCCGCGATCTCTCTCTTCATATTGTTCCACCAAAATGTATGTCGAAGATCATGATACATTTTGGTACTACCAGGATGGATTACAAACGGTGTGTTGTGTGCCTCCATCATGATTCTATGCTTCAAGTCAGAATCATTAGGAACGCAAAGTCTGGAGTTGACTCAAAGTATTCCTTCTTCATCGATTCTTGCTTCTGGAACAACACCTTCTTGCACTTTCTTCTTCATACGCATCAGCTCCATGTCCATAGCTTGAGCAACTTTAAATTTATCGATTAAAATCGGTTCTTCTCGTATGTTTGATATCATCATATGGGTACTTGGAGCCTTTACCTCTATCTACATCCTTTGCAAGTCATACAAAATGGGCCTTTGTATTAACAACATTGCACTCGTACCCACATATGATCTTCTACTCAATGCGTCAGCTACCATGTTTGCTTTTCCAGGATGATATTGGATGGTATGGTCATAATCTTTCAACAACTCGAGCTAACGTCGTTGCCGCATATTGAGTTCCTTTCGGGTGAAGAAATATTTGAGGCTTTTATGATCTGTATAGATCTCCACTTTCTCCCCATACAGGTAGTCTCTCCAGATCTTCAATGCGAAAACGACCGCTGCCAACTCTAGATCATGAGTAGGATAATTCCTCTCATATTCTTTGAGTTGTCGCGAGGCATAGGCTATGACTTTCCCATGTTGCATGAGAACACATTCTAACCCTTTGCCTGAAGCATCGCTGTAGATAAAAAATCCATCCGAACCAGATGGTATTTTCAGAACAGGTGCCAAAATGAGTCTCCTCTTGAGTTCTTGAAAACTCTTCTCACAATCCTCGCTCCAACCGAATTTTGTATCTTTACGAGTTAGCTAAGTTAACGAAGTAGCGATTCGAGAAAATCCTTCCACGGATCTCCGATAGTAACCAGCTAAGCCCAGAAAGCTACGTACTTCGGTTGCTCCCAACTTTGTATGGCTTCAATCATCTCCGGGTCGACAGTTACTCCATGTTTTGACACCACGTGCCCAAGGAATGTTACTTCCTCAAGCCAGAACTCGCATTTCTTTAGCTTGGCATATAGATTGTTTTCACGAAGCCTTTGCAGTACCAGCTTCAAATGGCGCTCATGATCTTCATGGCTTTTAGAATAGATGAGGATGTCATTAATAAAGAAAACAATGAACTGATCCAAATATTCTTTGAACACACGGTTCATCATATCTATGAAAGCAGCAGGAGCATTAGTCAATCCAAAAGACATGACTAAAAATTCATAATGCACGATCTTGAGTTTCGAAGTCGGTCTTTGAATATCCTCGCTTTTAATCTTCAAATTGATGATATCCAAAACGAAGATCGATCTTTGAAAAGAATTGTGCTCCTTACAACTGGTCAAACAGGTCATCAATGCGAGGTAACAGATACCTATTCTTGATGCTGATATGGTTCAATTCCCAGTAGTCAATACAAAGTCGCATACTACCATCTTTCTTCTTTACGAATAAAATAGGAGCACCCCAAGGAGATGTACTAGGACGAATGAAACCAATGTCCAACAACTCTTGAAGTTAGACCTTTAACTCTTGAAGTTCAATAGGAGCCATTCGATATGGGATTTTAGAAATGGGCTTTGTACCCGGTTCAAGGTCAATAAAGAATTCAACTTCACGTTCTGGGGATAGACCGGGAAGCTCTTCAGGAAATACGTTAGGAAATTCACTAACAATAGAAATATTATTCAAATCTGACGTGTTTTTTTTCAAGTCCGTGACATGGGCTAAAAAAGCTTGACATCCGTTTTTCAATAAACGAATAGCTTTATGGCTTGATGTGACAGTGATTGACTTTAGTGGTTTGCTTGTTTAAATTCACATAATAGGTTGGTTAGGAATATGAAAACTAACAACCTTACGAAAACAATCAATTTTAGAATGATGAGTGGTTAACCAATCAATCCCTAAAATCACATCAAATGCAAGTATTTTCAATGAAATAAGATTTGCAGGTAATGTGATGGTACTAACTTGAATCAAGCAAGATTTATAAACACTAGATGTAATGAAAGTTTCTCCTAACGGAGTCTCAACAGATAAGTCAAGGTCTAATTTCTCCGGAGTCAAGTTCAAACATTGAGCACAAGTAGGAGAGATAAAAGAATGGGTAGAACCGGTATCTAATAAGGTATAAACTTCGCAAGAGTTTATGATTAGCTTACCCGTGATCACCTCGTTCGAGTTCCTCGCGATTTGGGCAGTCACGACAAACACCCTTCCAGGAACCACCGATTTTGACTTATCCGGGACAGCCTTTGGAGTCACCATCCCCGTTGAACATGGTTTTGCAATAAGACAATCTCTAGCTATATGACCTTCATTTCCATAATTATAACACACCTTGGATTGTTATGGGCAGTTTGGGCTGATGTGTCCCTCTTTCCCGTATTTGTAACATACAACCGATGATCGTTATCCTCCACTAGAAACGGTTGATGTTTGTGCTGACGTCTTCACGTTATCATTGTTGTACCTTATCTTTTGAAAATCTCCCCCCGACTCGCTTCTTCTACCATCATGGCCACGATTTCCACCAAAGTGGGTACCGCTTTTGTCCGAACGTTTCCTCCCCGCTAGTTGTCATTTCTCTGATGACTGCTGCCACCGGTATGACCTTAATTGTGGTCCCTCGGTTGAACATACTCATTATCTCGCTCTAATAATTGAGCCCTGTTTACAACATCTGAATATAAAGAAAATTTATGAGACATAAGATATTGTCGAATCTCGGGTTTTAGACCTCTCAGAAACATCCTAGTCATTCGTTCCTCATTCTCTACCAAATGAGGTGTAAACCTGGATAACTCTGCGAACTTTGCCTCGTACTGGGACACCGTCATGTTGTTATATTCCAGTCTAATAAACTCTACCTTCTTCATATGACGAATACTTTTAAGAAAGTACTTGTCATTAAACAGTTTCTGAAACGTTTCCCAAGACATATTGAGTGCGGCTGGCTAGGTACGCTTCACAGATTCCCACTAGTAATCTGCCTCACCACGAAACATAAAGGTGGCGAATGGAACTTTCTATTCCTCTGAGCATCCCAAGACATCAAATATCTTGGTAATTTGTTTAACCCACATCTCCGCCTTGATCGGATATGGCTTTCTCGCAAATTCTGGTGGTCCCAACTCTTTGAACTGCTTAGTTGTGACAAGTCGCGCATTGCTATCATTTCCACCCGTATTTTGTACACGAGTCTCCCTCGTCTGATTTTGCTTGAACTGCAAAAAACTTCTAAACATCCCATCATTCATCATTTGTTCGGTAGTGTTGTTTACAGGAAGAATATTTCTTTCCTGTTGCACGTTCCCTTGGGTAGTGATTAAAAGTGTCTCCACGGTCTCATTCAATCCATTGTTAATATTTCCAGTTGCCATTTTCAAATACTGCCATAAAACAAGGGTTAATTAACAAATTAACATATCACATATTAACCATATTCTCCGACTGACCAACCAAATACACTTAGGTATGACACACTAGCGAAGGATTACTCGTCTCTCCCATGATCTCCGCCAGAGACCATATCCCTAAGCTCTGATATCAACTGTGATGCCCCCAAAATAGATATATACATCACCCATTCTGAGTCACCAAATACATGGTACAGAAACAAATACAACTTCAGTAATACAATTATTGTACAAAATATGACAACACATATACTATGAGTTTGAATACAAACATTGTCTAATAGACAGTATACAAACTCAAAAGGAGTCCTCATTACAATTATTGATACACTATTTTACAAAATAGTGAGGACTACTAAAACAACTATCCTGAACCATCACTCCATACCCCGTCTAGTTCATACTATGTTCTCACCTCCTAAGAAGAAAAATGGAACAAAAAGGAAAAGGGTGAGCTCAACTAGCCCAGTAAAGAATATTATGACTAAGATAATATACAACAAATTATCATATCATTAGTCCTTAACAGGGAAAAATCTGATAGAATATAATAGACAACAAGTTTTAGATCAACAACTGCAGCGGAAACATCAATCCATTAGAAGAGTCAAGTAGAGAAAGAAGTGTACTATCTTCTAAGATTTAAAAGTCCATCATCAATATTTTATCCATGTAACATCAATCAATATACATCTTGAATCAAATATTCATCTTTGCACTACAGGCCAAAGATATTCATTTGTATCACCAGTTGGTCATGTTCATCTCAACACCTGTTCATCTTTGCACTACGGGCCAAAGATATTCGATAAGTAATCATTCATCTTTGCACTACAGGCCAAAGATATTAAGTAATATCATCATTAGGACTGAGGATGATGAAAAATATCTTAAAGAAAACGAATCCAGTGAGACAAAAGGACAAATATTAAGGATTCGTATTATAGTTTATCCAAGTTCAATAATACTCCATAATAACCAATTGTGAAGCATAATTCAAAAATAAAGATCAAAACATGGATACAATCAAAGATAGTAACCATAATAGACATCTTGGACAAAGACAATAAAATTTTATTTTATCTGTGAATAGTGTCGTATACGTGAATAGTAACCCCGACACAAAAAGGTAGAAATTCCATAATAAAATCCATACAAATATTTCGGTATAATGATATTGAAAGTATAACATCATTATGAAGAAAATAACATCCCTTACCTCAAAAGAACAGTACTTTCGACTGAAATATCAGGTATAAGGCTGAAGGAAACTTGCACTGATGAATAACAACTCACAAAGTATCTAAATACTCACAAAATACGCTCGATAATATAGAGAGAAAAAGAGAGAAAACTTGTTTCTAGTGTGATTTTCAATTCTAACTAAGCACCCTATTTATAGAAAAATGCTTAGAACGCCATAGCAGACTAACCTGCTACCTGATGGTTTTTGTGAGATCCCGAATTTTATGAAATAAAACTATTCAATTTTTCTATTTTGGTAAATAGTTAAATTGATAAAAGTTTAAAGTTAAGGGTGATACGTGAATTTTTTTAAAATTAATCAAGTTGTCATAAAATAACCGGTAGTAAAAGTACAGTAATATGTGTGGTTGCATAGTAGCACACGGTATTGTAGAGTATCTTTGATTATTGATGCTTACGTGAGAAGTCACTCAGTTTTATTTAATTATTGTCACAATATTTTATATTATTAAATCAATAATTAAGACGACAAAGTTATTCATATTATTATTTGCAATATTGACAATGTCTAGAAGTTCTGTCAAGTAGAGGTTTTGCCACCTAATTGCGCGCCAATAAGGAGAAATTCTTATCGGAAAGCCCCCTCTTTCCTGGGAACGCTCTGGTTTTTAAATATTGTGAGTTATAATATTAATGATGAAATAAGTTCGTGTTGATTAAAGATGAAATTGATAGTTCCATTGTGTTGGGATTATTGGTGTTAGTGAAAATAGACATTTATTTCGATGATAATTGATGTCTGGAAGTTATATTGACCAATTGGGTAATTAATCGGATAAATGATCAATTAATTGCTATTAATTCATATGCTTATAACTATGTGTTCACATGTGTGTACTATTGGTTCACATGATTTACTATTAGGGGAGTTGGTGCAAGATTGATAATACTTGGATGACTAAATTAAAAATGGAGGTTTAGTTGAAGGTACTATACTGTAATTAGTTTTTTCACATTTTTTAGAACTATGGAGGTACACAACACACCGTTTGTAATCCATCCTGGAAGTACCAAAATGTATAATGATCTTCGACATACATTTTGGTGGAACAATATGAAGAGAGAGATCGCGAAGTTTATCTCGAGGTGTTTGACGTGTCAACGTGTAAAAGGAGGAGCATCAAGTGCCAAAGGGTCCATTGCAACCACTTGAGATTTCGAAATGGAAGTGGGAACACATTTCTATGGATTTCGTTACAGGTCTTCCCAAGGTTTCTCAAGGCATAGATGCGATTTGGGTTATTGTTGATAGATTAACTAAGTCTGTTCATTTCTTGCCGATACGGGAGACTTATTCCCTTGAACGTCTTGCTAGTATGTACGTAAATGAGATTGTGAGATTGCATGGCATGCCAGTATCCATAGTTTCGGATCGTGACCCAAGATTTAATTCAAGATTTTGGGTAAGCTTGCAGAAAGCTATGGGCACAGATTTACGATTCAGTTCGGCATACCATCCTCAAACGAATAGACAATCAAAGAGGACTATTCAAACTCTTGAAGATATATTAAGACTATGTATCTTAGACTTCAAAGGGAGTTGGGATAAGTATTTACCATTGGTGGAATTCTCCTACAACAACAGTTATCAAGCAAGTATAGGTGTGGCTCCATTTGAAGCATTGTATGGGAGAAAGTGTCGCTCTCCAGTATATTGGGATGAGGTGGGAGAAGCAACGTTGTTGGGACCAGAGTTCGTACAAATGACTACAGAGAAGATCCAAATGATCCGATAACGTATACAAATGGCACATGATCGACAAAAGAGTTATGCGGATCTTCATCGAAAGGACGTGGAATTTGATATTGGGGATCATGTATTGTTACGTATTGCTCCATGGAAGGGAGTTACAAGATTCGGGAAGAGAGGAAAGCTTAATCCACGATTTATTGGTCCATTTCAGATTCTTAACCGAGTAGAAAATGTGGCCTATAGACTCGCGTTACCTCCAAGCATGTCTCATGTTCACAATGTTTTTCACATATCCGTGCTTCGTAAATATGTGAAGGATCCGAACCACATTATTGAGTTAGAACCAGACAAGATAGCCGAAGATTTAATGTACTAGGAAGTACCTGTTAAGATTTTAGATAGGAAAGAGCATGTCCTACGCACCAAGGTTATACCACAAGTTAAGGTTTTGTGGAGAAACCATGCTATAGAGGAAATGACCTTGGAGTTGGAAACGAAAATGAAAGCAAAGTATCCTCACCTTTTGAAACATCAGGTACGTACGTCAATTTCGAGGACGAAATTTCATAAGGAGAGGAAGTTGTAAGACCCCAAATTATTATAAATAAAATTTAATTTCCTCTATTTATTATTTTGAAATAGTAAGGGTTGATTGGATTAATATGGTTAGTTATGGGTAAAATGCGCAAATATTTCAAATAAGCAAGTGGTTATAAAATATTCATTGTTGTCGGGGAATTTTTGTTTGGTCGTGGAATATTCTTCTTTGTCGGAGAATATTAAATGACGATGGTATGACCTTTGTGGGCCCCATAACGGAAAGCGATTGGATGAAGAAAACGACAAAAATATGCCAAGCTTTCTTATGGGTAAAGCTATTCGTTTATTGAAAAATGGATGTCAAGCTTTCTTAGCTCATGTCACAGATTTAAACAAAAATACGCCGGTTTTGAACGATATTTCTATTGTTAATAAATTTCTGAAGTATTCCCTCAAGAACTTCACGGCCTACCCCAGGCGTGAAATTGAATTTTGTATCGACCTTGAACCCCAGACACAAAACCTATTTCCAAAGCCCCATATCGAATGGCTCCTATTGAACTTCGGGAGTTAAAGACCCAACTGCAGGAATTGTTAGACATTGGCTTTATTCGGCCCTAGTACTTCTCCTTCGGGGTGCTCTGTTCTATTCGTGAAGAAGAAAGATGGGAGTATGCGACTTTGTATTGATTATCGGGAATTGAATCATGTCACCATCAAAAATAGGTATCCATTACCACGTATTGATGACCTGTTTGACCAGTTGCAAGGAGCCAAATTCTTTTCAAAGATAGATCTTCGTTCCGGATATCACCAATTGAAGATTAGAAATCACGACATTCCAAAGACGGCTTTCAGAACTCGGTACGGGCATTATGAATTCCTAGTCATGTCCTTTGGATTGACTAATGCTCCTGCTGCCTTCATGGATATGATGAACCGAGTATTCAAGGAATATTTAGATCACTTTGTGGTCGTCTTTATTGATGACATCCTTATTTATTCCAAAAGCCGTGAAGATCATGAGCAACACTTGAGGCTGACACTCCAAAAGCTTCGTGAATATAAGCTTTATGCCAAGTTGAAGAAATGTGAGTTCTGGCTTGAAGAAGTAGCATTCCTTGGGCACGTGGTATCAAGTCATGGAATATCTGTTGACCCAAAGAAAGATTGAAGCTATTCAAAGTCGGGAACAACCTAAATCAAATGACCAAGCACGTAGCTTTCTTGGTTTATTGGTTATTATCTGAGATTCGTGGAAGGATTTTCTCGAATCGCTACTCCATTGACTCAAATTGACTGAAAGATACAAAGTTTGGTTGGAGCGAAGAATGTGAGAAGAGTTTTCAAGAACTCAAGAGGAGACTTATTTCAAAGACTGCTCGACAATACCATCCGCTCTTGAGGGATTTGTCATCTACTGTGATGCTTCAGGCAAAGGGTTGGGATGTGTTCTTATGTAACATGGAAAGTTATAGTTTATGCCTCGCGACAACTCAAAGAATATGAGAGGAATTATCCTACTCATGATCTAGAGTTGGTAGTACCATTGTCTTTGCACTTAAAATTTGGAGGCATTACTTGTATGGGGAGAAAGTGGAGATCTTTACGGATCATAAAAGCCTCAAATATTTCTTCACTCAAAAGGAACTCAACATGCGACAACGACGTTGGCTTGAACTGTTGAAAGATTATGATCATACCATCCAATACCATCCTGGAAAAGCGAACGTGGTAGCTGACGCATTGAGTAGAAAATCATATGCAAGTACGAGTGCGATATTGTCAACGCAAAGGCCCATTTTGTGTGACTTGCAAAGAATGGAGATAGAGTTAAAGACTCCAGAGACGCATGTGATGATAGCGAGTATACGAGTAGAACCGACTTTAATCGATAAAGTTAAAGTTGCTCAAGCTACTGAGACACGGAGTCGGCGCGTATGAGGAAGAAAGTGCAAGAAGGTGCTATGCCGGAAGCAAGAATCGATGAAGAAGGAATACTTCAAGTCAACTCCAGACTTTGTGTTCCTAACGACCCTGATTTAAAGTATAATATCATGATGGAGGCGCACAACACACCATTTGCAATCCATCCTGGGACTACCAAAATGAATCATGATATTCGTCATACATTTTGGTGGAGCAATATGAAGAGAGAGATAACGATGTTTATATCAAGGTGTCTAACTTGTCAACGAGTTAAAGCGGAGCATCAAGTACCAAAGGTCCATTGCAACCACTTGAAATTCGGAATGGAAGTGGGAGCACATTACCATGGATTTCGTTACGGTCTTCCTAAGGTTTCTCAAGGCATTGATGCGATTTGGGTCATTGTTGATAGATTGACCAAGTCCGCTTCATTTCTTACCGATACGAGAAACTTATACACTTGAACATCTTGCTCAGATGTATATAAACGAGATTGTAAGACTTCATGGTATGCCAAGATCCATAGTTTCGATCGAGACCCAAGATTCACTTCACGATTTTGGGTTAGTTTGCAAAAGCTATGGGCACAGATTTACGATTTATTTCTAAGCATATCATCCTCGACGACGGACGGACATCGGAGAGGACTATTCAAACTCTTGAAGATCTATTAAGACTTTGTGTCCTTGATTTCAAGGGAAGTTGGGACAAGTTCTTACCATTGGTGGAGTTTTCCTACACAACAATGCTTATCAAGCAAGTATCGCATGGCTCCATTCAAGGCGTTGTATGGAAGAAAGTGTCGCTTCTCAAAGATGCTTTGGGGAGGTGGGTGAAGCAACGTTGTTGGGACCGAGGAGTTGGTGTACGATGACTACGAAAAAGATTCAAACGATCCGACAACGATAAAAACCTCACAAAATCGACAAAAGAGTTATGCCGATCTTCATCGAAAGGACGTGGAATTCGATATAGGAGATCATGTGTTGTTAAGAGTTGCTCCATGGAAAGGAGTTACAAGATTTGGAAAGAGAGGAAAACTTAATCCTCGATTCATCGGCCCATTTTAATCCTCGATCGAGTAGGAATCTGTGGCCTATAGACTCGCTTTTACCGCCAAATATGTCTCGTGTTCATAACGTTTTTCACATATCTATGTTACGTAAATATGTGAAAGACCCAACCATATTATTGAGTTAGAACCGGACGAAATAGCGGAAGATTTGACGTATGAAGAGGTTCCCTGCTCAAATTTTGATAAGAAGGAACATATTCTACGCCCAAGGTTATACCTCAAGTCAAAGTTTTGTGGAGGAACCACGATGTTGAGGAAATGACTTGGGAGTTAGAATCAAATGAAATCAAGGTATCCTTACCTCTTCGACATACCAGTATCGCATTCTAATTTCGAGGGCTAAATTTCATAAGAAGGGAGGTCAGTAAGACCCCAACTTTTATAAATAAAGATGAATTTTTCTATAAATATTATTTTTGAATATTATGGAATAAATTTGATATAATGTTATAGTTGTGGGTAATATTTATAAATTTTGCAAAGTATGCAAGTTGTTATAAAATATTCGTTTGGCCTGGGAATATTCTTTTGTTAGGGAATATTCAGATATAACTACTCAATCATCATGGTGGACCCCATAATGTAATTATCATTTGATCGAGAAAACGATAAAAATATTTTATAAAAATAACATGCGGAGGTGTTACCGTTAAAACCGTTGAACTACCTTGGTAGTAAAGTACAAAGAATACGCTGTGGTCGCATAGTAGACACCAGATTGATTATCGATGCTTACGTGAGAAGTCACTCGGCTATGCTTAATTATTGCTACAAGAAATCACGATCATATCTCTTATATTATTGATTCAATTATTGTCACAAAGATCATCTCGTATAATATGTTATAGTATTAAATCAATAATTGAGATTTACAAGTTATAAATGATTAATAATTGTTGAAAGATTAAATATGTGTTGATGAAAAATAAAATGATTTGTGGTAAGTTTGATTATTTTATGGGGGCTCATATGTCATCATCTAAGAGTCTCTTCATCAATAGTAATTACCTTCGTCAATAGTAATTACCCTTGTGAATAGTATTTACCTTTCAATAGTAATTACCTTCGTCAATAAGTAATTACCCTTGTGAATAGTATTTACCTTCGTTATATAGTATTTACCTTTGTTAATAGTAATTACCTTTACAAAACGTCGAACCACTTGTCGTTTCACATTACAAAAGGCCAAACCACTTTTCTTTTCACATCATTAGTCGTCAAGCCACTTGCTTTTCACATCAAGAAGTGCTAAGCTAGAAATCTTCTATAAATAGAGGCCTAGGGCTTCATTATTTTTCACTTAATTCATTCAAGCTATAGAGAGAGAAAGTATAGAGAGAATAAGAGAGAAAGAAGAAGAGTATTTTGTTACTACACTCGTCAGCAGATTCAATCTCCTACCAAAAGTAAGGGGTGTTATTCTTTCTTATTCATGAAGAGAACTGCTATTATTCCATCGCTTATTATTCTCGCTGGAATAACTTGTATATGCGGTTTATTCCTATACTTGGTGACATTCTTCTATTATTTCGTTGGAACATCCTCGTTCGTGTGTTTTACACCCGAACCGGTTCCATTTTTATTATTATTCGTTGGAACATCCCGTCTGCGTGTGTTTTACACAGGACCTCGGTTCCGCTCTTTATTATTATTCGTTGGAACATCCATGCGTGTGTTTTACACCGACCCGGTTTCGCATCTTTATTATTATTATTCGTTGGAACATCCCGCTTCGTGCGCTTTTCTTGGGACCGGTTTCGTTATTTATTATTTTGTTGAATAACTCGCCTGCAAGGGCCTATCGCATGCACGGTGATTTCTTTTGTTATTCCATTCTTTATTATACCCCAATTGGTTAAAACTTTGACTTCTATACTCCATGAAATTAGTGGAATATCCTTGATATTTGCGTTTCATCCAAAGATCTTTTCATGGAAATATTCTTCGATCATTCTTGAATTTTACTCTACAAAACAAAGATCATGTTGATAATTTGGACGTTAATAATTCCCCGGATAAAATAATTTTGAACTTGTTTTATTGAATTCTTATATCATTATCATCATCCTCATGTTTATATTATGTTGAAAGTCATCCGTATTCAGAGTGCATAGATGGACTTGGTATGATTATGACTCAGAGATTATTCTAATGTAATCACTTAACCGTAATGTTACAAATGATGTGATAAAAATCCTCATGTCGTAGTAGTGCATTGGTGGATGCTTGTTGGCATGATCATGACTATTAATGAATACACAAATATTCTGGCCCAGAAGTGCATGAATAATTGTGGTCGTGGATACTAAAGAATATCCTCGTCAGAAAGTGTGGGTGATTCGATGATGTGGAATATTTATTAAAGTCGAGTCTCGGCTATAAAAATGATGAAAAACCTTTTAAAACCTAAAAGATAGTAGACTTTATTTTCTACTTGACTCTTTTAATGGATTGCTTATTCACCGCAGCTTAAACCTGTTGTTCTATTGTATTTTATCGGTTTAACATTGTTCAAGACAATTGATAATTTATTTCGCATTATCTTAGTCATAATATTTTTCATCGGGCTAGTTGAGCTCACCCCTTTCTTTTCACCGTTTCTTCGTGAAATGAGAATATAACGGGACTTAGTCTGGGAAACGAGTGATGGTCCTGAAGATAAGATTAGTAGTCCTCACTATTCGTGAAATAGTGTGATAATAATTGTAATGAGGACTCCTTTTTGAGTTTGTATAATATCTAGTAGTAGACGATATTTGTATTTAAACTCACAGCTTATGTATTAAGTTGTATTTAAATTCTGTACCATGTAAGTGGTTACCCAAGATGGGTGATGTATACCTAATTTTGGGGGCGCCACAGTTGGTATCAAAGCTTAGGATATGATCCTCGCTAAGATGTGAGAATAGTACTAGAGGGGAGATTTGGGAATACCTTCGCTAGTATATGACCTACCAAAGTTTATGTGCTATTTTATTGGTTGGTCGGAAGATAGGGATAATTTGTTACATGTCAATTAACCTTTTGTTTTGTGGCAAGATTCAAAATGACATCCGAGAATGTTGAGAATAGCAATGGAGCACAAAGCGATCGTTGATTCACCACATATCAATAATCAGGATAATGTGCATCGTGAAGGCGATAATCCTCATGCAAACAACAACAACACCGACCAAATGATGAATGATCAAATGTTCAGAGGCTTTATGCAATTTATGCAACAAAGAAAGCAGAGGCGACTCTCGCCCAAAACGTAGGTGGGAACACGAAACTCTCAAGGCCACCGCTAAAACAATTCAAGGAGCCGGGACCTTTGGAGTTTAAGGGAGAGCCAAAACCACTTCGGCGAAGCATGGATAAAGCAGATTACCAAGATATTTGATGTCTTGGGATGCTCCGAGGAGCAAAAGGTTCCCTTTCACGCCTTTATGTTTACGCTGAGAGGCAGACATCGGTGGGAATTCCAGAAACGTACTCAACTCTTTGTCAGATCAAGATATCTTGGGAGAAGTTCCAGAGTCGTTTCAACGACAAATACTTTCCCGAAAGTATTCGCCACATGAAGGAGGTGGAGTTTATCAAGTTGGAACAAAACAATACGACCGTGTCGTAATACGAGGCAAAATTTTGAGAGTTATCACGGTTTACGCCCCACTGGTGGATAATGAAGAGAGAATGGGCGAATGTTTTTAAGAGGTTTGAAGCGGAGATACGTCAACATCTTATTTCTCATAAACCGTGTTTGTATTCAGATGTTGTAAATAGGGCTCGATTAGTGGAACGCGATAATGAGTCAACGCGAACTAAAAGAGAGCGGTAAGCAAAATTATAATACCAAATGAGAGTAGTCATCAAGCGGTGACAACAAGCGTGGAGGGAATCAAAAGCCGATATGGTAACCACTTGGTGGTAATCGTGGCCAAAACAATAAGAATGGACATTTCAAGAAACGGAGATTCAACAATGATGGAAAGACGTCAAGACCAAAGACCCATTGTTAAGGAAGGAGAAAGACCACCCATCATATGCTTCAAATGCGAGGAGAGGGACACATCACCAAATCCGCATGCCATGCCATCCAAAGCATGTTATAATTGTGGAAGAGAAGGTCACTTAGCTCGATTTTGTCATTTCATCAAGACAAATTCACTAGGATGGAGGCACCAAAGGTCATCCCGTAAAATTCAAACCCAGAAGGCAAGGAGAGCGTTTGTTGTGACCTCCCAAAGAGCAAGGAACCCGAATGAGGTCATCAATGTAAGCTTATCATAAACTCTAATGAAGTCTATACTTTATTTGATACCGGTTCTACCCATTCTTTTATTTCTCCTACTCAGGCCATCGATTAAATTTGACTCAGGAGAAATTAGACTTTGACTTATCTGTGGAAACTCCATTGGGAGAAACCTTCATTACATCCATCGCTTATAAGTCTTGTTTGGTTCAAATCGGTGCACCTCACATTACCGTCGATCTTATTTCATTAAAAATACTTGCATTTGACGTGATTCTAGTGGATTGATTGGTTAACTACTTATCATGCAAAATTGATTGTTTTCGTAAGGTTGTTAGCTTTCATATTCCTAATCAACCTATTACGCTAATTCAAACAACCAAACCATTAAAATCAATCACGGTCATCTCAAGCCATAAAGCTATTCGCTTATTGAAAAACGGATGTCAAGCTTTCTTAGCTCATGTCATAGATTTAAACAAAAATACGCCGCTTTTGAACGATATTTCTATTGTTAATAAATTTCCGACGATTCCTCAAGAACTTCCGGCCTACCCTCAGAGCGTGAAATTGAATTTTGTATCGACCTTGAACCCCAGACAAAACCTATTTCCAAAGCCCCATATCGAATGGCTCCTATTGAACTTCGTGGAGTTAAAGACCCAACCGCAGGAATTGTTAGACATCGGGCTTTATTCGTCCCTAGTACTTCTCCTGGGGTGCTCCTCTATTCTATTCGTGAAGAAGAAAGATGGGAGTATGCGACTTTGTATTGATTATCTGGAATTGAATCATGTCACCATCAAAAATAGGTATCCATTGCCACGTATTGATGACCTATTTGACCAATTGCAAGGAGCCAAATTCTTTTCAAAGATCGATCTTCCTTCCGGATATCACCAATTGAAGATTAGAAACCACCGACATTCCAAAGACGGCTCGTAACTCCCCAGACGGCATTATGAATTCCTAGTCATGTCCTTTCGATCGACTAATGCCCCGCCGCCTTCATGGATATGATGAACCGAGTATTCAAGGAATATTTAGATCACTTTGTGGTCGCCTTTATTGATGACATCCTTATTTATTCCAAAAGCCGTGAAGATCATGAGCAACACTTGAGGTCGACACTCCAAAAGCTTCGTGAATATAAGCTTTATGCCAAGTTCAAGAAATGTGAGTTCGCTTGAAGAAGTAGCATTCCTTGGGCACGTGGTATCAAGTCATGGAATATCGGTTGACCCAAAGAAAGATCAAGCTATTCAAAGTCGGGAACAACCTAAATCAAATTGATCAAAGTACGTAGCTTTCTTGGTTTTAATTGGTTATTATCTGAGATTCGTGGAAGGATTTTTCGAATCGCTACTCCATCGACTCAAATTGACTTGGAAAGATACAAAGTTCTATTGGAGCGAAGAATGTGAGAAGAGTTTTCAAGAACTCAAGAGGAGACTTATTTCAAAGACTGCTCGACAATACCATCCGCTCGGAGGGATTTGTCATCTACAAGTGATGCTTCGCAAAGGGTTGGGATGTGTTCTTATGTAACATGGAAAAGTTATAGTTTATGCCGCGACAACTCAAAGAATATGAGAGGAATTATCCTACTCATGATCTAGAGTTGGCAATTGTTGTTTTCAGACTTAAAATTTGGAGGCATTACTTGTATGGGGAGAAAGTGGAGATCTTTACGGATCATAAAAGCCTCAAATATTTCTTCACTCAAAAGGAACTCAACATGCGCGACAACGACGTTGGCTTGAATCATTGAAAGATTATGATCATACCATCCAATACCATCCCGAAAAGTTTAACGTGGTAGCCGACGATCGAGTAGAAAATCATATGCAAGTACGAGTGCGATATTGTCAACGCAAAGGCCCATTTTGTGTGACTTGCAAAGAATGGAGATAGAGTTAAAGACTCCAAAGACGCATGTGATGATAGCGAGTATACGAGTAGAACCGACTTTAATCGATAAAGTTAAAGCTGCTCAAGCTACAGACCTGGAGCTGATGCGTATGAGGAAGAAAGTGCAAGAAGGTGCTATGCCGGAAGCAAGAATCGATGAAGAAGGAATACTTCGAGTCAACTCCAGACTTTGTGTTCCTAACGACCCTTATTTAAAGTATAATATCATGATGGAGGCGCACAACACACCATTTGCAATCCATCCTGGGAGTACCAAAATGAATCATGATATTCGTCATACATTTTGGTGGAGCAATATGAAGAGAGAGAATTTGTTTATATCAAGGTGTCTAACTTGTCAACGAAGTTAAAGCGAGCATCAAGTACCAAAAGGTCCATTGCAACCACTTGAAATTCCGGAATGGAAGTGGGAGCACATTACCATGGATTTTCGTTACGCCTTCCTAAGGTTTCTCAAGGCATTGATGCGATTTGGGTCATTGTTGATAGATTGACCAAGTCCGCTTCATTTCTTACCGACACGAGAAACTTATACACTTGAACGCCTTGCTGTCAGATGTATATAAACGAGATTGTAAGATCGCATGGTATGCCCAGATCCATAGTTTTCGATCGAGACCCAAGATTCACTTCACGATTTTGGGTTAGTTTGCAAAAAGCTATGGGCACAGATTTACGATTTAGCTTCTAAGATATCATCCTCGCACGGACGGACAATCGGAGAGGACTATTCAAACTCTCAAGATCTATTAAGACTCTATGTCCTTGATTTCAAGGAAGTTGGGACAAGTTCTTACCATTGGTGGAGTTTTCCTACAACAACAGCTTATCAAGCAAGTATTGGCATGGCTCCATTCAAGCGCCAGATGGAAGAAAGTGTCGCTCTCCAAAGATTTCGGGATGAGGTGGGTGAAGCAACGTTGTTGGGACCGGAGTTGGTACGTATGACTACGGAAAAGATTCAAACGATCCGACAACGATAAAAACCTCACAAAATCGATAAAAGAGTTATGTTGATCTTCATCGAAAGGACGTGGAATTGATATAGGAGATCATGTGTTGTTAAGAGTTGCTCCATGGAAAGGAGTTACAAGATTTGGAAAGAGAGGAAAACTTAATCCTCGATTCATCGGTCCATTTTAATCCTCGATCGAGTAGGAACTGTGGCCTATAGACTCGCTTTTACCGCCAAATATGTCTCGTGTTCATAACGCTTTTTCACATATCTATGTTACGTAAATATGTGAAAGACCCAACCATATTATTGAAAGTTAGAACCGGACGAAATAGCGGAAGATTTGACGTATGAAGAGGTTCCTGCTCAAATTTTTGATAAGAAGGAACATATTCTACGCTCAAGGTTATACCTCAAGTCAAAGTTTTGTGGAGGAACCACGATGTTGAGGAAATGACTTGGGAGTTAGAATCAAATGAAATCAAGGTATCCTTACCTCTTCGACATACTGTGTATCGTAATTCTAATTTCGAGGGCGAAATTTCATAAGAAGGGAGGTTGTAAGACCCCAAACTTTTATAAATAAAGATGAATTTTCTATAAATATTATTTTTGAATATTATGGAATAAATTTGATATAATGTTATAGTTGTGGGTAATATTTATAAATTTTGCAAAGTATGCAAGTTGTTATAAAATATTCGTTTGGTCTGGGAATATTCTTTTTGTTAGGGAATATTCGCATACAACTACTCAATCATTGGTGGACCCCTACAAATGTAATTATCATTTGATCGAGAAAACGACAAAAATATTTTATAAAAATAACTACGGAGGTGTTACCGTTAAAACCATTGAACTACCCGGTGGTAAAAGTACGAAGAATACGCTGGGTCGCATAAGAAGTACACACAGATTGATTATCGATGCTTACGTGAGAAGTCACTCACCTATGCTTAATTATCGCTCACATGAAGAATCACGATCATATCTCTTATATTATTGATTCAATTATTGTCACAAGATCAATCAGATAATATGTTATAGTATTAAATCAATAATTGAGACGACAAGTTATAAATGATTAATAATTGTTGAAAGATTAAATATGTGTTGATGAAAAATAAAATGATTTGTGGTAAGTTTGATTATTTTATGGGGGCTCATATGTCATCATCTAAGAGTCTCTTCGTCAATAGTAATTACCTTCGTCAATAGTAATTACCCTTGTGAATAGTATTTACCTTCGTCAATAGTAATTACCTTCGTCAATAGTAATTACCCTTGTGAATAGTATTTACCTTAAATCAATAGTATTTACCTTCGTTAATAGTAATTACCTTTACGAGACGTCGAACCACTTGTCGCTTCACATTAAAAGCGCCAAACCACTTTTCTTTTCACATCATTAGTCGCTGCCACTGCTTTTCACACTAAGGCAGTGCTAAGCTAGAAATCTTCTATAAATAGAGGCCTAGGGCTTCATTATTTTCACTTAATTCATTCAAGCTATAGAGAGAGAAAGTATAGAGAGAATAAGAGAGAAAGAAGAAGAGTATTTTGTTACTTTACAATCGCTCATAAAGATTCAATCTCCTACCAAAAGTAAGGGTGTTATTCTTTCTTATTCATGAAGAGAACTGTTGTTATTCCATTGCTTATTATTCTCATTGGAATAACTCGTATACGCATGGTTTACCCTATACTTGGTGACATTCTTCTATTATTACATTGGAACATCCTCGCTGCGTGTGTTTTACACCGGACTCGGGTTCCGTCTTTATTATTATTTCGTTGGAACATCCCGCTCGTGTGTTTTACACCGGACTCGGTTCCGCCTTTTTATTATTCTTTATTATTATTATTCTTGGAACATTTTTATTATTCTGCATGCGTTTTTACTTGGGACTGGTTCCGTTATTTATTATTCATTGGAATAACCGCATTTGTGCGCTGAATTCTATCGCATTCATGGTGATTTCTTTTGTTATTTCATTCTTTATTATACCCAAATAAGTTAAAACTTTGACTTCTATACTCCATGAAATTAGTGGAATATCCTTGATATTTGTGTTTCATCCAAAGATCTTTTCATGGAAATATTCTTCCGATCATTCTTGAATTTTACTCTACAAAACAAAGATCATGTTGATAATTTGGACGTTAATAATTCTCGGATAAAATAATTTTGAACTTGTTTTATGAATTCTTATATCATTGTCATCATCCTCATGTTTATATTATGTTGAAAGTCATATGTGGCCCTGTAGTGCATAGATGGACTTGGTATGATTATGACCGAGAGACTATTTGGTGTAATCACGACCGTAATGTTACAAATGATGTGATAAAAATCCTCAATGGTCAGTAGTGCATTGGTGGGACGATTGTTGGCATGATCATGATTATTAATGAATACACAAATATTCTTGGCCCGTAGTGCATGAATAATTGTGGTCGTGATACTAAAGAATATCCTGGCCAGTAGTGCGTGGGTGATTCGATGATGTGGAATATTTATTAAAGTCGAGTCTCAACTATAATGATGATGAAAACCTTTTAAAACCTAAAAGATAGTAGATTTTATTTTCTACTTGACTCTTTTAATGGATTGCTTATTCACCGCAGCTTAAACCGGTTGTCTATTGTATTTTATCGTTTAACATTGTTGAAGACTATTGATAATTTATTCTCGCATTATCTTAGTCATAATATTTCTTCGGGCTAGTTGAGCTCACCCTTTCTTTCACCGTTCTCTTGAAATGAGAATATAGTCGGGACGAGTGGGAAACGAGTGATGGTCTTGAAGATAGCATTAGTAGTCCTCACTATTCGTGAAATAGTGTGATAATAATTGTAATGAGGACTCCTTTTGAGTTTGTATAATATCTAGTAAGCGATATTTGTATTTAAACTCACGATTTATGTATTAAGTTGTATTTAAATTTGCACTATGTAAGTGGTGACCCAAGATGGGTGATGTATACCTAATTTTGGGGGCGTCACATAGGGGTGTTATTTTCTTCAGTAAATGATATTATTTCTTTCAATATCATTATGCCAAAATATTGGTCTAAACTTTTATCAAATTTGGAACTTTTTTTGTGTGTAGGGGTTCTTATTCACGATATCGACATTATTCACGATATCTGACCACTATTCACGAATACGGCACTATTCACTGAAAAATGAAATTTTCTTCTTTTTGTCCAAGATGTCTATTATGGTTACTATCTTGGATTGTATCCATGTTTTGATCTTTATTTTTGAATTCTGCTTCAAAATTGGTTATTATGGAGTATTATTGAACTTAGATAAAACTGTAATACGAATCCCTAATATTTGTTCTTTTGTTTCACTGGATTCATTTTCTTTAAAATATTTTTCATCATCCTCAGTCCTAAATGATGATATTACTGAATATCTTTGGCCTGTAGTGCAAAGATGAATGATTTTTGATGAATATCTTTGGCCCGTAGTGCAAAGATGAACAGATGTTTAGATGAGCATGACCAACTGATGAATATCTTTGGCCTGTAGTGCAAAGATGAATATTTGATTCCAGCTATATATATTGATTGATGTTACAGGGATAAAATATTGACGATGAACTTTCAAATTCATATATAGAAGATAGTAGATTTCATTCTCTACTTAACTCTTCTAATGAATTATTATTTCTGCTGCGAATATTGATTTAAAACTGGTTGTCTATTGTATTCTATTAGATTTTTTCCTGTTGAGGACTAACGATAATCTATTCTGTATTATCTTAGTCATAATATTCTTTACTTGGCTAGTTGAGCTCACCCTTTTCTTGTTGTTCCATCTTTCTTCTCAGGAGGCGAGAATGTAGCGAGTACTAGTCGGGGTGTGAAATGATGGTTCTAGAAGTTGTTTTAGTAGTCCTCACTATTTTGTAAAATAGTGTATCAATAATTGTAATGAAGACTTATTTGAGTGTGGATATTATCTAGATGACAATATTTGTATTTAAACTCATAGTTGATGTGTTGTCGTATTTTGCACGACAATTGTATTAATAAAGTTGTAGTTGTTTCTGTACCATGTATTTGACGACTCAGAATGGGTGTTGTATACCTATTTTGGAGGCGTCACATCTAGCACATTTATTTCTAAATTTTTCGTCTTCATTTAATTAGGTTATATTTGTGAATCCTAATTTTTCACTTGGGCTCACACCTTGAAAAGAAGAGTATTCCAACTGGTATAGCGGGGATATTCTTGAAGAAAACTTTCACTGTTTTCTACGCTCAAAGCTTTCTAAAACTCTAAAGAAATACGCTCAAGATTATAGAAGAAGAATTCTCTAATTCTGGTGTGATTTTCAATTCTAACTAAGCACCATATTTATAGGAAAATGCTAGAACGCCATAGGAGACTAAATTAATAAAATAATATTAAAAAAAATTCGCACATGTATTTGAAAAAAAAATTAGCCACCACAAGTGGGGTCCACTAAAATCAGCACCTTTCCCAACAACCAAAAGTGGGGCCCACCCATGTTTTTAATAAAAATATTTATTTTTGAAATTTCAATAATTCATAATAAATATCTCTTTTATCAAAAAAATACGAATTTTATGTCCATTCCACACGAAATCGAATTCTCTACAACTTTGTAGCAGGAAGTATTTCCAAATTCCAATAAAAAAATATCCGAAATCCACAAACGGATGATTTTCAATACCTTATAAAATTCATAACAAATCATACGTTAATTTTTAATGGTTCAAAAATTGTTGACATATACTCGACTTATATATGCATAACATATCCAAAAATCACAACGATCCAACGGTCGGATTAAAATTATAACTCACGCAATAGAACTTTAAAAACACCGATTTAATTTTTTAATACCTCCAATCCGACTAAATATTGATAAAACACCTCAACATTAATTCCTTCATTTATAACCACATAAAATAAATATTTTCCTATCCATCATTTATGTCCACATAAAATAAATATTTTCTTATCAATAATTAATTATTCACAAATAATATTACATAATCACAATAATGACAACCAGGCCGTTCCCAGGAAAGAGGGAGCTTTCCGATAAGGATTTCTCCTTACTGGCGCGCAATTAGGTGACCAAACTTCTCCTTGACAAAATTTTCTAGACATTGTCAATAATGCTATCTAATAATATTATTCAAATAATATGAATTATTGATCTGATAATGGGAAATACTGTGCAGTGACAATTATTGAAACAATAATAATAAAATATTGAACAGTGATTACTGTAACAATTATTGTGTAGTTCCTTCTTACGTAAGAATCCAAATTCATGTAGTGAATCTTGAAGATCAACTCAAATGATATATTTGCTTTTTACATAAATTTCTACAGAAAAGATCTTTAAGAATTTATACGTAACATAACTAATTATAGTATGATCATAATCTTTCTATAAAATACTGTGCAGTCAAGACTATAATATTTATGTGGATATAAATGTAGGAATTTCTACAGAAAAGATCAACGTATAATACATGCCAGTATATTATACGTAAGCTATGACATATATTTGCTTTTTACATAAATTTCTTACATGTAGTCGAGACTATAATTAGTTATGTTGCATGATGTAAACTTGGCAACGAATTCAAAACAAATTGTTGATAATGAACACACCTAAGCTAGTTACAATCCTCTCTTTCATGCTCCATCTTAACATGTCTACGCGTTCTCTAACATTGTTCCTTACAGACAACATTGTGAGCATATCTATCCATAAATATTTTATCAGACTCATTGTATCAAACACTTAAAATGCACTACCCAACCATACATAAATCAAAAAAACATCTCAAGCAGTTACACTATTTACCAAAACAGAAGGTCAGTGAAATTATTTCAATTGCATACTTAATATCTGTCAACATGCATATATCAAATGCATGTTGATTTTGTGAAGTATAAAGTATATACTCATTTCTAACCTTGCTCTCTTCTTTTAATATTCTTGTTTCTCATGTATTTTCTTCAATCCAATTGATGATTTAACTTGGTAACCCCTGCACATACATTGTTACTTGACAGGAATGCTAGATCAGTGGATGTACAAACTTCTTGAGGCGCTGATGAAACCAAATGTTGGAAGTGTATTCTGATAATTTTTGAGAGTTTTGAGGTCTTCATGAAATTGCAAGTAGAATCATAGCCAATTAGCCATACTGCCAAGGGAAATGTAGCATTAGATCACTTGTAACGAATTCAAAACAAATTGTTGATAATGAACACACCTAAGCTAGTTACAATCCTCTCTTTCATTTAACATGTCTACGCTGTTCTCTAACTTGGTAGCATATCTATCCATAAATATTTTATCAGACCATTGTATCAAACACTTAAAATGCACTACCCAACCATACATAAATCAAAAAAACATCTCAAGCAGTTACTATTTACCAAAACAGAAGGTCAGTGAAATTATTTCAATTGCATACTTATTATGTCAACATGCATATATCAAATGCATGTTGATTTTGTGAAGTATAAAGTATATACTCATTTCTAACCTTGCTCTCTTCTTTTAATATTCTTGTTTCTCATGTATTTTCTTCAATCCAATTGATGATTTAACTTGGTAACCCCTGCACATACATTGTTACTTGACAGGAATGCTAGATCAGTGGATGTACAAACTTCTTGAGGCGCTGATGAAACCAAATGTTGGAAGTGTATTCTGATAATTTTTGAGAGTTTTGAGGTCTTCATGAAATTGCAAGTAGAATCATAGCCAATTAGCCATACTGCCAAGGGAAATGTAGCATTAGATCACTTGTATCATTTTTTTATTCCCCCCATTTCTTTTCTTCATTGTAATGAATTCAACTTGGGTTGCAATCATATGGTAGTACCACTGGTCTATAGTTCCGGGCATTTTATCTAATATTAGAACAATGCTAAAATTTAATGTAAAAAATAATTAAAAAGGCTCCAATAAACTTTTAGATTTCTTTTCTCAAGTTTTCCAAGCTTCAGACTTGGAATGAAGATCAATCCAAGACAAATAACAAACAATTGACAGAGAAAATGCTATAAGTTGAAACAAACTCCACCATCTCATATGTGGTAAACATTATTTAACTGTAATTGCTAAAAACAGAATTGAAAAAAACAACAATAGTTAACATTATTTGTAAAACAAACACACAATGCAAGGGAATACTCTCCTTGTCAACAGTATCAATGGTTTTCATAAATATCTGCCCTCCACTTTTAATTATAGTATTAGGTATCGCTCTTTAAATGAATAAATAGCTCGACTAATTTTTCAAACTATATCTCAAGCAGACTTCACAAACAAATAAGATCACCAAGAATTAATTAAAACTTTGCAAAAATTTGATTACGGTTGGTACATACCTTGTTGAATGATCTTGCTCGGCCAAATATAAAATCAACTATTCGCTTGCCAATTTGAAAAGTTTCTCAAGATCATAATCCCATTTTATATGCTAGATATAACATTAAAGAAAAAAAGTGAATGACCAAAATAATTTTACCTATTAATCTTCCCAATACCAATGTACTGATATTATGAAATGGCATAGGTTGTGGTGTTCATCTTTTATAGTCATTAATAGTTTATTACTACTAATATGTGGTCAAATAGACAAAAAAAAATTCACATAAAGTTAAGAGCAAAACCCACTCTCAAAAACTAACCTGAGATTCCCAAATCTTGTATAGGCTTCTTTTCTACTGTATTCAACCTCCCATCCTGGTTTACAGTATCTTTTACATCGTCCTGTGAAGTCTCAACTTCATCATCTCATGCATTTTCCTCAACATAAGAACTATCATGGGTAAGTGTTCCATCTGGCAAGATAGACAATTGGAGCAAGAATCCTTTTTAATACAGTAACGCTTTTAAGTTCCTAAAAAGTAGGTTTCAAATGTGCAGAAAATTAATATCCAAAGGTGATAAATTGCAGGTTAAAGTAGAGTGGTGACCAAATTTTTTCCCAAACTTCCAATAAATCTTCAAAGTAAAAAAATATCATAATTCGTAGCTTTGTTAGAGAAAATAATGCTTCCTTTGTGTGTGTAAATTGTGTGCTTGAAGCTAAACTGAAGTACTTAATCATTTATGTGATAGTGAGGTATGCAGAAAAAGAATAAAAATATTATCTTTGATTTGAAGTTTCTTCAGAAATATCTTCCAGAATCGGATCGAAAAACCCTACAAATTAAATCAAAAAATTTCAATAAAACAAAGGAAATAATCATCAATTACCTGATATGTTCTTGAAATCAAATAAATTGGATCGATCGAGCGAGTTTGAGCCCACAAAATCGAAATATAGTGTGGTTCTGGAAAGAGGGGTACATTCACAATGGTTCAACCACTATTTAATTACTGATTCTACATTCACAATGGTATGGTATAATAATTGAGGGAAAATTGGCCGTAAAGAATATGACAAAACAACCAAGTAACTACCTGGACTACCAACTGATACTTCAAGAATCTATAGTACGTTCTCCACTGACAAAATTCAATGCCCTACAAATCACACCGGACTACCAACTGGTAATTCAAGAATCTATACTGTGTTCCCCACTGACAAAATTCAATGCCCTATAAATCACACCGCTGGCAAATAGACATCGGGTTCCATAATCATCTCCTTCAGAAAACCTGGAAAAGTTGCATACATAACTGAGCATATCATAAAATCTATGCAACAATGTGCTTCAGTCACATTGTCTCTCTGGTATTTTAAAAATCCATTGGCATTCAAATTGCTAGAAAGTATTTCAATCTTTCAGATTTAGTTTTCCTTTATTTACTTGTCCCCCATATTATTATTTTAGTTCAAGAAGGAAAGGAAGCAGCTGAACATTATTTTTTCAAATTAACACAAAAGTCCAATGCTCACATCAACATGTCGGGTCTTAATGTTGCATGTATAAAGAGTAGAGTAAGGATAGAATAAAGCATTGAAAAAACAGAACTTCTTCAGAGATGATTATTTGTAATTTCAAAATTCACCAACAAAAAAGTTAATTTTTTTCAAAAACTAAAACTAAAATAGTTAGAGGCAGCACTTGAGTAGTTAGAGGCAGTTTCTTTGCGTAGTACTTGGCAAGAGAAACCCAACCGCTGAAATTTTTTTGCTGTTAAAGCAAAGTACAGAGAATTTATATGAAGAAATACTAAAGTCAAACATTCTTCTAGCTCTTCTTACCCTATAGTGTGGGGCTTACATTTCCCCACAATTACAGCCACGGCTGCTCGATTTTTTGCCTCCCTGACCAGAACTTTTCGGATTGAGCATCCTTTTATGACCTCTCCAATAAGATCTACCTGATATCCAAACACAAAAAAAAATTCAGATTATAATTCTACTTTTCGCCAAAGTGTGAATAAATGACTTTATCTTTCATATAAAGAAACTTGTTTTCATTGCATAGCCCTTCATAATCATCTAGATAACCATCAATTGAGGCCTTAAGCTTTGAATCTGGAATTATAATCCAAATTAAGAAACTCAAAATTGAATAAATCGGATAGAAAAATCCTACAAATTAAATCAAAAAATTTCAATAAAACAAAGGAAATAATCATCAATTACTTGATATGTTCTTGAAATCGAATAAATTGGATCAATTGAGCGATTTTGAGCCCACAAAATCGAAATCGGGTGTGGTTCGGGAAAGAGAGGGACGAAGGATGTCAGATCTGTAACAAAAGAGTAAATTTTAACATAATATAAAGTTAATAAATCCACAAACATACGAATATATATATATATATGGGATATGATCCATAGCAAGTATTTGCTATGGATGTAAATTGGGCAAATAACATCATATCCGTCCATTACATAAATCGGTAGCGGATTAAAAATAAAAAGCTCTTTACGCTTCTATTTAACGAAGCTAGCGACGTTCAAAAAATCTCTTTAATCCCTCACGCTGGCAACTAGCGTACGATAAAAAAAATGAAACCCAATATAGATTATATGTAATGGGTTATGAAGAAAGACAAAAACAATAGAGGAGGATGCCAGCCAAGTGTCTTATCTTTTATTTTTGTCTTTCTTCATAACCCATTACATATAATCTATATGTATTCTTCACACAAACACAAAAGAGCTAAATAAAAAAAATAGTATCCGAATTATTCATATTTAGTTTTCAATGTCTTCTGATCTCTTTGTATTTGATGGGTCTTTCTTTTCCGATCCATTTTCTCCTTTCAATGACTCCTCTGTTTCCATTGATAATATTCTCCGGTTAATTCCAGACAATTTCATCCATGAAAATGAAATAGAACAAATTGCATCTTTCCTTTTTTCTTTTTCTCCTCCAAGTCACCAAATGGAAAATCTTTCACTTTGCCAAAATATCCATTTGGAAACTGCATCAAATTATCCAAATGGGTATGGAAATTTGTCCGTTCTTGAGGTGAAAACAGAGGAATCTCAAATTCCCATTCGCTCTGCTTTTGATTACAGCAATTCCTTTGTTCCTAGTTATGGTGGTGGGTGTGAAAATGCAGTGAAGATGATGCAGAGGAGTTTTAGCAGCAACAGTTTTGATGGGAAGCCCAGTTTCTTGTTCCAACCTCGGCTTGATAGTCTTATGGAGTCTCCTAATTTCCATACCCAAGTCTCGAGCTCCTCTTCTAGCCAAATGAGAAGGGTTTGCAGTATTGGAGATTTACATGTCGGTTCTTTTTCCAAAATTCTAACTTTATTTATGCTTTTCTTGTTTGTTGATAATTGAGTAGCGTACGTAAACTCTAACTGGTGGTTTTTTTATGGGCAACATATACCTTGTTTGTTGATAGTTGAGTAGCCTACGTAAACTCCTGGTGGCTTAGGGGCAATATTGGGTTTCGTCTTTTTTTTTTTATCGTACGCTAGTTGATGTAGCGTAGGGGGATTAGTATTTTTGAAGCGTCTGTTAGTTCGTTTAAGCGTGAGGAGTTTTATTTTTAATCCGCTACTGCTTGATTTATAGAATGGGACGAGATATGATGTTATTTGCAATTTACATCCATAAAAATATTTTATGGATCATACCCCTATATATATATATATATATATATATATATAGAAGTGGAAGAAGTGAAAGAGGGAGAGTGGGAAGTGGAACTCTGAGGAAGTGGAAGTTGAAGAGTAAGAGGAAGAGGGGTGGAACAAAAGAAAAAGTGAGGGGAATCGATTTCGCGGGGAAGAAACTGAAGTTATGAGGAGGAGAAGAGGAAGAGATTAGACAACTCGGTGAATAACTCAGTAAATTGAAGGAAATTGATTAAGAGTCGACTCTAAATTGGGATCGCTTTTACTGTCTTTATATATAAGGTATTAATTACTACCTCCGTTCTTAAAAGATTGTCGTTTAAGGTTTTGGCACATGAATTAAGAAAGTATCATTTATCAAGTAAAATTTATTTGAAATTCTATCACTACCCCTTTATGGGAAGTTGAAAACTATTAATACAAGGAAGAGAATTTCTTGGGACAATGAGAGAAGGTAGGGGTAATATAAGAAAGTAAATACTTTATTCTTCTTGAAAGTTGTAAACGACAAACTTTTTTGAACAAAATTTTTATTCTAAAACGACAATCTTTTAGGAACGGAGGGAGTATGTTTTGATTGTATATATGAGTATATCATGTACTCCCTCCGTCCCAAATTAATTGCTCAATTTTGACTTTTTAAAGTCAAATTGACCATTTTTAAAACTAATTTTTTTACTATTTTTGCTAAAATATAGGTGAAGAGATTATAACCAAAAGAAAGTATATACAATTTATTACTAATCCCAATTTTTATAATTTTAGAAATATATTTATATATGCTTAATTATTAATTCTAAAAATAGTCAATTTGACTTAAAAAAATCAAAACTGAGCAATTAATTTAAGACGGAGGGAGTAGTTGAACTCATTAATGTTGATTAATATAGAATGTATTATGTTTTTGTTGTTTTTGTGTTTTTATTCTAACAAATTATATAATCAACTTTTTCAACTAGCCCGTGCATTGCACGGTCTACCAACTAGTATACTCTTAAATTTATTTAATGTGAATATTCCAATAGTAAATGTATCCTAGAGGATGTCAATATAATTTATTTGTCTCCGTTTCATAATTAACGATTGAGGATTAGATCCCTGCGGACTACTTGAGAAATTTCGTCTAGATTTATTTTTCATTCTAGTTCTCTCATGTGGGGCGGACATTCTCTCCGGTGTTCTTAAGTAATTCTATCATCAAACTATCATTTCTTTTACTGCATAATTTATCTCGTAAATGTTTATATAATTTTTTTACAAGCAATATTTTGGCAGAAATCTCTATAATCTTGTCTAGAAATATCTTCTTTCAAAAGAAATTTATTTAACTCACATACAAAACATTTAATACTCAAATGCAACACACTATACTAAAAATGGTGCGGTGAATTTGGTGCAGTTAGAAATTTAAAGAATCCGAATAGGCAACACAACTACTATAAAAACTACAAACGCCGATAATTGAACAAACATTTAATTATTACTGCAAAAGCTAGATTCCATGCATACTCCCCGTCTTTTAATATAAGTCCTTTAATATAAGTGGTTTTACAGTTATGCACAAGTATTAAAAAAATAATTGTATAGTATTAAAAATAATATTAATTATCTATATTGTATTTGTATCAAAAAAAGAGTATTATTTATTGGACAAAAAATAGCGAGAGAACCAAAATTATATTTAATACTTGAGATAATATTAAAAATCAAATAATTAATATTTACTTAAAAATTTTAATCGACATATATTAAGAGATAAAAATATTTTACAAAACGATTAATATTAAAATACTGATGGTATATTTTCTAAGCGTAATTCAAATTTCATAATGATACGAAGAGACTGGTGCTAGTTTTGAGTGTGATTTTTCATAATTGACACGTGTATTTAGATCTCATTATTTGTGCTTACTTTTCAGGTTTTGTAAATTGGTGTGTGGTATTTCCAAGTTTACTATAGTACTCTATCTGTTTTAGAGAAGTATTTGTGTCTAATATATTGTTTGAGAATTTTAATTAAGTATTAATTTTATATTTTTTAATATTACTCTAAATAGTAAATATAATTTTGGTTTTTTATTTTTTTATCTAATAAATAATATTTTTTTTTAATACAAGGATAGAGAATTGATATTATATTTAATATTATAGAATTATTTTTTTAATATTTAGATATAACTCTAAAATGACATATATTAAATGACGGAGTGAGTATATATAATGATGATTTAAGCGCTGGCAGTTATATTTATGCTACGTTTGGATTGAAGGAATGGAATAGAGTAGGGAATAGAATAGATGAGAGAATGGAATAAGGAAGGGAATGAAATGATTTTTTAATATTCCATGTACATGTTTGGTTGATGTTATGAATACATCTAAGAATGAAATAAATAATTAGAAAGTGACCTAAATACCCCCAAATATTCAAATTTAACTTAAATTCAATTTATATTAAAAAATTAACACATATTTCTCTAGATTTTTTTTAATAATTATATTCTTCTTTTTTTTTTACTATACTTTTTCATATACTTTTTCATATAATTTTTTTTGGGTGTGGGAGTGGGGAGTGGGCTGGGGTGGTGGTAAGGGGTGTATACATAATCGCATAATATTTATTTTTTTGGGTGGAGGGTGGGGGATGGGGTGGGGTGTATATATAATCACATAATATTATTTTTTTTTTTTGCGTGGGGGGTGAGGGGTGGGGTGGGGGGTAAGAGGTGTATACATAATCACATAATATTATTTTTTTGGGTGGGGTGAAGGGGTGGGGGTGGGGTGGGGTGTATACATAATCACATAATATTATTTTTTTGGGTGGCGGTGTAGGTGGGGTGGGGGTGGGGGGGTGGGGGTAAGAGGTGTATACATAATTATATAATATTATTTTTTTGGGTTGGGTGGGGTGGGGTGGGGTGGGGGTGGGGTGGGGTGGGGTGATGTTAAGGGTGTATACATAATCACATAATATTATTTTTGGGTGGGGTGAGGTGGGGGTGAGATGGAGTGGGGTGGGGTGGGGTGAGGGGTGGGGTGGGGGTGGGGTGGAGTGTGAGGGGAGGTGGGGGAGTGGGTGGGGGTGGGGTGAGGGTGTGGGGGGTGGGGGGTGTGGGTGTGGGTGGGGTGGGGTGAGATGGGGTGGGGTGGGGTGTATACATAATCACATAATATTATTTTTTTTGGGTTTGGGTTTGGGTTTGGGTGGGGGTGGGGGGGGGGGTGGGGGTGGGGGTGTGGGTGTGTGGGGAGAAAGTGGATATCTTTACGGATCATAAAAGCCTAAAATATTTCTTTACTCAAAAGGAACTCAACATGCGACAACGACGTTGGCTTGAAGCTATTGAAAAATTATGATCATACCATCCAATACCATCCTCGGAAGCCTTGAACGTGGTGCGACGCATTGAGTAGAAGATCATATGCAAGTGCGAATGCGATATTGTCAATCTGAAAGGCCCATTTTGTGTGACTTACAAAGGATGTAGATAGAGTTAGAGACTCCGAGGGACCCGTATGATGATGGCGAACATACGAGTAGAACCAGGCTTTAATCGATAAAGTTAAAGGCGCTCAAGCTACGGACACGGAGCTAATGCGTATGAAGAAGAAAGTGTAAGAAGGTGCTATCTTAGGAAGCAAGAATCGATGAAGAAGGAATACTTGAGTCAACTCGGACTTTGTGTTCTAATGATACGATTTAAAGTATAAAATCATGATGGAGTAGCATAACACACCGTTTGCAATCCATCTCAGGAGTACCAAAATGTATCATGATATTCGTCAATACATTTTGGTGGAGCAATATATGAAGAGAGAGATAAGTATTTGTTTATCTCAAGTTGTCTAACGTGTCAACGAAGTCGGCGGGGGCATCAAGTACCAAAAGGTCCATTGCAACTACTTAAAATTCCAAAATGGAAGTGGGAGCACATTACCATGAATTTCGTTACCGGACTTCCCAAAGTTTCTCAAGGCATAGATGCGATTTGGGTCATTGTTGATAAATTGACCAAGTCTGCTCATTTCTTACCGATACGAGAAACTTATACACTTGAACGTCTTGCTCGTATGTACATAAACGAGGTTGTAAGATTGCATGGTATGCCAGTATCCATAGTTTCTGATCGAGACCCAAGATTCACTTCAAGATTTTGGGTTAGTTTGCAAAAAGCTATGGGCACGGATTTACGATTTAGCTCGGCATATCATCCTCAGACGGACGGGCAGTCGGAGAGGACGATTCAAACTCTTGAAGATCTATTAAGACTATGTGTCCTTGACTTCAAGGGAAGTTGGGACAAGTTCTTACCATTGGTGGAGTTTTCCTACAACAACAGTTATCAAGCAAGTATTGGCATGGCTCCATTCGAGGCGTTGTATGGAAGAAAGTGTCGTTCTCCAGTATGCTGGGATGAGGTGGGTGAAGCAACGTTGCTGGGACCAGAGTTGGTACATATGACTACGAAAAATATTCAAATGATCCGACAACGTATAAAAACCTCACAAGATCGACAAAAGAGTTATGTTGATCTTCATCGAAAAGACGTAGAATTCGATATTGGAGATCATGTGTTGTTACGTGTTGCTCCATGGAAAGGAGTTACAAGATTTGGAAAGAGAGGAAAGCTCAATCCTTGATTCATTGGCCCATTTTTAATCCTCGATCGAGTAGGGCGTGGCTATAGACTCGCTTTACTACCGCAAGTATGTCTCTTGTTCATAACGTTTTTCACATATCCATGTTACGTAAATATGTGAAAGACCCAAACCACATTATTGAGTTAGAACCAGACGAAATAGCGGAAGATTTAACGTATGAAGAGTTACCTGTTAAAATCTTGGATAAAAAGGATCATATTCTACGCTCCAAGGTTATACCTCAAGTCAAAGTTTTGTGGAGAAATCATGATGTGGAAGAAATGACCTGGGAGTTAGAATCTGAGATGAAATCAAGATATCCTTACCTCTTCGACATACCAGGTACGCACCCTAATTTCGAGGACGAAATTCATAAGAAGGGGAGGTTGTAAGACCCCAACTTTTTGAATAAAGATTAAATTTTCTCAAAATATATTTTTGAATATTATGGTGTGGATTTGATATAATGTTATAGTTGTGGATAATATTTACAAATTTTGCAAAGTACGCAAGCTGTTATATAATATTCGATTGGTTGGGGAATATTCGTTTTAACAGAGAATATTAAATACAACAAAGATAATCATTAGTGGACCCCCCCAGCGGAATTATTGTCGGATCGAGAAAGCGACAAAAATACTTTATGAAAATAACGACGGAAGTTTTTCCGTTAATTGTTGAACTACCCGGTAGTAAAAGTACAACGATGTCTGGCGTGGTTGCGTAGTAGCAGCACGGTATTGATTATTGATGCTTACGTGAGAAGTCACTCGAGTTATACTCAATTATTGCTACGATAATTCTTTGAATCATATCTCTCGTATTATTGATTCGATTATTGTCATAGTATCATCTGCGCATAATATGTTATTTTATTAAATCAATAATTGAGACGACAAAGTTATTCATATTATTAAATTGCAATATTTACAATGTCAGAAGTTACATCGAGGAGAGGTTTGGTCACCTAATTGCGCTGGCCATGATAGGAGAAATCCTTATTGGAAAGCCCCCTCTTTCCTAGGAACGACCTGGTTGATAAATATTATGAGTTATAATATTAATGATGAATGTTATTAAGATTGAAGTTGTGTTCGGAGTTGAATTTGTAGACGCGGACGTGATATTGGAGTCCGGAACGATGAAATTAGTAAAAATAGTCTATAAACATAAAATTTTTCAAAATTCACTATTTAGTCAAAAAGTCAACAGTTGAATTTTCAGGAAAAGTCAAACTTTGAAATTTCAAAATTTATATTTTTGATAAAAATGGTTTCATTGTGTTGGAATTATTTTTGTTAGTGAAAATCGACAATTATTTCGATAATAATTGATGTCTGGAGGTTATTTAATCGGATAAATGAGCAATTGATTGCTATTATTTCACATGATTATAACTATTTGTTCACATGTGTATACTATTGTTTCACATTCTTGTTACTATTAGGGGAGTTGGTGCAAGATTGATAATACTTGCATGTCTAAGTTAAAAATGGAGGTATAGATGGAGGTACTATACTGTAATTCATATTTTCACATGTCTAGAACTATTGATTCACATAATTTACTATTGAATCACATTATTTACTATTAGGGGAGGTGGTGCAAGTTTGATAATACTTCCATGACTAAATTAAAAATAAAGAAAAAGTTGGAGGTATTGTACTGTAATTTTTTGAGCCCCAAAACGTGCAATTATCGAAACTTTATTTTTCTATAAATAGAAGCTCATTCTTCCTTCATTTCTCACCAATTCACAAAAGCTTTAGAACGATTATTATAGAGAGAAATTATAGAAAGAAGAAGAAAGTCGCTACCTCACTATTCCGAGTATCCAGTTTTTTTTAAAGGTAGGGAGTATTATTTCTTTCTTATCTATGAAGAGAACTTACATTATTCCATTCTTTATTATTACATTGGAATAACTTTTGTATCTGTGAGCTACCCTATACTTGGTGAAATTCTTACATTGTTCCATTCTTTATCATTCTGTTGGAACATCCTATACATGCGTTCTCTTGGGACACGGTTTCGTCTTTATTATTCTATTGGAACATCACATGCATGCGTTCTCGCGGGGACTGGTTCGTCTTTATTATTACGTTGGAATATCCGATCGTGTGTTTTACATGGGACTGATCCCGTCTTTATTATTACATTTGGAATATCGTATGCATGCGCGTTTCACGTAGAACACGATTCCATCTTTATTATTCTATTGGAATATTCTATACATGCATTTCTACGGGACTGATTCCGTCTTATTATTACATTGGAATATCACATGCATGCATTTTACAGGACTGATTAGTTATTTATTATTCTATTGGAATAATTTGCTGTAATGGTCTATCGCATGCTGGTGATTTCTTTTGTTATTCCATTCCTTATTATACTCAGTTGGTTAAAGTATTGACTTCTATACTCCATGAAATTAGTGGAATATCCTTGATATTTACGTTTCATCCAGTATCTTTTCATGGAAATATTTTTCTGAGCATTCTTGAATTTTACTCTTCAAAGCAGTATCATGTTGACAATTTGGACGTTATTAGTTCCTGGATAAATTAATTCTTGAACTTGTTTTATTGAATTCTTATATCATTGTCATCATCCTCATGTTTATATTTTGTTGAAAGTCATCTGTGGCCTATAGTGCATAGATGGACTTGGTATGATTATGATTGAGGATTATTGATTGTAATCATGACCATAATGTTACAAATGATGTGGAAAAAGTCCTCATTGGCCGTAGAGCATTGATGGACGGTTGTTAGCATGATCATGACCATTATTGAATACACAAATAATCTTGGCCAGTAGTGCATGGATAATTATGGTCGTGATACTAAAGAATATCCTTGGGCGTAGTGTGGGGGTGATTCGATGATGTGGATTATTTATTAATTTGAGTCCCAATGATAAAAGTGATGAAAAACCTTTTAAATCATAAAAGATAGTAGATTTTATGTAAGACCCCAGCTTTTATAAATAAAGATGAATTTTCTATAAATATTATTTTTGAATATTATGGAATAATTTGATATAATGTTATAGTTGTCAGGTAATATTTATAAATTTTGCAAAGTATGCAAGTGGTTATATTATATTCGATTGGTCGGGAATATTCGGTTTAGCGGGGAATATTAAATACAATGACTCAATCATTGGTGGACCCACAATGTAATTATTGAAAAGCGACAAAAATATTTTATTGAAATAACGGCGGAAGTTTTACTGGTTGATCTTTGTTGAACTACTCAGTAGTAAAAAAGTACGTAAATACGTGTGGTTGCATAGTAGCACACGGTATTGATTATTGATGCTTATGTGAGAAGTCACCGGTTTGATTCCATTATTGTCGATTAATAATATAAATTATTATAGCGATAATGACGTTTTGTTTTATTTGTATTATTAACGTAATAAAAGCGAAACATCTTTTTATATAAAATGAGAATACTTTATTAAAGTTATTACTATAAATAAAATATATTATATTTTATTATGCATAGTGTTTTGCATAGTGTTTTGCATAGTGTTGCATAGTGTTTGCATAGTAAAATGTTTTTATATAAATAGAATATATTATATTTTATTTAAAAGATTTTGCTTTAAATATGGACCATCGATTAAAAGTAAATCAATTTGGACCGTTCATGGATTAATTACTATGCATTCTATTTTCCTATAAATAGAAGCTCATTCCTTCATTATTTTCTTACGAATTCACTTTGAAACTCTAGAGAGAGAAACTAGAGAGAAAGAAGAAAAGTATTACGCTACTTCACTTTGCCAATATTGGTTCTTCTAAGGTAGGGAATATTATTTGTTGTACCGTGAAGGGTGTTATTCTTTTGTATTCATGAAGAGAACTTCTTTTGTTATTCCATTCTTATTTATTACATTGGAATAACTTTGTATACGTGGAATCCCCTATACTTGGTGATCTTCTTCTTTATTCCATTCTTCTATTATTACATGTTGGAACATCACATGCGTGTGTTTTTACAGGACTGGTTAAAATCTTTATTATTCTGTTGGAACATCACATGCGTGTGTTTTACAGGACTGGTTCCGATTTTATCATTACATTGGAATATCCTATCGTGTGTTTTACACCGGATCTGGTTCCATCTTTATTATTACATTGGAACATCCCGATTGTGAATTTCACGACTGGTTCCGTTATTTATTATTACATTGGAATAACTTTGCTCTGATCTATCGCATGCATGGTGATTTCTTTTGTTATTCCATTCTTTATTATACCCAAGTTGGTTAAAACTTTGATTTCTATACTCCATGAAATTAGTAGAATATCCTTGATATTTGCGTTTCATCCAATATCTTTTCATGGAAATATTCTTACGATCATTCTTGAATTTTACTCTACAAAGCGATATCATGTTGGTGGTTTGGATGTTATTAGTTCTGAATAACTTAATTCTTGAACTTGTTTTATTGAATTCTTATATCATTGTCATCATCCTCATGTTTATATTTTTTTAAAGTCAATCGTGGCTTTGTAGAGCATGGATGGACTTGGTATGATTATGATTGAGAGATTATTGGTGTAATCATGGTAGTAATGTTACAAATAATGTGGTAAAAGTCCTCGATTGGGCGTAGTGCATTGATGGATGATTGTTGGCATGATCATGACCATTAATGAATACACAATTATTCTTGGCCCGTAGTGCGGGAATAATTGTGGTCGTGATCTTAAAGAATATCCTTGGCAAGTAGTGCGAGGGGTGATTCGATGATGTGGATTATTTATTAAAAGTGAGTCTCGGCTATATAAATGATGAAAAACCTTTTAAATCATAAAAGATAGTAGATTTTATTTTCTATTTGACTCTTTTAATGGATTGCTTGTTCATGTGATTAAACTTGATGTTTATTATATTTTATCGGTTTAACAATGTTGAAGGCTATTGATAATTTATTACGCATTATCTTAGTCATAATATTTCTTCTTTGGGCTAGTTGAGCTCACCCTTTCTTTCCTTTGTTCTCTTCGTGAAATGAGAACATATTTGGGGACGAGTCGAGGGAGCAGAGTAATGGTCCGAGAGGATAGCATTAGTAGTCCTCACTATTACGTGAAATAGTGTGATAATAATTGTAATGAGGACTCCTTTTGAGTTTGTATAATATCTAGTAGACAATATTTGTATTCAAACTCATAGTTATGTCGTATTGTACCACAGCAGTTATATTAGTAAGTTGTATTTAAATTACATGTACCATGTATCGACTACCCAAGATGGGTGATGTATACCTAATTTTGGGGGCGTCGCGGTTGGTATCGAGCTTAGGGATATGATCACTGGCTAAGATGTGAGAATAGTACTAGAGAGGGGAGGCGGGGAATACCTTCGCTAGTATGACCTACCTAAGTTTATATGTGCTATTTTATTGGTCGGTCGAGAATATAAAGATAATTGTTACATGTCAATTAATCTTTTGTTTTATGGCGAGATCTGAAAATGACATCGAGAATGTTGAGAATAGCAATGGAGCACAAAGCGATCGTTGATTCACCACATATCAATAATAAGGATAATATGCATCGGGAGGCGACAATCCTCATGTAAACAATAACTTGACCAAATGATGAATGATCAAATGTTCGGAGGCTTTATGCAATTTATGCTGAAAGATGAGAGCGACTCTGTCCAAAATGTAGGTAGAAACACGGAAAACTCTCGGTGGTCATTAAACAATTCAAGGAGCTGGGACCACCGGAGTTTAAGGGAGAGCCAAAACCACTTGGCGCGAAGCATGGATAAAGCATTACCAAGATATTTGATGTCTTGGGATGCCAGAGGAGCAAAAGGTTCCCTTTGCCGCCTTTATGTTCTTGGAGAGGCGATTCTTTGGTGGGAATCGGTAAAAGCGTACTCAACCTTCTTTGTCTTGAAGATATCTTGGGAGAAGTTCCGGGAGGCATTCAACGACAAATACTTTCACGAAAGTATTCGCCACATGAAGGAGGTGGAGTTTATCAAGTTGGAACAAAACAATATGGAATGAGTGTCTCAATCACGAGGCAAAATTTGCGGAGTTATCACGGTTTCGTCCCCACTTGGTGGATAATGAAAAGAGAATGGCACGAATGTTTTAAGAGGTTTGAAGTCGGAGATATGTCAACATCTTATTTCTCATAAAGCGTGTTTGTATTGAGGATGTTGTAAATAGGGCTCGATTAGTGGAGCGCGATAACGAGTCAATATGAACTAAAAGAGAGAAGCGGTAAGCAAAATTATAATACCGGAGAGTAGTCATCGAAGCGGTGACAACAAGCGTGGAGGGAATCAATAGGCGGATATGGTAACCACTTCCGGTGGTAATCGAGGCCAAAACAATAAGAATGGACATTTCAAGAAAGCGGAGATTCAATAATGATGAAAAGACGCGTCGACCAAAGACCCGTTGTTAAGGAAGGAGAAAGACCACCTATCATATGCTTCAAATGCGGAGAAGAGGGACACATCGGTCCGAAGCTGTGCCATGCTAGTCAAAGCATGTTATAATTGTGGAAGAGAAGGTCACTTAGCTCGATTTTGTCGTTCCATGAAGACAAATTCAACTAGGATGGAGGCACCAAAGGTAGTCGGAAAAGTCAAAAATCGGTAGTGCTGAGGAGGCGTTTGTTGTGACCTCCCGGAGAGCAAGGAACTCGAATGAGGTCATCACGGGTAAGCTTATCATAAACTCTAATGAAGTCTATACTTTATTTGATACCGGTTCTACCCATTCTTTTATTTCTCCTACTTGCGCTCATCGATTAAATTTGACTCAGGAGAAATTAGACTTTGACTTATACGTGGAAACTCAGTTGGGAGAAACCTTCATTACATCCAATTGTTTATAAGTCTTGTTTGGTTCAAATCGGTACCCTCACATTACTGTCGATCTTATTTCATTAAAAATACTTGCATTTGACGTGATTCTAGGGATTGATTGGTTAACTACTTATCATGCTAAAATTGATTATTTTCGTAAGGTTGTTAGCTTTCATATTCCTAATCAACCTATTATGCGAATTCAAATGACCAAACCATTAAAATCAATCACGGTCATCTCAAGCCATAAAGCTATTCGTTTATTGAAAAACGGATGTCAAGCTTTCTTAGCTCATGTCACAGATTTAAACAAAAATACGTCAGTTTTGAGCGATATTTCTATTGTTAATAAATTTCCGACGTATTCCCAGAAGAACTTCACGGCCTACCCCGGGCGTGAAATTGAATTTTGTATAGACCTTGAACACCTAAGACAAAACCTATTTCCAAAGCCCCATATCGAATGGCTCTATTGAACTTGGTGTTAAAGACCCAATCTGCAGGAATTGTTAGACATTGGCTTTATTCGTCCTAGTACTTCTCCTTGGGGTGCTCCTGTTCTATTCGTGAAGAAGAAAGATGGGAGTATGCGACTTTGTATTGATTATCGGGAGTTGAATCATGTCACCATCAAAAATAGGTATCCATTGCCACGTATTGATGACTGTTTGACCCGGTTGCAAGGAGCCAAATTCTTTTCAAAGATTGATCTTTCGTTAGGATATCACCAATTGAAGATTAGAACCGTGACATTCCAAAGGCGGCTTCGAGGAACTCGATGCGGGCATTATGAATTTCTAGTCATGTCCTTTGGATTGACTAATGCTCCTGCTTCCTTCATGGATATGATGAAGCCGAGTATTCAAGGAATATTTAGATCACTTTGTGGTCGTCTTTATTGATGACATCCTTATTTATTCCAAAAGCCGTGAAGATCATGAGCAACACTTGAGGTCGACACTCCAAAAGCTTTCGTGAATATAAGCTTTATGCCAAGTTGAAGAAATGCAAGTTCGGCTTGAAGAAGTAGCATTCCTTGGGCACGTGGTATCAAGTCATGGAATATCTGTTGACCCAAAGAAAGATTGAAGCTATTCAAAGTGGGAACAACCTAAATCGAGAACCAAAGTACGTAGCTTTCTTGGTTTATTTGGTTATTATCGGAGATTCGTGGAAGGATTTTCTCGAATCGCTACTCCATTGACTCGGTGACTCGAAAAGATACAAAGTTCGGTTGGAGCGAAGAATGTGAGAAGAGTTTTCAAGAACTCAAGAGGAGACTTATTTCAAGACATGTTACGACAATACCATCCGCACAGAGGATTTGTCATCTCTGATGATGCTTGGCAAAGGGTTGGGATGTGTTCTCATGCAACATGGAAAAAAGTTATAGCCTATGCCTCACGACAACTCAAAGAATATGAGAGGAATTATCCTACTCATGATCCGGAGTTAGCGGTACATTATCTTTGCACTTAAAATTTGGAGGCATTACTTGTATGGGGAGAAAGTGGAAATCTTTACGGATCATAAAAGCCTCAAATATTTCTTCACTAAAAGGAACTCAACATACGACAATGATGTTGGCTTGAACTATTGAAAGATTATGATCATACCATCCAATACCATCCTCGAAAAGCGAGCGTGGTAGGCGACGCATTGAGTAGAAGATCATATGCAAGTATGAGTGCGTTATTGTCGTAAAGGCCCATTTTTGTGTGACTTACAAAGGATGGAGATAGAGTTAAAGACTCGGGGACGCATGTGATGATAGCGAATATCTGAGTAGAATCGACTTTAATCGATAAAGTTAAAAGCCGCTCAAGCTACTGGACCGAGTCGATGCGTATGAGGAAGAAAGTGCAAGAGGGTGCTATCTCGGAAGCAAGAATCGATGAAGAAGGAATACTTGAGTCAACTCTAGACTTTGTGTTCCTAACGACCCTAATTTAAAGTATAATATCATGATGGAGGCGCACAACACACCATTTGCAATCCATCACGGGAGTACCAAATGTATTATGATATTTCGCCATACATTTTGGTGGAGCAATATGAGAGAGAGATAAGCGTTGTTTATCTCAAGGTGTCTAACTTGTCAACGAGTTAAAGCGGAGCATCAAGTACCAAAAGGTCCATTGCAACCACTTGAAATTCCGAATGGAAGTGGGAGCACATTACCATGGATTTCAATTCTGGGGTCTTTCCTAAGGTTTCTCAAGGCATTGATGCGATTTGGGTCATTGTTGATAGATTGACCAAGTCGCTCATTTCTTACCAATCGAGAAACTTATACACTTGAAGCGTCTTGCTCGTCAGATATACATAAACGAGATTGTAAGGCTGCATGGTATGCCGGTATCCATAGTTTCGATCGAGACCCAAGATTCACTTCACGATTTTGGGTTAGTTTGCAAAAAGCTATGGAGCGCAGACTTACGATTTAGCTCGGCATATCATCCCTCGAGACGGACGGACAATCGAAGAGGACTATTCAAACTCTTGAAGATCTATTAAGACTCTGTGTCCTTGATTTCAAGGGAGTTGGGACAAGTTCTTACCATTGGTGGAGTTTTCCTACAACAACAGTTATCAGCAAGTATTGGCATGGCTCCATTCAAGCGTTGTATGGAAGAAGAAAGTGTCGTTCTCGGTATCTTTGGGATGAGGTGGGTGAAGCAACGTTGTTGGGACCGGAGTTGGTACGTATGACTACGGAAAAGATTCAAACGATCCAAACAACGTATAAAAACCTCACAAAATCGATAAAAGAGTTATCTTGATCTTCATCGAAAGGACGTGGAATTCGATATAAGAGATCATGTGTTGTTAAGAGTTGCTCCATGGAAAGGAGTTACAAGATTTGGAAAGAGAGGAAAACTTAATCCTCGATTCATCGGTCCATTTTAATCCTCGATCGAGTAGGAATCGTGGCCTATAGACTCGCTTTTTCCGCCAAATATGTCTCGTGTTCATAACGTTTTTCATATATCCATGTTACGTAAATATGTGAAAGACCGAACCATATTATTGAGTTAGAACCGGACGAAATAGCGGAAGATTTGACGCATGAAGAGGTTCTGTTCAAATTTTGGATAAGAAGGAACATATTCTACGCCTCAAGGTTATACCTCAAGTCAAAGTTTTGTGGAGGAACCACGATGTTGAGGAAATGACTTGGGAGTTAGAATCAAATGAAATCAAGGTATCCTTACCTCTTCGACATACCAGTGCGTACCCTAATTTTGAGGGTAAATTTCATAAGAAGGGAGGTCGTAAGACCCGACTTTTATAAATAAAGATGAATTTTCTATAAATATTATTTTTGAATATTATGGAATAATTTGATATAATGTTATAGTTGTGGGTAATATTTATAAATTTTGCAAAGTATGCAAGTGGTTATATTATATTCGATTGGTTGGGGAATATTGGTTTAGCGAGGAATATTAAATGCATAACTACTCAATCATTGGTGGACCCCACAATGTAATTATTGAAAAGCGACAAAAATATTTTATTGAAATAACGGCGGAAGTTTTACCGTTGATATTGTTGAACTACTTTCGGTAGTAAAAAAATGCGAATCGTGTGGTTGCATAGTAGTATTACCTATATTGATTATTGATGCTTATGTGAGAAGTCACTCGGTTTGATTCCATTATTGTCGATTAATAATATGAATTATTATAGCGATAATGACGTTTTTGTTTTATTTGTATTATTAACGTAATAAAAGCGAAACATCTTTTATATAAAACAAAATACTTTATTAAAGTTATTCTATAAATAAAATATATTATATTTTATTATGCATAGTATTTTGCATAGTGTTGCATAGTGTTTGTATAGTAAAATGTTTTTATATAAATAGAATATATTATATTTTATTTAAAAGATTTTGCTTTAAATATGGGACCGTCGATTAAAGTAAATCAATTTGGACCGTTCATGGATTAATTACTATGCATTCTATTTTCCTATAAATAGAAGCTCATTCCTTCATTATTTTTCTTAATTCAATTCACTTTGAAACTCTAGAGAGAGAAACTATAGAGAGAAAGAAAAAAATTATTCGCTACTTCACTTTGCCAATATTCGGTTCTTCTAAGGTAGGGAATATTATTTGTGTTACCCGTAAGGGGGTGTTATTCTTTTGTATTCATGAAGAGAACTTCTTTTGTTATTTCATTCTTATTTATTCATTGGAATAACTTTGTATACTGTGGAATCTCCTATACTTGGTGATCTTCTTCTTTTATTCCATTCTTCTATTATTCATTGGAACATCCATGCTGCGTGTGTTTTATACGGACTGGTAAAATCTTTATTATTCATTGGAACATCACATGCGTGTGTTTTACACGGACTGGTTCCGATTTTATCATTCTGTTGGAATATCCTATCTGTGTGTTTTACACAGGACCGATTCCATCTTTATTATTCTGTTGGAACATCCTGCTTCGATTGTGAATTTCACGACACGGTTCCGTTATTTATTATTCTGTTGGAATATAACTCGCTTGTGCGATCTATCGCATGCATGGTGATTTCTTTTGTTATTCCATTCTTTATTATACCCGGTTAGTTAAAACTTTGATTTCTATACTCCATGAAATTAGTAGAATATCCTTGATATTTGCGTTTCATCCGATATCTTTTCATGGAAATATTCTTACGATCATTCTTGAATTTTACTCTACAAAGCGATGATCGTGTTGTGAGATTGGATGTTATTAGTTCTGAATAACTTAATTCTTGAACTTGTTTTATTGAATTCTTATATCATTGTCATCATCCTCATGTTTATATTTTTTTAAAGTCATACGTGGCACTGTAGAGCATGGATGGACTTGGTATGATTATGACCGAGGATTATTCGATTGTAATCATGACCGTAATATTACAAATGATGTGGTAAAAGTCCTCGATGGTAGTAGTGCATTGATGGACGATTGTTGGCATGATCATGACCATTAATGAATACACAATTATTCTTGGCCCGTAGTGCGCAGAATAATTGTGGTCGTGATATTAAAGAATATCCTTGGGTAGTAGTGCGAGGGGTGATTCGATGATGTGGATTATTTATTAAAGTGAGTCTCACTATAATGATGATGAAAAACCTTTTAAATCATAAAAGATAGTAGATTTTATTTTCTACTTGACTCTTTTAATGGATTGCTTGTTAAGCCGCAGTTAAACTTGATGTTTATTATATTTTATCGGTTTAACAATGTTGAAGGCTATTGATAATTTATTCGCATTATCTTAGTCATAATATTTCATTGGGCTAGTTGAGCTCACCCTTTCTTTCCTTTGTTCTCTTGAAATGAGAACATAAATTTGGGACGAGTCGGGAAGCGGAGTAATGGTCGAGAGGATAGCATTAGTAGTCCTCACTATTACGTGAAATAGTGTGATAATAATTGTAATGAGGACTCCTTTTGAGTTTGTATAATATCTAGTAGACAATATTTGTATTCAAACTCACAGTTATGTCGTATTATTATACATGATTATATTAGTAAGTTGTATTTAAATTACGTACCATGTATCGACTACCCAAGATGGGTGATGTATACCTAATTTGGGGGCGCCACATTTTATTCTCTACTTGACTCTTTTAATGGATTGCTTGTTCATTGCAGTTAAACTTGATGGTTGTTATATTGTATCGGTTTAACACTTTGTTGAAGGCTAACGATAATATATTACGCATTATCTTAGTCATAATATTTCCTCTTGGACTAGTTGAGCTCACCCTTTTACTTTCATTGTTCTCTTGAGGAAATGAGAACGAAAGCGAGACTAGTCGGGGAACGGAGTGATAGGCCAGATGATAGCATTATTAGTCCTCAATATTCTGTGAAATAGTGTGATAATAATTGTAATGAGGATTCCTTTTGAGTTTGTATAATCTCTAGTAGACAATATTTGTATTCAAACTCACAGCTTATGTTTTGTCGTATTGTACACGACAGTTGTATTATTAAGTTATATTTGAATTCTGTACCATGTATCTGGCGACTCAAGATGGGTGATGTATACCTATTTGGGGGCGTCACATCGTACATCCGGGCCCAATGCCAGGTAATTCCATGGTCGTTTATCTCCTAATTGAGTCTGTGATTTCCCTGGCTGATATATATGCTTGTTGCAGGCCAATGCCATTCTTGCTCGGGCCATCCCACCCCTCGCCCGAACAACTAAAAAAGAAATTCAGTAGGGAACGGATTTAATGTTGCTTGAGGCTGAGGTTCGGGGTTTGACCTCGGACCTGAAGAATGAAAGGGACTGCCATGCGGAGACCCGAAATAAGGTCACCCATGCCCAACGTCAGGCTGACGAACTGAAAGAACAATACTCCCTACTTCAACAGGAGTTCGTCGGTCTTGAGGGTCATGCTAAGAAGCTAATCGAGGAAAAGGAGCACCTGGCTTTGGAGGTCAAGGATCGGGAAAAGGTAGTCGACTCCATCACCGAGAAATATGCTGAGAATCTTACCAAGATGAGGTACCTGATAAAGGAGAATACTGCCCTAATAGCCGAAACCGACTCCTTTCCAGGGAAGATCTCAGAGGCAAGCTGAAGAAAGCAGCAATCACGAGAGTATGAAGAGTTCAAAGCTTTGAACGATAAAGTCATGGCCCAATTTGGGGAAGGGTATGAAACTTATCGGGAAAAGGCTAAGGCAAAGCTGATGGCTGCTGGGCTCGATACCTCCCTTCTTGACTCATCAGATGACGAATCTGAGGCTGAAGCCGAAGACAACCCTCCTCCTGAATAGCTCCTGTTAGGACTTATAATTTTGTAACTGCTATTTTCTACCCGAATCGTAGGCGATCGGGTTTTGTAAAAGTTTCAAAGTATTAATGAAATAGTGTCTTTGTTTATAATTTTTTATAGTCAGTTATACTCGTGACTTATCTCGACCAGTGGTGTCTTTTCGAACCCTCTGATCGGACCATGTCCGAAGTTTATCCGAAAATTTTGTAATTTTTCTCGGTCAGTTATACTCGTGACTTATCTCGACCAGTGGTGTCTTTTTGGACCTTCTGATCGGACCATGTCTGAAGTTTATCCGTTCAAGTAGAAAGAGTCATATAAACGAAGTTAGACATATTCAAAGAAAACTTGCATTTATTTAATTTAAAGCTGAAGCGGTTACATGGGTAAAGAAAAGAATGACATAATGATTACTGGTAAAATTTTCTAAATCTCCCAGCATGCCATGTATTCTTTACATCTGAACCATCCATTGCTCGAAGTCGGTAAGTACCTGGCTTCGGCACCTCTACTACTTCGTATGGTCCCTCCCAGTTAGGCATCAGTTTGCCAGTGTTCTGGGGGGTTGATGCCTCCGACTCCCGGAGGACCAAATCGCCTACTGCAAACCTCCTCAGCTTCACATTTTGGTTGTAGTGTCGGGCTGTTCTCTGCTGATAGATAGCCAACCTCAACATAGAAGAGTCTCGAACCTCTTCCAGCAAATCCAAATTCGTTTTTAAACCTTCGTCATTGTATAGTTCTTTGTACTGACTGACTCGAAGAGTGGGGGATCCGATCTCAACCGGTATGAGTGCGTCGGTCCCGTATACCAATCTGAATGGAGAGTCTCCAGTTGTTGTCCTCGGGGTAGTTCGATATACCCACAGAACACTGAGTAGCTCTTCAGGCCACCACCCCTTTAACTCATCCAATCTTCTTTTGATCCCGTTGAGCAGGGTTCGGTTGGTCACTTCTACTTGACCATTCGACTGAGGGTGAGCGACTGAAGTCTTGCGATGCTGTATTCTCAACTCTTTTAGAAAAACTTCAAATTTTGACCCGACAAACTGTTTGCCATTATCAGAGACCATTGCCATCGGAATACACGAAACGATAGACAACTCCTTATTTGAAAAATTTCAAGCATTCTTGTTCGGTGATTTTCTGTAGTGGTTTGGCCTCGACCCACTTTGTCATATAATCGATAGCCACGATTACGAAAGTAACTTTCCCTTTGGCCTTCGGCAGAGGCCCCAGGATGTCGATTCCCCATACAGTGAAGGGAATCAGGGATAAGACAGAGTACAGCTTTTTGAGGGGTTGGTGTGGGATAGTGCTGTTCAGCTGACACTTGGGACATCGTTTGACGAACTATTTGGCTTCTGTGTAGATAGTTGGCCAGTAATACCCCTGCCTCAAAAATCTTATGCGCCAGTGATTTTGCCCCCATGTGATCCCCGCAGATCCCTTCATGTACCTCTCGAAGTGTGTAATCCGCTTCCGAAGGGGTTAGGCATTTGAGCAGTGGGGAGCTAAAGGCCCTTCAGTATAGGTCTCCGTCTATGAGGACGAAGTTTGAGCTCCGGTGTTTGATCTTTCTTACTAGGATCCTGTCCGAGGGGAGAATCCCATTTGCCAAGTAGGTGATGAAAGGTGTGAGCCAGCAGTCAAGTCGGTCTAGAGTCATTACATCTATTTTTGGTACACTTGGTTGTTCTATGACTTCTAGATAGACCGACCCGTTGAAGGAGCTTGCTTCGGTAGTTGCCAACCTGACGAGGGCATCTGCTACTGTATTATCTGACTGGTCCACCCCTTGACAACTGTGTGACGTGAAGTACGTAAGCTTGGCTTTCACCCCGGCCAGATATTTTGTCATTCTTGCCCCCCAACCCTCATACTCCCCCGACAACTGTTTGACCACTAGTTGTGAATCACTGTAGATGACCAATTTCTGTACTTCTAAGCTCCGTGCCAATCGTATCCCTGCGAGGATGGCCTCGTACTCTGCTTCGTTATTTGTGGCCTTGAACTGAAATTGAATCGCCTTCTGGACTTTGAATCCATCGGAACTCGTTAGGATGACTCCTGCCCCACTGAGATCCAATGTCGATGACTCGTCTACGTATAAAGTCCATATGGTCGATCCTTGTTGGGTTTCGGTCACTGTATTCACGTCTGGTTCTGAGAAAGAACATTCCATGATGAAATCCACCAATGCCTGACCCTTGATTGCCGTTCGGGGGTGATATTCTATAGCAAACTGCGTTAGCTCCATAGCCCATGCTGCAAGTCAACCCGACACATCCGGTTTATGAAATATTTTCTTTAATGGCTGATCCGTATACACCACCACCATCCGACCTTGGAAATAATGCCGAAGCTTTCTACTTGCAATGATTAGGGCATACACGAATTTTTCTAGGTTAGGATATCTTGTTTCTGCATCTCGAAGGACGTGGCTGACATAGTATACCGGGAATTGTTGCCCTCCCTTATTCCTCACCAATGCTGCCCCTACTGCCATCGGGCTTGCAGCCAAATATAAATATAATGGTTTTAAAGGGATTGGTTTCATCAATAACGGTGCCGAACTCAGATATTTTTTGATCCCTTGGAACGCATCTTCGCACTCGGAGGTCCACTGGAAACTCTTATCGTTCTTTGGTCCCTTGAGAGTGTCAAAGAAGGGTAAACATCTCTCGGCTGATTTTGAAATGAATCTCCGAAGGGGCGCTATCCGCCCCGTCAACCTTTGTACATCTTTGTATGTCTTTGGAGATTTCATATCTAAGATCGCCGTAATTTTTTTCGGGTTCACCTTGATTCCCCTTTTGCTTACTAAATATCCCAGAAATTTGCCCGATCCCAAGCCGAAGGTGCATTTTGTAGGGTTCAATCTCAGTTTGTGTTTCCTAACTGTTTCGAAACAGTCTTCTAGGTCCTCCAAGTGATCCCGGATTGACATACTTTTTACGAACATGTCGTCCACATACATTTCCATACTTCGGCCCAGCTGCTTTCTGAATACAAAGTTTATCATCCGTTGATAGGTTGCACCCACGTTCAATAATCCGAAGGTCATCTTTCGATATGCATATATGGCCCGATGCGTGATGAAGCTCGTCTTTGGGATATCCTCCTTATGCATCGAAATTTGGTGGTATCCCGAGAAAGCATCCATGAAACTCAACATGCCATGTCCCGAAGTGGCATCGATCAATTGGTCTATGTTGGGTAGAGGATAGAAGTCTTTTGGGCATGCCTTATTAAGATCTGTGTAGTCGATGCGTAATCTCCACTTCCCATTTTGTTTCTGAACCAGTACCACATTTTCCAGCCATTCAGGATAACCGATTTTGAAGATGAACCCCGCCTCCAGTAGTTTTGTAATTTCTTCATCTATGATCTTCTGCCTTTCGGGGCGAAGGTCCTTCTTTTCTGTATCACTGGTTTTCTCTTCGGGTCCGTGTGTAGCTTGTGCAGCGCCACCGACTCACTTACCCCTGGCATGTCGCTAGGCTCCCAAGCAAAAATATCGGCATATACCCGAAGCAAGTCTACCAACCCAGTCCGTAACGGTTCTGTCAATCCAGCCCCAATCTTGACCAATTTGTCTGTGTTTCCTGGTACTAACTCGATATCTTTCGTTTCTCCTGCCGGCAGCGCCAATGGTTCCGTACTGCTTTCGGTGAATGGCTCAATTTCGATAGCCATCGTATGTTTCTGTTTGCTGACCCCCACCCCTGAGGAGATTAGAGTGTTCTGGTAACACCTTCGGGCAATATTGAGGTCGCCTTTTACCTCCCCGATCCCGTTCGTAGTTGGAAATTTGATCTTGAAGTGTGGAATGGATGTCACGGCTTGAAGAAGGCTGCTAGGGTCGGCCTTCCCAGAATTGCATTATAGGCCGAATCCACCTGTACCACAAAAAATCTGACCATGATCTCTGCTTGCTGAGGTGCTGTTCTGAACCTAACAGGGATCTCTATCGTTCCAGATACGTGCACCGGGTTCCCATTGAACCCATATAATGGACCCTCTCCTCCCAACTCCATCTTCTTTCCTTCCAAGTCCATCCTTTGATAGGCGTGCGTGTACAGTATGTCGACCGAAGATCCGTTATCGATCATCATTCTTTTCATATCCATTGATCCGACCTGTGCCGTTATCACCAAAGTCCCGTCATGTGGTTCGATGTGATCGGTAGGATAATCTTCATCCGAGAAGGAGAAGGAGACCCCCGAGTGGACCCTGTCCTTTTGGGGTGACGAATTTGCCACTGATAATACTGCTTCGAGATGTCCATTCCTTTTTCTTCCGGTTACACGCCCTACCGACCCGCCCGTAATCACGTCAATAACCCCTTGGGCTTGTGGGTTCGGTGGTGGCTGTGCTTCCCGAGTTGGTACCTTGTTGACCTCCCGGGGGGCTTCTAAACCTCCTCGGCCGACCACATACTGCACCAGTTGCCCATTCTGAACGTTCTCCTCTATCAGATCTTTCAGGTTGTTACAATCCTCCGTCGTATGCCCCCGACTCTGATGATAAGCACAATATTTGTTTCGACCCCTCTTCTCAGGCTTCGGGATCTCTAGGCTTGGTTCGAAGAAGGGTTTATCTCGCATCTCTTCCAATATTTTGGCTCGGTCAGTGTTGAGTGCGGTGTAGACCTTGTTGACACTCTTATTCGGGAAAGGTGGTCGTCCGCTGCCCGAACCCCCTCCATAGTAGTTTTTCTTATTGTAATTATCTGATTTCCCCTGATTATCGGACCTTTGGTAACTCTGCTTGTCCCTATCTTTGGACTTCTCGTAAGAGTGGGAGTGAGGTTTAAAGTTTCCCATCGCCTCTTCAATCGCTATATATCCTTCGGATCGGTGGAAAGCTTCTGTCAAATCTGCTGGGGGGTTGATCACCATATCTTTCATTAGCTTCTTCGATTTCCCAATATCCAGTCCGGTTGTGAAGAACCCCAAGGCTTGAGGGGAATTTAACTCTGCTACTGACCCCACAGCCTCTCGGAACCTTTTGACGTACTGACCCAAACTTTCATCCGACTTCTGCCTGACCTGCATGAGGGAAGCTGTGATCTTTCCTCTCCTTTTGTTGCTCCCGAAGCGGGCATGAAACTTCTCCCGAAGATCGTTCCATGAGTTAATTGACCCCGCCGTCAAGGTCCCCATCCATTCTCGGGCGCTCTTCTTCAGAGTGGTGGCGAACATGTGACACTTGGCCGCATCAGAATGGCCGTAGTATGTCATCAGCCTGTCGTACCCATCCGAGTGGTCATACAGATCCCCCAGCCCATCATAGGTCTCCATTGGGGGAATCTTCCTTTTGGGGTCAGCCGTTACAAGGTTGATTTCTGGCGAGAAGGGTGACCCAGCGCAAGCCGTAGGCGTGCCCCCTGAACTCTTTGCCGACAATAATTTCTCCAATTCAGCCACCCTTCGAGCGAGGGGATCGGTCTCCTCTTTACGAGGGGACGTTCTGTGTTTGTCCTTCCGTATTCGAGAGATGTGTCCCGCCTCTTTTGTCCCGATCTGCCTGGATGCTCTTATTCTGCGTTCGGCCGAACGACTTCATTTTCGGCTCCTGCCATCCCGAGAGTGGCTTCTGTGCCTGCTTTTTTCTCTTCCTGCCTCTCCCCGTCGAGGTGATCGGGATCGGCTCCTATGTCGGCGCCTTTTTGAGGTGGCTTCCTGCTCTCCAGCCACCTTCGCCATCTGTTGTTCAAGTTCATCTTGCTGAAGTCGCAGGGCCATCATGGCATCTTTATTCTGTGGCATCTTCTTCTGCAAGATGAATTCTCTCTGATCTCGATTTTCCACTCCTCGGGTCTTTCCGTGCACCTCCAATGCCCGAGATTGGTTCTCATCCGCTCGGCTAGCATGATTGGCGGTGTGGTAGCTGTCATGGAAGAGTTATTGTTGGAGAGGAGGAGCCGTCACCTCTTCTACGTCTGGAATTCTGGACCCCAAGCGATCCTTCACCGACCCTCTCACCTGTGTGGTCTGGTGGGACTGTTGGGTCTTCGCTTTTTCCGGGACAGAGACATTGTGACACCCCCAAAAATAGGTATACATCACCTATTCTGAGTCGTCAAATACATGGTACAGAATACAAATACAACTTAATTATACAACTGTCGTGTAAAGTACGACAAAACATAAGCTGTGAGTTTTAATACAAATATTGTCGTCTAGACAATATACAAACTCAAATTCAATATTATTACATTTATTTTCCACTATTTCACCTTTGAATAGTGAGGACTACTAATGCTATCATCCGTCCGTCACTCCGTTCCCCGACTAGTCCACGCTACGTTCTCATTTCTCAAGAGAACAATAAAAGTAAAAGGGTGAGCTCAACTAGCCCCAGAGGGAAATATTATGACTAAGATAATGCGAATATATTATCATTAGCCTTCAACGAGTGTTAAAGCGATACAATATAACAACCATCAAGTTTAAGCTGCGGTGAACAAGCAATCCATTAAAAGAGTCAAGTAGAAAATAAAATCTACTATCTTTTATGATTTAGAAGGTTTTTCATCACTTTTATATTGGGACTCGATTTTAATAAATAATCCACATCATCGAATCACCCCCGCACTACTGACCGAGGATATTCTTTAGTATCACGACCACAATTATCCATGCACTACGGGCCAAGAATATTTGTGTATTCAATAATGGTCATGATCATGCCAACAATCGTCCATCAATGCACTACGTGACAATGAGGACTTTTTCCACATCATTTGTAATATTACAATCCATGATTATACTAAGAATAATCCTCAGTCATAATCATACCAAGTCCATCTACGCACTATAGGCCACAGATGACTTTCAACAAAATATAAACATGAGGATGATGACAATGATATACGAATTTAATAAAACAAGTTCAAGAATTAATTTATCCGTAAACTAATAACGTCCAAATTGTCAACATGACATGAGGTGAGTAAATTCAATTGAATTTAAATTGAACTTTTAATAATTGATAAGATGTGGAGAATTATGATAGGTTTATGAAATGTCTTGTGTGACCTGATGATGGAATTAGTGAGGAATAATTAAGAAGGAATGCATTACTAAGTAAAAGATGACAATAAGAGAGGTGGTATATAATTAATTTATTTAATTATACCGGAGTAATAATAAATCATTGAATTGGTTTGAAAGCATGCGGATGGACTAAATCTTTTTATTATTATTAAGTGAGTAACTTAAATTATGTGAAATAAACTTGACTTATTAATAATTATTAAGGTGGTGTATAATTTAGTGTTATTGGGTAAATTAAATTAATTAATTCTTTGCCATAATAATTAAGTATTTACATGTTTATAATCCAAATAATAAATTGGGAGTCTATTGATAAATTAATTGATGGACTTTTGAGTTAATGATAAACTTGGGTTATTTAAAATCAATTCGGAACCCAACATAATAGTTAGCGATGGTACAAGGTGTTGGTTAAATAAAATGTGGCGTGAAATGATGGGCTGGGCCAAGCTAGCCCCTATACATATGTAGAGATCTATTCTCTTGTCCCAAATTAAGGGTCACCAAGTACAAGGAGCGATAGCCTAAACTCTCTTTATGCAAACTTTCAATTTGCTAATCCTAGGCATGCGGGGGCTAGCTAAGTGGTTTGGTATGGAGTGGTTAAACAACTCCTTAAGTAACCATTGTTCATTTCTATTGCACCATGAATCCCAACATTGGGTAAAGCAAGTGTCAGTCCATGCTTTTCTCTTTAAATACAACCACCATGGCGATCTGTTATAGTGATAAGAGTGTTGGAGAAATCGAGTAAAGAATTCTTAGTTGCTAAGCATTACCAAATCGGTGTGTGAGATATCAAGGTTAAAGCTCGAGAAGGTATAATTTCTACTTCGTTCTTAACTTAAGTCTTGTTTGATTCTCGGTTTTCCTAAATTAATAGGTCAAGTATAATGAATTAGCATGATATAGGGTGTTTAGAAAGTTACTTTCATGCATGAATACGTTAATAATTGCCTGGAATCAAGTTGTGGCTACTCTGCAAAACAGAGCATGTTCACTGCTTCTGAACTCCATGGGGTGCAGCTGCACCGTACTTAGGAACCAGTAGATGGGTTTGGTCGTGTTAGACCATGTATTAAGAAATTCCCTTAGGTTGTATGCATATAGTAAAGTCTTAATGAAATTAACCTGACAAACTTAGACCTTGTCGAAATAGTGTAGACCGAAGTCTCTGAAAGAGCTGACTTCGGAGATGTCTTCGGACAAAGCGTGTTGTCTTCGGACAAGTTGTAATATCTTCGGACATGGCTAAATGACTTCGGCTTCGTACATGGCCATATGTCTTCATCTTCGGACATGGCAGACGTCTTGGAAGCGGACATGGCGGATGTCTTGACGGACATGGCGAGATGTCACGGGACTCGGAGACTGACATCATAACTTGATATAAGGATGGATTAATAAATATTCCTATACTGCTATAAACTATTATTACACGAATGAGTTCTAAGTAGAGAATTTTACTAACTTCGGGAAAATAAATCTAATGCCTGCAAACATGCGTAGAAAAGGGGTCGGTGGGATTAATAGATGTTATGGTCTACTTAAAGCAATGAACCTCTTGGAACTACGAAGAAGAAAGATTATGAATAAACTAGCAGTGGTCAAAAGTATGAGCATGTTAGTGTACAGCTATGAGTTTTGATGGGTGCAGCAGTATACATAGAAAAAAAATGTGTTATGTGTACATGTTGTTTATATATGTATATTAAGTGTGTTTGGCTAATGAATACCTATACTTACATAAATAGGACAAACATAGTTCATTGAGGTGATTTTCGCTATAAGTAGCAATCAACTAAAAAGCAAGTTCTAACCTCACTCAAATTTACATTGAGCAAGTATCAAGAACACTATTATTATTGTGTTGCAAGTTCCTTTCTTACTTACTTGTATACATTCAAATTGTCGTCTCAAGCAAATATACATTTCTATTAGAAAATCATTTATATACCTTGGCGTTGTTGCAAGCATTGGATTTATCGTTCTTAAATGCATGATAAAAATTGTCTAAGCCTTTGATTCGACTAGACTATTATTATGCTATCCAAACCAATTGACTTGGTGCGGACTATCTTAAATCTCTTGAGATGAACAACCCTCGTTGAAGGAAATTATATATTGTCGAGAGGCAAGCGTGCATATATAGTATGATTAAATGTTATGCATAACGTAGGGTACTTTAGGCTGATCACCTGTTGTACTCGTTTACATTGGATTACAATGTAATACTGTTAATTCTAGTAAGAGTTCTTAGTCCCTAGTGACTGCTCAGTACTCATTCATGTTGAACCTCGAAATAAATAAATCCTAAAATTTTGTTGATATCCTTCAGTCTATAGCGACACATATTGAATACTCTAGATATTTCTTGATATCCTTGAACTACCAATTATTATACCCTTGAAAGGTTTAAATGCTATAACTGCTTGTTCTTCTGGCTATATTACTTGTTGGGCAAACTCGTTGCTCATTCTTGCTTCCTAAAACATTACAGATTAAAAAGAGGAAGCGGTGGTACCTTGAGACGGAGACAAGGGAAAGGGCAAAAATGACAGAATAACTTAGTCCTTAAGACTAGAAGTATTATTATTATTATTGTTATGCTTGTTATGATGTATTCAAGAATGATTAAGTTATGTTTAAGTTAATCATTGAATTATCATAGTAATAGTTCTGACGGTACCTTGGGACGCAAATATTTATATTATATCAATGTAAATTATTCTAGTATTTTTCGTTGTTGATTTTAGTAAGATATTAAGTAGGTTATGCGTGATGCATAGAATTCGAGAGATATGGGTGTCCAAATTTTGGGGGCGTCACGGGTTGGTATCAAAGCCATAGTTATAAACCTTAGGGGCGAGAGCCCTTAGATTATAACTTAGGAGAACTTAGAAGATAGAAAGGGATGAAACTCGTATAGAGTTTTCATAGAGATGGACTTAGCGTGTTCTGAGAATATAACTTCATTCTATCTGATGAACTTATGTTATTTAACATTCTAATGGAGTTGTTGTTTGTTTTGTCTTGTGTTGGTGATTGTGGGATGGTGACATGGGAGGACCTAGCGAGTAGTAGTAGAGAGGAGCTGCGTGACATACTACGTGGTATATGAGGCACCATTGATAGCGGAGCCTATATCAAGCTGTAGTCCCTATCGATGATGATGATGATGAAGAAGAGGAGATGGATCCAATGCGTGGAGTTTGATCCAAAGGAGGAGCCTATGGAGGGGCGTATGGTGGGCGAGCCCATGGGGGACTCAAGTGAGGCTACTTTTGAGGATAGGATGTTGGGGGAGTATGAGGAGGCTGATTTTAGAGTTAGGGTGCGAGTTGAGAGTTAGAGGGTGAGGCTAGGGATGGGAGTCCAAATTCCAAAAGTTGAGGGCCGAAGACCACGAGAGAAAGTTAGTGATGCGGGGAGATGGAGGTAGAGATTGCTCACCGTAGGAGGGGCGGGAATCGGATGGGGCTTTGTTTCACTGAGGCGGTGGCTAGGAATGTAGAAGCTGGCGGGGAAGTTGGAAGAGATGGAAGCGAGAGGAGTTTGGCGAGAGAGGAACGGAGAGAAGGAAGCTATCCGTACTCGAGTTAGGGATGGAGGTAATGGATAGGATCCATTTGAAGAGAAGTGGGAAGGGGCCGATGATAGGGCTAACGATCTAGAAGATGAAGTGAGGTGCAAAAGGAGGAAGATGAATAGGATGGGCTATGCGGTGCTTGCTGCCATGGAGACCGATTGATGGGGTAAATCACTACCCAGAGAAGCGGGGATGAGACCCGGCACACCATAAGTTAGAGATTTGGTGGTGCACATTACTCGGAGGGAGTACCGGAGGCGTTGTGGGGCGGCGGAATGATAGATTAAGTCTAGGCGTTAAAAGTTATTAGTTGTAGTTCATTATGTAGTGTATTATACATTGTTGTAATTTCGGTCTTTTATGTAGAATGTGAGATAGTTGTAAGCCCCAAACTTTTGAGTTATATTAGAGGGTAGTATGTTAATGGTTGTCCCCATCTTTTGTGATATTAGGGGATAAGTTGTGTCATTTATAGAAGTATGCTAGAGATAATCATGTAATGTAACAATTTGGCATATGAATATAAATGATCTTGTTACGAAATGTATTACGAAATCTTATTCCTTTTATGGAGAATTGTTTAAGTAATATAATTAGATAATAAAATGGAAGTTTTATGATCGATGAAAAAATGCCGCTTGAGACGTAGATTAAGCTGCAAGGAAGAAGAGTCGGTTAATGATGAGAGAGGACAAGTAGATCCCATTCGAGGAGGCTTGTAGATTTGTTAGGGGAGGCTCTTAGGGAAGAAATGAACAAGTAACACCCAATCCCCAAGTAGCTCGGGCGCAAACTTCAAGGACTTTAAGAGTGTAGGACCTCCAAGAATTCATAGGTACTACCGATCCTATTGTAAGCGCATAAGCGTGGATCAAGGAAATGGAGAAAGCCTTCGCCATTGCTCGTGTGGGTGAAGACCGAAAAAACCATGTTCGCTACATATATGATGAGGGTGAAGCAAACTCTTTGGTGGGAAGCAAATCAGCAGAGGAGGGAGAAGGGACTATAACACAGGAAAGGTTTAAGACTTTGTTCTTGAGAATTACTTCCGAAGAGCATGAAGAATAGGATGGAGGTAAAGTTTCTAGAACTAAAACAAGGGAGATGGCGGTGGCACGATATGCGGCCAAGTTCAATGAACTTCATACGATTCGCAACACATCAAGTGAACCTTTGAAGAAAGGAAATCTCGACACTTAGAACTTGGACTAAAACCTTGGTTGTTCAACAAGGTGTCGGTCCTTCAAATCAACTCGTTCGCCACATTATTGGAGAAAGGCGATAATTCTTTGAGGGAGGTAGCGAGGCATTGAGCCAATACAACAAGGAGAAGAAGAACAAGAATGTTGGGGAGAAACTTCGTGGAGGAGTAGCGGTGGTGGAAGTTATCGGGAAAGAGGAAATGGGATAACACGCAACAACGACAACAACAACAACAACAACAAAACCAACCAACAAGAAACATCAAACGATCGAGAAAGTTATCAAGGAGGGTTTAAGAAAAGAAGTGAAGCTTGTCGAAATGTGGGAAAAACCATCAAGGGAATCTTTGGAAGGGCTCGCGTCGTCTGCTAAAGCTATGCGGCCGAAGAAGGGCACATTTCACCCAAATTGCCCAAAGCGAAAAAAGATCAAGGATGTTTTAGCGTGTGGCTCAATTGAGCATCAAATCAAGGATTTCCCAAAGAAGGGGAAGCAGCGGAGGAAGTGACCAACAAGGGAGGGCGACAAAGTGATGATCGGCGGACCAACGCAATCAACCAACCCATTGCCCGAACCTTTAACATGACTATCAAAGCCTTGATGGCTGCAAGGGCGTGGTGTCGGTATTCTCCCAATCAATAATATAAATGCCTATGTATTATTTGATTGGTGCTACCTATTCCTTTATTAATACGAAGAATTTGCTAATCGACTAAACATACCTCCTGAACATTTAGAAAATTCATTGAACGTAGAGATTGCGAATAAGGAAGTAATTCCCATAGAGTTTGTTTACCGAAACTGTTGTGCAAACATTAGAGGTCACGAACTAAGCGTAGACTTAATTCCGATTAAACTGGGAGAGTTTGATGTGATATTTGGAATGGATTGGTTATCCGGCCACGCTGCGATAATCGATTGTAAAAAGAAGAGTGTGAACCTTCAGACCTCAAATCGGTCTAAGGTAGTGTTTTATGGTAGCTCGTCGCTCAAGCAATCGTGTTGCCTTACGATGATGTAGGCTAAGAAATTGTTAAGGAAAAGATGTGTAGGTTATTTAGCCTATATAGTGGACACTCAGCAAAAGGGAATAGAAATGAAAGATATATCAGTGGTAAGAGATTTCCAAGACGTGTTTCAGACGAATGAAGCGCTGGTCTACGCGACGAGAAATCAAATTTATAATAGACTTAGCACCGGGAACCGCACCAATTTCGAAAGCCCTATATCGTATGGCGCCAGTAGAAATGAAGGAATTGATGATTCAATTACAAGAGTTACTAGATAAGGGTTACATTCGGCCAAGTGTGTCTCCTTGGGGAGCACTAGTGTTGTTTGTAAAGAAAAAGGATGGATCGATGAGGCTCTGTATCGATTATCGGGAGTTGAACCGAGTGACAATTAAGAATAGATATCCATTGCCAAGGATAAACGACCTTTTCGATCAACTGAAGGGAGCGAAGTGTTTTTCCAAGATAGATTTCTGAGCGGGTTATCATCGGTTGAAAGTGCGAGAGGAGGACATACAAAAGGCGGCGTTTGAACTCATTTTATGGACATTACGAATTTTTAGTGATGTCATTTTGGGTTAACAATGCTCGTGACATTCATGGACTTGATGAATCGAGTTTTTGGAGCCATACTTAGATAAGTTAAGTAGTAGTATTTATCGATGACATTTTGATTTATTCAAAGGCGAAGGAAGAGCATGCCTTAGAACACGAAGATGGTATTGGAAGCATTGAGAAGGGAAAAGATGTACGCTAAATTTTCAAAATGTGAATTTTGGATGGAAAGGGTTCAATTTCTAGGACGTGATAGATCAAAATGGAATTTCCGTGGATCTGCAAAGGTGGAAGCGGTAAATGGCGGGAGAGCAAGAAGGCATGATGAAGTTAGGAGTTTCTTAGGTTTAGCCGGGTACTATCAAAGATTTATCCAAGATTTTTCTAAGATAGCAACTCCGCTGACCAATCTAACGAGGAAGACAGAGAAGTTGGTATGGACGGACAAATGCGAGGAGAGTTTCCAAGAATTGAAGAGGAGGTCGAGTGAGGCGCCTCTATTATCATTACCAGATGATGCGGGAGGATTTGTGGTGTATAGTGATGCATCGCATAGAGGACTTGGTTGTGTGCTAATGCAACATGGCAAGGTCATTGCATATGCCTCACGATAGTTGAAAGATTTCGAAAAACGATACCCTACCCATGACTTGGAGTTAGCGGCGGTAGTCTTTGCATTAAAGATTTGGAGGCACTATTTGTATGGAGAAAAATGTGAGATATATCTGGATCACAAGAGAGTTAAAATATATCTTCACACGAAGGAGTTGAACATCGACAAAGAAGGTGGTTGGAACTAATCAAGGATTACATTGTGAAATTTTTTATCACACGGAAAAGCAAACGTTATAGCCAAGCGCTTTGAGTAGAAAAGGAAGGAGAAGTTATTCAAATTGACAACTCAAGAGGAATTAATAAGAGAAATGGAAAAGTTGGAAATAGAGGTGGAGGAACCAAAAGAAGCGGAAGGAAAATTACTCATGATGAGAGCTCACCGGCGTTATTGGATAAAATAAAGGAATCACAAGAGAAAGATGAAGAATGTGAGAAGATAAAAGAAGAGAATAGTAGAAGATAAGGAAGAAAGGTTCAAAGTAGATTAGGACGGTATATTGAGGTTTGAGGGTCAAGTATGGGTGCGGTATGTAATCGAAGCGAGAGAGGAAATCCTACACGAAGCACACAATCTGACGTATTCTATACATCCAGGGAGGCACAAAAATGTACGGGATCTTGACACCATTTTGGTGGCCTAATTTGAAAAGAGAGGTTGCGAGTGTGTTAGCGGATGTCTTACTTGTCAAAGAGTCAAAGCAGAACACCAGAGACCAAGTGGACTACTTCAACCGCTGGAAATTCGAGAATGGAAATGGGAGCACATTACGATGGACTTCGTGGTTGGACTTCCAGTTACACAGAAGGGTTATTATGCCATTTGGGTTATTGTGGACCGACTAACAAAAATGCTCATTTTCTACCCATCAAGATTCGATTCAATTTGAACAAGTTAGCAAATTTGTATGTAAAGGAAATCGTATCGCGACATGGAGTGTCGGTGTCGATTGTCTCCGATCGAGATCCGCGTTTCACGTCAAAATTGCAGAAAAGTTTGCGAGGAGCGAATGGGAACTCAATTGAGATTAAATCTTGCTTATCACCCTCAAAGCGGCAGGCGAGTGAGCGAACCATACAAACGTTGGAAGACATGCTTAGAGCTTGCGTGATGGACTTGAGGAAATTGGGACGACCATTTACCATTAGTAGAATTTAGCTTACAATAATAGCTATCATGCGAGTATCGGTATATGCCGCCATATAAAGCTCTTTACGGGAGAAAGTGCGAACACCATTATGTTGGGATGAAGTCGGAGAACGACGACTTTTGGGACCGAAATTAGTCAGCAAGCTACCGGCGTGGTAGCAACAATAAGGGGCAAATTGGTAGCGACTCATGATCGCTGAAAAAGAAGTATGCCGCTTGCTTGCATCGTCGAGCAAGAGACTTTGAAGTCGGTGTTTTTTGTGTTTTGAAGGTATCTCCTTGGAAGGAAAGATCAGATTCGGAAAGAAAGAAAAATTGAGTCAAGAGTTTCATAGGGCCATTCGAGATATTAGAAGCGAGTGGGAAGTGGCATACAAAGTTGCTTTGCCACCCAAAGCTGGAACACATCCACAACGTGTTTCACATTTCCGTACTACGTCGTATACAAGTCGACTATAAGCACGTGATTTCCTATGAGCCCATTCAAGTAGAGAAGAATCGGCATATGAAGAAATTCACGATCGGATAATAGATAAGAAAGAACAAATGCTAAGAAACAAAGTTATATCTTCTTGTAAAGGTTGTTTGGCGAAACCCACGATGTCGAGGAGGCCACATGGGAATTAGAAGATAGGATGAGGAGAGACTATCCCCATCTTTTGTGTAACCTTGTATCAATTAGGGATGGAATTTTTATAAGGGGAGAGGATGTAATACCGTAAATTTTATGATTTAATATTAATATTTATAAATAGAGCATGTGATTATTTATTTTATAAATGCTTACATGGCATGAGGTGAGTAACTCAATTGAATTAAAATTGAACTTTTAATAATTGATAAGATGTGGAGAATTATGATAGGTTTATGAAATGTCTTGTGTGACACAATGATGGAATTAGTGAGGAATAATTAAGAAGGAATGCATTACTAAGTAAAAGATGACAATAAGAGAGGTGGTATATAATTAATTTATTTAATTATACGAGTAATAATAAATCATTGAATTGGTTTGAAAGCATGCGGATGGACTAAATCTTTTTATTATTATTAAGTGAGTAACTTAAATTATGTGAAATAACTTGACTTATTATTAATTATTAAGGTGGTGTATAATTTAGTGTTATTGGGTAAATTAAATTAATTAATTCTTGCCATAATAATTAAGTATTTACATGTTTATAATCCAAATAATAAATTGGGAGTCTAGCCCAATAAATTAATTGATGGACTTTTGAGTTAGCTTGATAAACTTGGGTTATTTAAAATCAATTCGGAACCCAACATAATAGTTAGCGATGGTACAAGGTGTTGGTTAAATAAAATGTGGCGTGGAAATGATGGGCGACCGACTAGCCCTTGTCTATATGTAGAGATCTATTCTCTTGTCCCAAATTAAGGGTCACCAAGTACAAGGAGCGATAGCCTAAACTCTCTTTACACAAACTTTCAAGTTTGCTAATCCTAGGCATGCGGGGGCTAGCTAAGTGGCTGGTATGGAGTGGTTAAACAACTCCTTAAGTAACCATTGTTCATTTCTATTGCACCATGAATCCCAACATTGGGTAAAGCAAGTGTCTAGTCCATGCTTTTCTCTTTAAATACAAGCTACCATGGCAGTCTGTTATAGTGATAAGAGTCTTGGAGAAATCTGAGTAAAGAATTCTTAGTTGCTAAGCATTACCAAATCAGTGTGTGAGATATCAAGGTTAAAGCTCGAGAAGGTATAATTTCTACTTCGTTCTTAACTTAAGTCTTGTTTGATTCTCGGTTTTCCTAAATTAATAGGTCAAGTATAATGAATTAGCATGATATAGGGTGTTTAGAAAGTTACTTTCGTGCATGAATACGTTAATAATTACCTGGAATCAAGTTGTGGCTACTCTGCAAAACAGAGCATGTTCACTGCTTCTGAACTCCATGGGGTGCAGCTGCACCGTACTTAGGAACCAGCTGATGGGTTCGGTCATGTTAGACCATGTATTAAGAAATTCCCTTAGGTTGTATGCATATAGTAAAGTCTTAATGAAATTAACCCGACAAACTTAGACCTTGTCGAAATAGTGTAGACCGAAGTCTCTGAAAGAGCTGACTTCGGAGATGTCTTCGGACAAAGCGTGTTGTCTTCGGACAAGTTGTAATATCTTCGGACATGGCTAAATGACTTGACCCGTACATGGCCATATGTCTTCATCTTTGGACATGGCGAGACGTCTTGGAAAGCGGACATGGCGGATGTCTTGACTTCGGACATGGCGAGATGTCTGGGACTCGGAGACGACATCATAACTTGATAAGGATGGATTAATAAATATTCCTATCTCTTGCTATAAACTATTATTACGAATGAGTTCTAAGTAGAGAATTTTACTAACTTCGGGAAAATAAATCTAATGCTTGCAAACATGCGTAGAAAAGGGGTCGGTGGGATTAATAGATGTTATGGTCTACTTAAAGCAATGAACCTCTTGGAACTACGAAGAAGAAAGATTATGAATAAACTAGCAGTGGTCAAAAGTATGAGCATGTTAGTGTACAACTATGAGTTTTGATGGGTGCAGCAGTATACATAGAAAAAAAAATGTATTATGTGTACATGTTGTTTACATATGTATATTAAGTGTGTTTGGCTAATGTATACCTATACTTACATAAATAGGACAAACATAGTTCATTGAGGTGATTTTCGCTATAAGTAGCAATCAACGCTAAAGGCAAGTTCCCTAACCTCACTCAAATTTACATTGAGCAAGTATCTGAACACTATTATTATTGTGTTGTAAGTTCCTTACTTCTTACACTATATACATTCAAATTGTCGTCTCAAGCAAATATCTGTTTCTATTCGAAAATCATTTATATACCTTGACGTTGTTGCAAGCATTGGATTTATCGTTCTTAAATGCATGATAAAAATTGTCTAAGCCTTTGATTCGACTAGACTATTATTATGCTATCCAAACCAATTGACTTGGTGCGGACTATCTTAAATCTACTGAGATGAACAACCCTCATTGAAGGGGAAATTATATATTGTCTGGGAGAGGACGAAGCGTGCATACGTGAGTATGATTAAATTTTATGCATATAACGTAGGGTACTTTAGGGTGATCACTGTTGTACTCGTTGTTTATTGGATTACTGATGTAATCATTGTTAATTCTAGTAAGAGTTCTTAGTCCCTAGTATTTTTCAAGTACTCATTCATGTTGAACCTCGAAATAAATAAATCCTAAAATTTTGTTGATATCCTTGATCTATAGCGACACCTATTGAATACTCTTGATATTTCTTGATATCCTTGAACTACCAATTATTATTATACCCTTGAAAGGTTTAAATGCTATAAGCGCTGTTGTTCTTACGGCTATATTACTTGTTAGGCAAACTCGTTGCTCATTCTTGCTTCCTAAAACATTACAGTTAAAAGTGAGCGAAGCGGTATTGAGAGACGAGGACAAGGGAAAGGGCAAGGCGACAGAATAACTTAGTCCTTAAGACTAGAAGTATTATTATTATTATTATTGTTATGCTTGTTATGATGTATTCAAGAATGATTAAGTTATGTTTAAGTTAATCACTGAATTGTCGTAGTAATGGTTACGGTACCTTGGGACGCAAATATTTATATTATATCAATGTAAATTATTCTAGTATTTTCGTTGTTAATTTTAGTAAGATATTCGTAGTTGCACGTGATGCACCGAATTCGAGATATGGGTGTCCAAATTTTGGGGGCGTCACAGGTTGGTATCAAAGCCATAGTTATAAACCTTAGGAGCGAGAGCCCTTAGATTATAACTTAGGAGAACTTAGAAGATCGAAAGGGATGAAACTCATATAGAGTTTTCATAGAGATGGACTTAGCGTGTTACAGAATATAACTTCATTCTATACAATGAACTTATGTTATTTAACTTCGTAGTTGCACGTGATGCACCGAATTCGAGATATGGGTGTCCGAATTTCGGGGGCGTCACAAATATAGTTTCGAAAATTGCACATTTTGGGGCTCGAAAAATTACAGAACAATACCTCCAACTTTTCTTTCATTTTTAATTTAGTCCTGCAAGTATTATCAAACTTACACCACCTCCCCCTAATAGTAAATAATGTGAATCAATAGTAAATCATGTGAATCAATAGTTTTAGACATGTGAAAATACGAATTACAGTATAGTACCTCCATCTATACCTCCATTTTTAACTTAGTCATGCAAGTATTATCAATTTTGCACCAACTCCCCTAATAGTAACAAGAATGTGAAACAATAGTATACACATGTGAACAAATAGTTATAATCATGTGAAATAATAGCAATCAATTGCTCATTTATCTGGTTAAATACCCGATTGGTCAAAATAACCTCCAGACATCAATTTTTATCGAAATAAATGTCAATTTTCACTAACACAATTAATTCCAACATAATGAAACTATTTTTATCAAAAATATAAATTTTGAAATTTCAAAGTTTGACTTTTCCTGAAAAAGTCAACTGTTGACTTTTTGACCAAATAGTAAAAATCGGCAAATTTTGTGTTTATTGTCTATTTTTACTAATTTTATCGTTCCAGACTCAAATATCACGTCGCGTCTCCAAATTCAACTCCGAGCACAACTTCAATATTAATAACATTCATCATTAATATTATAACTCACAATATTTATCAACTAGGTCGTTCCCAGGAAAGAGGGGGTTTCCAATAAGGATTTCTCCCTATTAGGTAACCAAACCTCTCCTTGATAGAACTTCTAGACATTGTAAATATTGTAATTTAATAATATGAATAACTTTGTAATATCAATTATTGACTTAATAATATATCGTATAATGCAGATGATACTATGACAATAATCGAATCAATAATATGAGAGATATGATGCAACAATTACTATAGCAATAATTGAGTATAACTGAATGACTTCTCACGTAAGCATCAATAATCAATACTGTGTACTACTATGCAACCACGCGTATTACTGTACTTTTACTACCGAGTAGTTCAACAGTATTAACGGTAAAACTTCCGCCGTTATTTTCAATAAAATACTTTTGTCGTTTTCTCAATCCGACAATAATTCCGTTGTGGGGTCCACCAATGATTATGCCGTCGTACGGATATTTCCCGACAAAAAGAATATTCTCCGACCAATCGAATATTATATAACAACTTACATATTTTGCAAAATTTATAAAAACTACCCACAACTATAATATTATCTCAAATTCACACCATAATATTAAAAAAATATTTCGAGAAAATTAAATCTTTATTCGTAAAATTTGGGATTTTACAGACATTGTTTGCCTTACTCGCCATAGCCTGCTGCCGGAAAAGTATGAGCGTGATTGATTAAGCACTAAGCCCTCCTTCTAGCGTCAATGTTAACGCATAAGTTTCGGCTCATGCGTCAATCACGAAATGTGCCGTTGTTCATAAGGTTGGCCATTTGTCTTGCGTAGAGGATAGCTCAAATTGTGAGAATAAGTACAGGCCGTTCACAAGGTTTAACAATGGAGGTTATATGTTTAGTGCTCAAAAGTAGGTATTACCTGATAATTGTAACATTGGCCTTGTATTTATAGTGCTCTCACTACCTTAGAATCCTTCTCCGAGTCGGAATAGGACTCCTAAATATGGTAGTTACCTATATTTGGGTCCAACACAATCTCCTTAAAAGGTGCAAGTAGAATCCCTTTCCAATACTACATTTGGAGTTGCCTTATCAACACATGATTAGGGTCAGGACCCTTAACCATATAATCCCATTATTACGCCCGACTCTGCATGTGGGCTGTCCGACTGCACAGGCCCATCCCAACAAGCATCATAAGCACCGGTCTGGGCCTCGACCCAAAGGACACGAAGGCCCGACCCCGACCTCCTTGATCACAACCGGGTCACGGCCTACTGGGCTCGGGTATCCGAACCCGAACGTCCTCGACCTCCTATAAGCCTTCGACCATATCGGCCCAACCTTGATTCCAGACCAGGCCTACAACCAATCATGGGGGTCAGTAAAACACTCCCAAACAGTACTTAACCGGTTATCGAAAATGCCTGAATTTATGTGCTGATAACGGTATCGATTAGACCAGTATCCCGAATCGGTTAACCGGTTCGGTACCAATTTTTACCCATTCTTGTACTGGTTGAGTGAGCAACTAAAAAAGCATAGCAAAATAAACAGAGGGTACAATAGTTTCTTTTCCTTCCATTTTGGGTTTGATTTTTAAGATAGAGGGGAGTCACACAAATATGTCACTGAAGATGCAGATCCAAGCCGTGACCTCTGCTTCTCAAGCTCTGAATTTATAGGATGTTCTTGACTGCAAATTTATTGTCACCCACATCATATATTATATTATATATGTGGCTATGCCATCCATCTCTCTCTCTCATATTCATTTTCTAATTCGGTAAGTGAAATCCTAAATTTCAAACTCTGATTCTGTAAATTTCAAGCTGTTATTCTGTGTTAGAGCTCATGGGTAAAATAAATGTATATCAATTTTAAATCTTCTAATTTAATTAGAAGATATTACTTATTATACTGTTATGATTGAATGGTGATATTTTGATTTTCATCTTTTGATTCCTGACGCCTATGGGTTGAAAAGGTACTATCATATATTATATATATATATATATATATACATATATATCTTCTTCACCCCCTTCCTTCATCTTCTTGCACTCAAGGAAAGGAAAAATGTCAAAGACGAAATATAGAATATAGAATATAGAAGACAGAAAAAAGTTAATCGGTACACATAAAATGACTTCCCGAACCGAATATCGAATAAACGGTATATACCAGTTTGATGTACCAATACCGAACCGACTTAATTTTGTATCGATTCGAACCGAGTCGGTTACCTAAAAAACCGAAAATAACGAATTGAATGTCCACCCCGAGCATGAGGAACGCTCATGAAAAGCTCATTAACAACAAACACACAGCCTGCAGGAAACAGCAAAAATCCCACAACATCTGTAGAATCTTGTACTCTACAAAAGAACTTTAACTGAAGCTGACCCCAAAAATAAAAAATGGATAGACTCTGTTGCCAAAAAAAGAAGAAAAAGAAATGGAAGAATAAGGATTTAAATATATCCAAGATATATATATATATATATATATATATATATATATCCAAGAATAAGGACCCATATATCTAATTTATTAATTAAAAGACAACAGTGAAACTATTGTCTTCTTAAAATTGTGTCACTTTAAAAAAATCACCTTTTTTCTTAAAATCTCTCCTACATTTTTAATCCATATATTATAATTTGTATTAAATATTTATGTATTTTAATTACACACATAATATGTACCACAAATACTAGCATATGGTAAACCTTGAGGTCATGTATGCTACCCTTAGGTGGAAATGGTATGAACCATATAGTAGGTGCTAAAAATATTTTGCAATTATTTTATTATTGAAAGGATAAATCTTTTTCCAACATTACAAAAATTAGTTAGTTGTACCTTTAATAGCAATTGTTTGGGAGTTGATAGAGACATAATTCATATATTTTATTATCCCTAATTTTGTCCTTTTAATTATATTAGTTTATTAAATTAATATGTTTTATTTTATTTTGTAGGATTTAATATTTGTTGTAATAAAATCAAAATCTTGGTGATCGGCGATATTTAATGCTCTTATTCATATAAGGAATATCAGAAGAATCCTCTGAGAGAAGGAAAGAATTGAAACAATCTTGGTGTATGAAGTCAATTCGGCGTGAAAGGAAGGAATTAAGTATATCTAGAAAATCTTTTTGTAAGTTGATTCAATTCTTCAATAGGAAGTTGAAATTTTCCTACGTGGAAAGAAGCAAAATTAATAAAGTTCAAATCAAATTAGAGTTCAAGTACAAAGTTATTTTCCACTATAAAACTAGATTAATTTTAATATTTTCTTACTATCAATTTTGCCAACTTATTTTAATTAGAAATAAATTTCACTAGTGTAAATTTATTAAGATATTTAAATTATTCAAACTACTAATTAATAACGTAAACTATTAATGAGAAAAGATATATATAGAATCTTTCTTTTATTTATATAATAGAAATTCTCTTAATAATGATTATTCTTAAATCAATTCCCAAATTATTCTAATATCCCTTTTGTTTTAATTTTTCATTTAATTAATAGCTAAATTTCTAATACCTACAATTCATGATTAAAACTATAACTTATAATAACATTTCAATCAATATAAAATTAATATGCAATTTTTGCGAGGAAAATATGAAGGCAAAATAATTTGCATTAATTTTGGAACTTAAAAGAAAATATTATTATGAAATACTTAGTTTCATCATAAGTAGGTATAGAAATTTAATGCCATGGAATTAAAAAATAAAACAAATAATATTAGTACTACAATTATATGAAATAAGAACAATCATTAAAAAGAGAATAATTTTATATAAATAAAAGGAAGTTACATATAATTATTTATTATGTTAATACACGTGATGGATCGAATAAGAGAAAAGACAAACTCTAAATATCTTACCCCTTCTACACTTGAAAAAACTAAGAAAAATAAAATAACAAGTTCCCTTCTCTTTAAAAACAAGAGGCCTATTTATGAAAATAACTTTGAACCCTAATTTAGATTCTGAACCATATTTAGTTCCTTTCCATGTAGTGCTTTCAACTTAGATAGTAATCAACTTCTCAAAAGATTTTTAGATATACTTTAATTCCTTTCTCCCGTTGGATTTTGATTTTTGACACCAAGATTGTTCCACCTCTTTCCTTCTCCTCAGGATTCTTTTGATATTCCTTATATAAATAAGAGCATTAAATATCGCCGATCATCAAGATTTTGAGTTTATTACAACAAATATTAAATCTACAAAATAAAATAAATATATTAATTTAATAAACTAATATAATTAAAAGGACAAAATTAGGGATAATAAAATGTATGAATTATGTGTTCATCAAATAATTTCTACATAATTAAAATGGGGTAGTATAATTTGTATTTTATTTTCTTTTTATTTTACTCGAGGACAAGAAACTCCAAGAGGAGTCTAAATTTTAAATTAATCAAACTATTGGTGTCTAGGCAAGTGGTTCAAAAGGTATACGCCTAAAGATTGTGTGGTTATTCAATTAGTTACCATTTCTACGGAGAGACTCCCGCCTTTCTTACACTTACCTTGCTAGTGGTGTGATTAATTTTGAATTTGGTGGACCTTGCGGTGTAACTTGGAACAGTTAGAAGCTGTCTAGATTTTATTTAGGTTGACCTTAGAAGTAAATTTATTTTTCTTTTTTTCTTTTTTGTTTTTGTTTTTTTGTGCTTATATGCTTATTTGTTAAGTAGTGTATGCAAAAAGTGTGGATTAGGGACGAAACATCCCGATTAGTGAGAAAACTTGATTTTTCGGATTTCACTTTAAAAGATCTCACTTTAAGAAAATGGAGGCTTATAAACTGTTTCGTTAAGGGATCGATGTTAATTTCCCGCCTCGCCTAACCTTCATGTATCGATTCACCACCCAGAATCGGTAACGATTTTGAACTTAAGCCACATTTTATAAATATGTTACCTAGGTTTACGGGGATAGAAGATGCATATTTATTTATTCAAGAATTTGAGGAAGTTTGTGCCCTAATGAAAATTCAACAATTGTCTGATGACTCAATTAGGTTAAGATTTATAACATTTGCTTTAAAAGATAAGGCTAAAAAATGGTTATATAGCCTACCAAATAATTTCATATATCAACAGGAGGATTTGTTGTTACATTTCTAAAAAAATATTTTCCAAATCATAAAACTGCTAAAATTAGGACTGCAATTCATCAATTTTGCCAACTTGAAAAAGAGTCCTTTAGGAAATATTTTGATAGATTTAAAAATTTGTTATCCCAGTGCCCACACCACTGAATTGAGAAATGGAGATTGTGTCAAATAAATTACGAAGTTTTAGAGTACTATCCCACTAAAATAATGTTAGAGTCAATGTGTCAAGGGGATTTTTTGAATAATGATGAGGAAAAAGCTTGGGAGTTTTTAGAAGACTTAGCAGAAAAAACCATGCAATGGGAAACCACCCGAGAGACCGATAAACCTAGTTCATCTAGGGGTGTTCATATAATTGACAATTCAATTGCTACAGAAGCTAAGTTTGCTGGTGTACTTAAAAGACTTGAAGCTTTAGAAACTAGGGGACAATCACACGTGAACCAAGTCTCAACACCAACACCTTTGTGTCTAAGTAATTCACCAAGCCATGTGATTGATGAATGTCCTAGAGTCATGCCCCAACTTGAAGAATATGAACAAGTTAAAGCAATATTTCAAAGACCTAGGAATGACCCATTTGCACCCACTTATAATCCAGGTTGGAGAAATCATCCTAATTTTTCATGGAACCAAGAACCCCACCCGAATAACTCTTCAAATCAGGTCAATCAATCTCTAAATCAATCTTTTCAACCTTACCAAAAGCCAAATCCTGGTCCGTACAAAAATTAAAATTCAGCACCTCAACATCCACCAGGTTTTTCTAATGAAAGTGAGAGGAGACTTAGCACCTTAGAGAATAGTGTAGAAACTTTAATAAAATCTCAGCAAAGCACTAACCAAGCCTTATCTCGTCTAGAGATCCAAATGAGTCAATTGGTCACTATAGTTAATGAAAGAGAGAAGGGTAAGCTTCCTAGTCAACCCGAGACCAATCCAAAATTTCCAGTCCCTAATCAGCAACCTTATCATGCTAATTCACTTGAAAACAACCAAGTCAATCATGTGAATTTTATAATTTCTTTAAGGTCTTAAAATTATTTTAATAATCATGAAGGCATTGATAATGAAGAAGAGAAAATTTTAAATTTTGAATCTAACAATCCATCTTCAAAGTTAGCCCAGCCTGAAAAGCCCACAAACTCTGAGTCAGTAGGTCTATCTACTTAGCTTGTGTCAAAAAATGATCAAACCACATCTTCTAAATCAAATGAAAAAGTCTTTAAACCAAAAGACCCATTCCCTCAACGACTTATTTTAAATAAGCAGTCATCCCAGTTGGAAAAATTCTAGAAGTGTTCAAACAAGTGAAAATTAATGATCCTTTTCTAGATGTCATTCAACAAGTTCCCTCATATGCTAAATGTCTAAAAGATTTGTGCACACATAAAAGAACCACTCATGTTCCTAAGAAAGCTTTTCTAACAACCCATGTTAGTTTTATCTTGTCATGCCAAGTCCCTGTGAAATATAAAGACCCCGGTTGTCCTACTATTTCATGCATCATAGGTGACACCTTAATTGAAAAAGCTTTACTTGATTTAGGAGCTAGTGTGAACCTTTTACCATTTTCTATGTACCAAACATTGGGATTAGGGGAGTTGAAAAAGACAAGTGTCACACTTCAACTAGCTGGTCGTTCTATTAAAGTGCCAAAGGGAATAGTTAAGGATGTACTCATTAAGATTGGCAATTTTGTATTCCCTGCTGACTTTTTTGTTCTTGAAACTCAGCTTGTTGTCAATTCCAAGGGTCAAATTCCTGTCATTTTAGGTAGACCATTTCTAGCAACCTCTAATGTGTTAATTAAATGTAGAAATGGGCTAATGAAATTAACATTTAGAAACATGACAATTGACTTAAATGTGTTTAATGTGGGAGAGCAACCTAGTGATTTATTTAAGATAATTGGATCATTTTTATGGGATAATTGAAATAGAGAGAAATCGAACAATGATAACCATCAATGGTATAAATGATCTTACGAAACCTGTTCTACCCGTTATTTTCTCTAAACTTGCTTGCGTCAACATTTAAGGGTGACTCACTTTAACTTATCCTGGGAGAAACCTTGGGTACCTCCTTTGTTTATTAATCTTGTTGTCAACTGTCGGAAAACCTTTAGATTTGTTGACTTCCTTATATGGGATAGGTGATAATATGAACTATAAGAATTTTTTGTGAAAACATTAGAACTAGTAAAATGAATTTTAAAATTCGAGAAAAATATATTTTCATTATGGGACTATATTATGCTAAATCCCAGGAAAGAGCTATTTTGGGGCTGATTTGGTATTTTTTCATGAAAATAGTTTAGAATACTGAACATATGAGTTAAATATGTTGTGTGATAGCAACTTGCAGAATGAATTTTTGATTAAATACGTGCAAGAAATTCTTGAATCTTGGATAAATTATATTATAAATGTTTAATATTTTCCTTTATCTCATTTGATTGATTAACTTTATATCGAAATCCTCGTGTTTTATATTATGTTGAAAATGTTTAGTATGATTATGAAGCTTACATGAAATGAAAATTGATCGTTGGAACCCATTGGGAAAGCAAAATGCTCGATGTTGGATAAGACTTTAGACGCTCACATCATTTCAATTATTCTAATTTGGATAAACCATCAATCATCTTACTCTAGATTGGAACCTATAATTGAATCAAGTTTGACACATTTTGAGCATTTTCAAGAGAATCAAATTGACCTTAAATCCTCTTATGATCATTTTAAGTCTACCTTGGGTCCATCCGAAGCGTCTTCCAGAAACGCTAAATGTGATTTAATAAATGAACCAAAGGTTGTGGGAAATGATAATCTTCCATGTTTAGATAATGAGATCATATCTCCCATTTCAGATAATGCATGTGTTAATCCAATGGTGTCTAAACATCTTGGTATAACAATTATTCAAAATGATGAAAATGTTTTAGTGCCCCTTAGTAACGAATTTGGATGGCAAGTTTGGATAAATTTTATGAAGTTAGAATTTTTCAAAAGGAACTATCATTTTTCGTTATCATTCCCTGACTCGATTTTAAAAGAATCAGTCAGGTTTGCTCACAATTGCTCTTCTGTTGCAAATTCTAACTATTTCCAATTACCCAGACCTCCTGAAAATCATACGAAATCCACTCTAGGTTGTCTGTTTGTATCATTGATCATTTGCAGTCGCATAGTTTTTAGGATGCATAAAATTTGTAGATATATACATTTATTTTCTTTCTCACCACATTTTCTTGCAGAACAAATATCCCGCATACAAGGTATAATTTTTTCACATCTTTGTTCTCTTTTCTTCATTTGCATACATTGAGGACAATGCATGATTTAGGTATGGGGGAGTTTGTTTGTATTATTGTATTAGATTTTTTTTTTTCTTTTTAAGAAAAAATAGTAAAAAAAATACAAAAAATTTAAAAAACAAATTAAAAAATTAAAATTTTTTGTTTGACTTTTTATGGATTGAATTAATTCTAATAAGTGTTTGTGGAGCAAAACTCATAAGTAAGATTGAAAGATTTAGAACTCTTAAATTTTTGATAAGATACAAAATCTAAGTTCGAAAATTCATCTGGATTTAAATTTATTTCACAAGCATTTTTGCACTTCACGTTTTCACTAATTCTTAGTTGTGGGGTATAAACCATGGTTCGAGTAATTTAAAAAAAAGAAAAAAAAGAATAAGAATAAAAGAAAAAGAATGAAAAAATTTTGAAAAAAAACAAGTTGAAAAAAGAAAAATAACTGCTTCAATGTCCATTAAACGAAATAACTGGGTATCCAAGCCTTGGGAAGCATCGATATTCACGTTGAAAAGTGTGATGAATAAAAGCAGCTTGACTAGTCTAATTTTGTGGCCTTAATTTGTTACTCGAGTAAGTAAGCCCTTAGGGGTGTCTCTACACCTAGTGCCCTAAAGCCATCTGGTTTGGGAGTCACTGGTCCAACGCTCGCTCTATATGGGTAGCTCTCGAAAAGCCTAAGAAAATGAGACATTGCACAAGTCAAGAATCAAAATTGGAAAAAATGGAAAAAAGAAAGAAAAAAAGGAAGAAAGAAAGAAATAGAAAAAATGAGCTTGCTTGATTTTCATGGTAAAAATCCCTACTAAGAGTTACATCATATACACAATGCATGCATCACATGAAATTGATTTAATGAAGGATGGTGTCTAAAATGAAGATTGAGTATTTTTGATAAGGTAAAAGTGTGATTTTGAATTTAATCATGCTTATGTATAATGCCCATGGATATTTAGAAGTTTTCTTTCAATTTCACAATTTGTTGAATCCAAAAATATTTTTGAATTTTGTGGGTATATTCACTGCAACCCCTCACGAGACACAACTCGTCCACTTTGGGTAACCTTGGGGTTTAAAGGCTTGTTGCACATGCTAAGTGCAATCATGTTTCCTACGAAAATGGGGTAGTATAATTTTTGTTTTATTTTCCTTTTATTTTAATCGAGGACGAGCAAAAGCCATGTATGGGGGTATTTGATAGACACATAATTCATACATTTTATTATCCCTAATTTTGTTCTTTTAATTATATTAGTTTATTATATTAATATGTATTATTTTATTTTGTAGGATTTAATATTTGTTGTAATAAAGTCAAAATCTTGGTGATCAAGCGATATTTAATACTCTTATTCATATAAGGAATATCCAAGAAGAATCATACAAGGAGAAGGAAAGAGGTGGAACAATCTTGGTGTGCAAGTCAAATCCAACAGGAGAAAGGAATTAAAGTATATCTAGAAAATCTTTTTGAGAAGTTGAGTGCCACTATAAAGTTGAAACCTACATGGAAAGGGAACAAAAGTGTCCAAGTTCAATGAATCTAAATTAGGGTTCAAAGTTATTTTCCCTATAAATATGCCTCTTGTTTTAGAGAGAAGGGACCACTTGTTATTTTATTTTTCTTAGTTTTTCACTAGTGTAGAAGGGATTAAGATATTTAGAGTTTGTCTTTTCTCTTATTCCAATCACGTGTGGTATTACTGTTAGGGAGTATTTATAACTTTCTTTTATTTATATAATAGAAATTCTCTTTTTAATGATTGTTCTTATCATGCGAATTGTAGTACTAATATTATTTATTTTTGTTTTTAATTCCATGACTAGCTAAATTTCTAATACCTAGGATTATGATGAAACTAAGTATTTCATAATAATATTTTCTTTCCGTTCCAAAATTAATGCCTAATTATTTTTGCCTTCATATTTTCCTCCGCATAAATTGCATATGATTTTTATATTGATTGCGAGGTTTGGATAAGTTATAGTTAATCTGTGAATTTTTCATAACTTATGCTTACCCATATTAATTATATGAATCATTATTTTTAAAGGGAAGGGAGAATAATTTGGGAATTGATTTAGGAAATAAGAAATTATTTATTATGTTAATATTTGGTGGATTCTGATTCCTAGGTATCTTTTCTCATTAATAGTTTTCGTTATTAATTAGTAGTTTGAATAATTTAGTTAATAAATTTTCTCCACCATATTTATTTCTAATTAGCCTAAAATAGATAGTAAGGAAATATTAAAATTAATCTAGTCTCTGTGGGTTCGACATGTACTTGTCAGTTCTTCAATTTGACACTGTTATTTTCCCTATAAAAATATGTAACTATAAGTGCACAGTGTCGGAGTCCTAATCTAGTTGATGGGGTTCGGGGTCGGGCATCCAATTCCTCTAGACCGGAGTCCTGATCTAGTTGATGGTGTTCGAGGTCGGGCATCCGAGTCCTTTGGGCTGGAGCCAAGACCATTTTATATGAGTTCGGTTGGATTGGGCCCATGTAGTGGGTTGGCCCCTGTATGGAGTTTGGAGTGATAAAGGTTCTAAATGGTTAAGGATTGTACTCCTAACCATATTTGAATAGCTAACTCTAAAGGTAGTACTTGGATCGTATCCAACTTGCACCTTTTAAAGAGATTGTGTTGGACCCAAACAATTGTAACTGCCATGTTTAGGAGTCTTGATCCGATTCGAAAGTGGACTCTGAGGTGAAGAGTATGTCTATAAATACAAGGTTAGACTTCAATTAACAGGTAATACCCTTTTGAGTACTAAACACTAAAGCCTCCATTGTTAAACCTTGTAATTGTGACATCCCCAAATCCGGTACTTCCATTTCCACAGGATTTGGTGTTCACTGTACAAACATCATCTATCTATCTACCCATAAATAAAATACAACCATACAATAGATAGAATAAATAATAACTCTCTCCCTTATGGGGTTACATCAATCAGATAACTAAATAAATCCCGAGTTAATCTAACCTTAAAATATTTGTCTTGAAACATAATAATTAAGTCTTAAGTAACATCAATTCTAAATGTCATTACACAACCCCATAAACAAATAGTCTTCATTACTTGCTAATCTTGCCCTTGCCTTTACTAGTGGAAGGCTCAAATCATTCTCTCGTTCTTAACTCGCAATGTTATTATTACGCAAAGAGTGAGCTACGATTGCCCACAAGTATAACAATATAATAAATGAATAATAATAACATGCGAATGAATTAATAACTTTGAATATAAAAGCTCAACTTTTGAATCAAGAATGAATAACAAGAATCAAAAGAAATTTTGAGGGTCACAAGACCTTGAACTATATCCTAGGTTGTCAAGTGTTTATTCTTGAAACCTTTAATACTATAAGACTATGGACTCTTCTTTCTCGTACTTGGGGGATCAAATTTTAGTACCATATCGTAGTAATAATATCTTAACGCTAAAGCGTAAATAATCCCCTATTAAAGGTTTGTTCATCTCGCTTGACATCTGAGTCCGCACTAAAGGAAGTTTGGATTAGTAAGCTCAATAAAAGTTCTAGAATTTATAACGCTTTATCAACTATGGACTAGTTGAATCAATAAGGGTTCACTAGTCTTACAAGGTTCAATAAAGAATTTATATTCAATTTGAATAATAAAATTCAAGATGTATACAATCGAATAAGTATTGTATAATAGGAATTATGTTTTTAAAGAATGGTAAGATCTAATATGAAATCTTGACTTGAATAATAATAAACAAGATAGAATAATGAATTTGCTTTATATAAAGAATTAAGGTTTAGGAACTTGCCTCGTGTGTAGGCTAAACGATTACTACTTTCGTTCACCACAAGTCCTACACACATACCATATATATTCACGAAATTCATTAGTTACATTTTCTCTTAATTATTTAATATAAACTCTACTTTATTTAACAAATCATTACCCTTCTAATTTAATTACTTAATTAAATTAGAATATTTTCATTCTCTTACTATTATTACACTCGAATAAATAATTTCATAATAATTTCAATCGAATATTTATTTTATTCCATAAACATCTCAATTAAAATATTTACTTTATTTTATAAATATTTTAATAATAATTTTCATCGAATATTTATTTTATTCCATGAATATCTCAATTAAAATATTTAATTTATTTTATAAATATTTTAATAATAATTTTCATCAAATATTTATTTTATTCCACAAATATCTCAATTAAAATATTTGATTTATTTTTTATAAATATTTTAATAATAATTTTCATCGAATATTTATTTTTTTTATTTTTATTTTATTTTATTTTTTTTCGATCCGCAAGGTGGTAATGTAGTTTGGTAACGCTACACGGAAAGTGGGTTACCTGTGCTCATTTTCGATTTCTGCGATTCATAGTCATCATGAACATAACAAGGCCAAATTAGGCCAAAAATCAATCACACGTAAAATTATACATGAATATGGCCATAACTTCCAATTTCCTTGTCCATATATTAGTTTAAGCATACCCAAATACTAGAATTTATACATAATCATTACCCAACATTTATAGAGTAATTTAAACCCATTAAAACACATAGTTACAGAATTAAAATATGTAAATTATACTCTTCTTGATGTTCTTGAAGGTTTTTGAATAAAAACATAGAATTTACTACTATGGATTCGTTATAAGGTCAAATCCAACCACTCAAGTTTCATTTTGTTTGTTTTAGCATGTATAATCATATATAAGTGTAAAATTTAGGGATAATATATGATCAACGCATTAAATTTGTGCGTAAGGGCCATATGGCCATATCATGTACTCTGTAAATTTTTGGAATAACAAGCCAAAATCATACATTATAATCTTATGAAACCAATGATATGGAAGCACAATATATATATATAACATGCTTTACAACTCGAATTATTACATATATTCACATAACACCATAATTTCCAAATTACAAAGAATCACAGAAAACTTAAGCCATATTCATGAAACTTAAAAGACGTAAATTATAAATTGGGTTGAAGAAAATTACCCAAGCGTATAGTAAAATAGTAGGAGATGAATTGAAACCCTTCTCAAACTCTTCAATCACTCAACTCACACTTTACTCAACAATTTCTCAACTCTCTTTCTCTTTTCCTCTCTATTTAATGTCGGATTTTAGGAAATTAATGAAGAAGGAAGACGTATTCAATAAATAAAAGCGACTGACGCTTTGTGGTCAGTTACCCAGTCATGGGTAACTGTCCTCAACTCCCACTAAGGCCACGTTTAGCTTAACAAAAATAGGTTTTAAAACTATTTAATTTAATAAAGCCTTATAATATAGTTTTAAATAATGTCACACTCATTATAAAATAAATCTAATATCTTATTTAATATAGTAAATTCTCATTAATTCACATAGTCACATAATTAAATTTCTTATTTAATAATAATATTAAATTATTAAATCTCTAATTAATAATTTAATTAATTGAAATAACATAAAGCTTATTAAATATATTTCTTTTAATTCAATAAGCTCACATAATCACATACTTGAATAATAAAATTCTCCACATTAATTTAATAAATATAACACATATAATTAAATTAATATATCACAACTTCATCAATTAATTAATTAATCTAATAATTAATTCATCAAAAATATTTATTCAATCTAATAAATATTAAAATTAAATTACAAAATTACGTTTTGTCACATCTTTCCCCTCTTAAAAGGATTCATCCCCTTAATCACAACTCAAAAATTTGTCCCATTACATTCCCCCTTACAAAGATTTCATCCCCGTAATCGCATATAACAATCTAAGTAAATAAATGAGGATAATTCTTCATCATATTCTCTTGAAGTTCCCACGTAGCTTCTTCAAAGATTGTGGTTCCTCCAAATTACCTTAATGTGAAGGTATTACTTTATTTCTAACTTGTTCTTTTCTTGGCCGATAATTTGAACAGAATTTCTTCGTAAGACAAGTCTTTGTCGAAATGTAGGGGTTCATATTCAATCACATGCTTGTAATCGGATTTGTAGGGTCGTAAAAGACCGAGACATGGAAAACATTGTGGACATTCTTTAGAGATGGAGGTAAGGCTACTTCATAAGAAACTTCTCCCACCCTTCTCGTAACTTCAAAGGGTCCCAGAATCTTGGGCTCAATTTTCCTTCTTTCCTAATCGATCTTTCCTTTCTAAGGAGAGACCTTTAAGAACACATAACTACCGGTTCGAACTCAACATTCTTACTTGTGGATCTACGATTTCTTCCGCTTCTATCTTGAAATGCTATCAATCTTGCTTTCGAATCACCTTGACTATGTCTGGCCGTTTGTTGTACCAATTTTGGGCCTAGTAGTTGTCTTTTCGCCAACTTCATCCCAATATAGTGGAGTTCTGTACTTCTCCGCCAGTATAACGCTTCATAGGGTGGCATTCCAATACTTGGCGTGGTAACCGTTGTCAGAATCAACTCTACTATTGGTAGGTGATCATCCCAATTTCCTTTAAAGTCCATCACATGTGCTCTTAGCATATCTTCTAATGTCTCAATCGTTCTCTCACTCGTCAAAATCTCATTTGAGGGTGGTAAGTCAGACTCATTCGCAATCATGCATATCCACGCATTCCTCAAGACGTTTCGGAAATTTGATGTGAAGCACGGATCCCTATCTCAAACAATTGATACCGAACTCCGTGCCTCAAACAATCTCTTTACATATAGCCTCGCTTAATCGATCTAAGTTGAATCTTATTTTGATCGAAGGAAGTGTGCAGATTTCGTCGACCAATAACGATAACCCATATCTGCGTCAGTAGCCTTTCTCGAGTCGTCGGAAGGCCTACCACGAAGTCCATTGTAATATGTTCCCATTTCCACTGGGATCTCTAACGGTTGTAGCAATCCACTCGGTCTTTGATGTTCGCTTTCACTTTCTCGGATGTGTCGGACACTTGGCAACACATTCTCGCAACATCACGCTTCAAATTCGCCACCGTAAATGTTGTCTAAGATCTTGGTACATCTTGGTACTACCAGGTGAATCGAATATCGTGAACTATGAGCCTCGCTTAAAATATCTTCCTTAATCTCTCGAATCTGGCGGTACCCAAATTCTATTATCAAATCTCATTATTCCTTCCTTATCCATCTTAAATCTTGATTCGGGTTCCTTCAGATATCTTCTTTGTCATATTTTTACATTCTTCGTCTGAAGCTGAGCCTCCTTAACTTTATCCAGTAGGGTTATACCAAATTGCATCTGAAATATTTTCTCATCAATCTCCATAGGATACTTCATTTCCAATTCCAAACTTCTCCATTCTTTGAAATTAACTCCTTTTGTACGGTTAACAACATCGGCTTCTCCCGACCCTTTCTACTTAAGGCGTCGGCCACCACATTTGCCTTACCCGGATGGTATAGAATCTCACAATCGTAGTCCTTAATTAACTCCAACCACCTTCTTTGGCGCATATTCAAGTCTTTCTGTGTAAAAATATATTTCAGATTTTTGTGGTCTGTATATATTTCACACTTCTCCCCATAGAGATAGTGCCTCCAAATTTTCAAAGCAAAAACTACTGCAGTTAACTCCAAGTCATGGGTCGGATACCCCTTCTCATAATCTTTTCGGTTCGTGGACGTGTGACGCACGTTAAATGACTCTGCGCCATTTTGCATGAGCACACACCTAAGTCCTTTCATGCGACACATCACTATATACCATAAAATTTCCGTGTCATCCGGAAGAGATAACACAAAATTGAACTTAACCTCTTCTTTAATTCTTGAAAGATTTCCTCACACTTCTCCCGTCAAACAAATTTCATCAATTTTCTAGTGAGATTCATCAATGGGTTACGATCTTGGAAAAATCTGAATGAATCTTACGTAATAACCTCCGCCAATCCAAGAAAACTTCTTCCTTCCGATGGCGTTCTACTGATCCCGATTAATCACAAGCTTCGACTTTGGAGGATCCACCGAAATTCCGTCCCTATCGATCACATGTCCAAGAAATTGTACCTTTCAATCCGTAATTCACATTTCAAAATTTAGCGCACAACTTCTCTCTTCTCAACGCCTCTATTGTCACCCTCAAATGTTCTTCATGTTCTTCCTTGGTTTTCGAATATACCAAAATGTCATCTATAAATACCACTACGAATTTATCCAAAAATGGCTTGAACACTCCATTCATTAAGCCCATAAATGCTGCAGGAGCATTTGTTAGACCAAATGACATTACCGTAAATTCAGTAGTGACCGTATCGGGTTCAATGTCAGTCTTTCAGACATCTTCCGTCTCACCTTCATTGATGATAACCACTCCTCAAATCTATCTTTGAAAAGTATCTCACTCCCTTTCGATCGATCGTAAGTCATCGATTCGCGGTAATGGATATCTATTCTTGATCGTGACCTTATTCAATTCTCTATAGTCGATGCAGAGCCGCATTGTCCCATCTTTCTTCTTTACGAATAAAATCGACGCTCCCCACGGTGATACGCTTGGTTGGATATACTTCTTGTTTAGTAATTCTTGTAGTTGAACCATCAGCTCTTTCATCTCTACCGGTGCCATTCGGTATGGTGCCTTCGATATTGGAACCGTTCCTAGAGCCAAATCGATCACGAATTCAACCGCTCTATCTGGTGGAAGTCCTGGCAAATCATCCGAAAATATGTCTGCGAAATCCCTCACTACTGGTATCTCCTCTATTTTTGGATTTTCTTTACGAATATTGACTATGTAAGATAGATATCCTACACAGCCTTGTCTTAACAACTTCCTGGCCTGCATCATCGTCAGACAACTCGCTTGTCTAGGCGACTTACTACCATAAAACACAACCTTTGATGGAGTCATAAGGTTAATACGCTTCTTCTGGCAATCAATTATCGCCCATAATTGGATAACCAGTCCATACCCAAGATAATATCGAATTCTCCAAGTCAAATAGGGATAAGATCTACGTTCATAATGTTACCCTTAATATCCACTCTACGCTTCTTGTGCACGTACTTATGTGGAATAATTTCTCTATTCGCAATTTTTATGTTCATGGGGTATTCTAACTCATCCTTAGGCAATTCTAAGTTCTTCGCAAAGTCATCGGATATAAATGAACAAGTAAAGACCAATCAAATAATACATAAGCATTAACTTTATTGATCGGAATGATACCGACACCACATCGCAAGACCGCAGACCGCATCCCGAATCGTCATGTTGAATGTTCGGCGCTACGATTCGGTTGGTTGCAGTTGGCCCTGTGATAGTCAGAGTGCTTCCACCGTTGTTTCCTCTATTCCCTCCTGATCCTATTCCTCTAGATCCCTTCTTAGGATAATCTCTTGCAAGATGATCCTTTGAGCCACAAGTGAAGTAGGCACCCTTCTTTGGTTTAGAACAGTTAGGTTCTATGTGGCCTTCCTGACCACAATTGTAACATACTCGTTTTCCTTTCACGCAAACTCCCAGATGAGCTTTTCCGCAGGTTGAGCACGCTTCAATCTTCTTCTTTTTCCCTCCTTGTTGACTTCCAGCTGACGAGTTATCGGACCACTTTCTCTTCTGATTATTATTACCTCCCGTGCTACTTCCACCAGTCTTGTTAATTCCTTCATTTTCACTCTTTTTCTTCTTCTGATCCTGATTATATTTAGATACCGCATCGCTTCCATCTTCAGCGAGTATGGCCTTCTCTAACACTCTAGCAAAAGTGTTCAATTGGAACAATGACACCTTGCTATACAACCAGGGCTTCAGTCCCTGCTCGAAACTTCTTGCCTTTCTCTCGTCAGTATGCACTTGATATGTGGCAAACCTAGCCAATTCGTTGAACCTTGCCGCATAATCTGCTACGGACATATTCCCATGTTTCAACTCCAAAAACCGAACTTCCATTTGGTTTTGCGAACTAGTCAGAAAATACATCTCGAAAAACATCTCCTTAAATCTCTCCCAGGTTATTACATCTTCTCCTCCCAGACTTTTGTTGTTTTCGCCACCAATAGTCGGGCTTCAGACTTCAGCATTAATGTCAGATATGCGGTCTTCTGGTCTTCCCTTACTCTTGCGACGTCAAACACCTTCTCCATCTCCATAACCCATGTTTGAGCTTCGATTGGGTTCATAGACCCTTTAAACTCTGGCGGTCCCACCACCTTGAAATCCTTGAACGTGGTGTTTGGTGGGGCTTGTGGTTGATTGTTAATTGCTCCGGCCTAAGAATTCACCAACCGAATGGGGAATTGACATTGGTGGTGGTGGTGGTGTTGTTGTTATTCGTTGACCCTTCCTGGGCTAGTCGACGATTTGGTCGTCTTCTTGGCGGCATTTTTCTATTAAACAAACGCTTTATTAGAACTTTATTTATTTCTCTAAATAGTTAATGCATTACTCAACAATTTAACATATCACTTAACACATCATCTCAAATAACTTGATATATTTGCATTCAAATCAAAGTTTTAACATTAAACGATAGCATAACTGCTATTTACATCAACTATCCTGGAATAAAGAATCCACGGGATTTAAAACATTCAAATATTCTTTCGTTCATAAACACGTCAGAATTTACATATATAAAAACTAATTAAGTCTTACACATAATTAAATAAATTTATCACCGTCTCTGTCAAGTATTTGGATAGCCTTGCTACGCTCCTCCTCCATGATGCAAAGACAATCGTTTCTACGATCTAGCATATATGATGGTAGATCCTCAAACTGGATTGGATACTTCCTAACTCGATCTTGAACCACATTCATTGCATTTTGTAGTGTAGAGTATGTCTCCTCAAGTTTAGCCTTCTTCGCATGGCGATCATCTTCTGCATGATCAGCACGGCGTGACTCTCGTACCCAGCCCTCCTCTGCTATGGCAAGCCTCTCTGAGGTCTCCTTCAGATCCTTCTTTAACTTATCTATTTCTGCGGACTTATCCTCGGTCTGACCCTTCTCGTGAACCAGATCCCACTCCACGTTTCCTAAACTTGTGTGAAGAGTCACAATCTCTCTATCCTTCTGCTCAATAGTAATCTGGCGACTAACCACCGCTTCACCAAATCCCGAACAAGATCCCGCAACTCTCACGTTACGATCATAGAAAGCGCCATACATCTCAGCATCAATGGAGTTCTGGGAACTCTTCTTCTTCCTCTTCTTCTACCTCTTCCTCAGATCCTCCTCTAGATCGGGCCTCCCGGCCATGCTCCCGACCAACGACAAGTGATCATCGAAGATGACTCTCTCTGACATGTCGTTTCCCGACGACATGAAGGTCTCTGGGGCTCCTCCTCTATAGGTGTCGGGGTTCCTCCTCCCCACTCGACTAGCTCCTCCAATATCCGACATCCCGACAACAAAATTTTAAGTTTTAGTTACTAATCCGTGCTATAGCGTAACACATAGATTAACACATAAGCACATAAAGTCTTTTATTATCTTTAATGAATTTAGAAATTCATTTCTTAGAACTCGATAAGAGTTTACCACCACTATGTTCTCGATCTCCTACAAGGCTACTACCTAAGGTTGTTCCCCCACCTAAGGTTCATAACCTACGGCTTTGATACCAACCTGTGACACCCCCAAATCCGAGACTTCCATTTCCACAGATTTGGTGTTCATCAGACAAACATCATCTATCTATCTACCCATAAATAAAATACAACCATACAATAGATAGAATAAATAATAACTCTCTCCCTTATGGGGTTACATCAATCGCATAACTAAATAAATCCTGTGTTGATCTAACCTTAAAATATCCGTATGAAACATAACAATTAAGTCTTAAGTAACATCAATTCTAAATGTCATTACACAACCCCATAAACAAATAGTCTTCATTACTTGCTAATCTTGCCCTTGCCTTTACTAGTGGAAGGCTCGTCTGTTCTCTCGTTCTTAACTGCAATGTTATTATTACGCAAGAGTGAGCTACGATTGCCCACAAGTATAACAATATAATAAATGAATAATAATAACATGCGAATGAATTAATAACTTTGAATATAAAAGCTCAACTTTTGAATCAAGAATGAATAACAAGAATCAAAAGAAATTCTGAGGGTCACAAGACCTTGAACTATGTCCTAGGTTGTCAAGTGTTTATTCTTGAAACCTTTAACAGTCATAAAACTATGGACTCTTCTTCTCGTACTTAGGGGGATCAGCCCTTAGTACCATACTGTGCACAATATCTTAACGCTAAAGCGTAAATAATCCCCTATTAAAGGGTTGTTCATCTCAGTTTGACATCGGAGTCCGCACCAAAGGAAGTTTGGATTGGTAAGCTCAATAAAAGTTCTAGAATTTATAACGCTTATCAACTATGGACTAGTTGAATCAATAAGGGTTCACTAGTCTTACAAGGTTCAACAATAATTGATATTCAATTTGAATAATAAAATTCAAGATGTATACAATCGAATAAGTATTGTATAATAGGAATTATGTTTTTAAAGAATGGTAAGATCTAATATGAAATCTTGACTTGAACAATAATAAACAAGATAGAATAATCAATTTGCTTTATGTAAAGAATTAGGTTTAGGAACTTGCCTCGTGTGTGTAGCTAAACGATTACTACTTCCGTTCACCACAAGTCCTACACACATACCATATATATTCAATTAAATTCATTAGTTACATTTTCTTAATTATTTAATATAAACTCTACTTTATTTAACAAATCATTACCCTTCTAATTTAATTACTTAATTAAATTAGAATATTTTCATTCTCTTACTATTATTACACTTTAATAAATAATTTCATAATAATTTCCATCGAATATTTATTTTATTCCATAAACATCTCAATTAAAATATTTACTTTATTTTATAAATATTTTAATAATAATTTTCATCGAATATTTATTTTATTCCATGAATATCTCAATTAAAATATTTAATTTATTTTATAAATATTTTAATAATAATTTTCATCAAATATTTATTTTATTCCACAAATATCTCAATTAAAATATTTGATTTATTTTTATAAATATTTTAATAATAATTTTCATCGAATATTTATTTTTTTTTTAATTTTATTTTATTTTTTTTGATCATTTGGGGGTAATGTAGTTTAGTTAACGTATCATGGCGGGGGGGGGGTTACCTGTGCTCATTTTCTGAAGTCATATTTTCTGATTCAGTAGAGTCATGAACATAAATAAGGCCAAATTAGGCCAAAATCAATCACACGTAAAATTATACATGAATATGGCCATAACTTCCAATTTCCTTGTCCATATATTAGTTTAAGCATACCCAAATACTAGAATTTATACATAATCATTACCCAACATTTATAGAGTAATTTAAACCCATTAAAACACATAATTCTGTAATTAAAATATGTAAATTATAATCGTTCTTGATGTTCTTGAAGGTTTTGAATAAAAACATAGAATTTACTACTATGGATTCAAGTTATAAGGTCAAATCCAACCACTCAAGTTTCATTTTGTTTGTTTTGGCATGTATAATCATATATAAGTGTAAAATTTAGGGATAATATATGATCAACGATTAAATTTGTGCGTAAGGGCCATATATGGCCATATCACGTACTCAGTAAATTTTGGAATAACAAGCCAAAATCATACATTATAATCTTATGAAACCAATGATATGGAAGCACAATATATATATATATATATATATATATATATATATATATATATATATATAAAACATGCCTTACAACTCGAATTATTACATATATTCACATAACACCATAATTTCCAAATTACAAAGAATCACAGAAAACTTAAGCCATATTCATGAAACTTAAAAGACGTAAATTATAAATTGGGTTGAAGAAAATTACCCAAGCGTATAGTAAAATAGTAGGAGATGAATTGAAACCCTTCTCAAACTCTTCAATCACTCAACTCACACTTTACTCAACAATTTCTCAACTCTCTTTCTCTTTTCCCTCTCTATTTAATGTCAGACTTAGGAAATTAATGAAGAAGGAAGACGTATTCAATAAATAAAAGCGACTGACGCTTTGTGGTGGATTAACCCGGTCATGGGTAATCGCCTCAACTCCCACTAAGGCCACGTTTGGCTTAACAAAAATGGGTTTTAAAACCATTTAATTTAATAAAGCCTTATAATATAGTTTTAAATAATGTCACACCCATTATAAAATAAATCTAATATCTTATTTAATATAGTAAATTCTCATTAATTCACATAGTCACATAATTAAATTTCTCATTTAATAATAATATTAAATTATTAAATCTCTAATTAATAATTTAATTAATTGAAATAACATAGGCTTATTAAATATATTTATTTTAATTCAATAAGCTCACATAATCACATACTTGAATAATAAAATTCTCCACATTAATTTAATAAATATAACACATATAATTAAATTAATATATCACAACTTCATCAATTAATTACTTAATCTAATAATTAATTCATCGAAAAATATTTATTCAATCTAATAAATATTAAAATTAAATTACAAAATTACGTTTGTCACAAGAATTTACTCAGACTCATTCTCACACCGAGTTATCACCCACCAGCGGCGTCAAGCCAAGCTTCGTGTGATGATCTCACATCAAGCGTGATTCAAATGCATGGATTTGGTGATTTGACGCGCCGGCGAAACTTGGCGTTAACATTGACGCTAAAAGGAGGGCTTTTAGTGCTTTTTACAATCACAGTGAACTTTTCCGGTTGAAGGCTATGGCAAGCTGAGATAACAGTACCTCTGTCCAGGAAAAGGCTAAAACTCACCAGACCACCCAGGTGAGGGGGACGGTAAAAGATAGGTTGGGTTCTAAGACTCAGGGAGATAAGGCTGAACAAGCCCCGTGTCTCCGGCGATAACTATTTTCGGCCAGTCAACACACACCCATCCCCATCAGTCATGTCAACAACAACCAGTCTCGGGCATACAAAAGGTGAGGGAGAGATCAGGTAGAGGGCAGCTGAGATCAACGTGAATTCATTCTGCAGAAGAAGATGCAGCAGAACAAAGATGCCATGATGGCCCTACATCTTTAGCAAGTTAAACTAGAAGAATAGATGGCCAGAATGGCCGGTGAACAGAAGGCTTCTTCAAAAAGGCATAGACATCGGAGCTGATCCCGTACGCCTCGTCAGGAGGAGGCTGGAAGAGAAAGGAGTAGACCCAGGAGTCGCTCTCGAGAAGGCAGGAGCCGAAGGAGGAGTCATTCTGTAGATAGACAGAGCGAGCACCAGGGTTGATTGGGGCAGAGGAGGAGGGTCGCGTCTCCTGAATATGAGAGGGACATGCATAGATCGTACCCTCGTAAAGAGGAGTCCGATCCCCTCGCAAGAAGGGTCGCGGAGTTGGAAAAGTTACTGGCAGAAAAAAGACCGATGGGAACACCTTTGAGCTGCCCCAGTTCACCATTCTCACCTGAAATCAATCAAGTCACGGCCCACCCAAAGAAGAAAATGCCCCCGATGGAGACATATGATGGGTTGGGGGACCCTTATGATCATTCTGACGGGTATGACAGGATGATGACTTATTATGGGCATTCAGATGTTTCCAAATGCCATATATTTGCCACGACTTTGAAGAAGAGTGCCCGAGAATGGATGGGAACTTTGGCAACAGGATCAATCAGTTCATGGAATGACCTTCGGGAAAAATTCCATGCTCGGTTTGGGAGTAACAAAAGAAGGGAGAAGATCACTGCTTCCCTCATGCAGGTTATACAACATTCGGACGAAAGCCTTGGTCAGTACGTTAAAAGGTTTCTGGAGGCAGTGGGATCGGTGGCAGAATTGAATTCCCCTCAGGTGTTGGGATTTTTCATAATAGGTTTGGACAAAGGAAGATTGAAGAAATTAATGAAGGATCTGGTAATCAACCCTCCTGCCGACCTGACTGAAGCTTTCCATCGGGCCGAAGGGTTTATCGTCGTAGAAGAAGTTGTGGGAAACTTTAAGCCACACTCTCAGTCCTACGAAAAATCCAAGGATCGAGACAAATAGAATTTCCAACGTTCGGACAACAACAAGGGGAGGATGGATAATTCTAGGAAGAAGAATTACAACGGGGGTTGATCGGGAAGTGGCCGACCATCCTTCCAGAGAAGAAATGTCAATAAAATCTATACCCCCCTTAATGAAGATTGGGCAAAGATACTAGAGGAAATATGAAATAAACTTTTCTATGAGCCTTGCTTGACGAATCCGAAGCTTAGGAAGAGAGGTTGAGATAAGTTTTGCGAATATCATCAGAGTTACGAGCATACGACAGAGATGCGCTATGACCTGAAGGACCTGATAGAGAAAAATGTTTAGAATGGACAGTTGGTCCAGTATGTAGCACGTTGAGAGAATACTGAGGCACGGAGGGAGGAAAACAGATGGCCGACTCAGGATACATAACCAAAATAGAACTAGTCAGCCCGAGGCATGATTGATGTCATATCAGGCGATTCTGTAGGGCGTGTGACTAGAAAGAAGAGGGGCAGACACCTCGATGCAATTTTATCAGTTGCGGGGTCTTCGGCAAGGAAGGATCGAGCATTCCCGGGAACATCTATCTCTTTCTCTGACGAAGATTATCCTACAGACCTTATAGAGCTGCATGATGGGGCGTTGGTGATAACAGCCCAGGTCGAGTCGGTAGACATGAGAATGATGATCGACAATGGATCTTCGGTCGACATACTGTACACTCATGCCTACCAGAGAATGGACTTAGATGAAAAGAAGATGGAGTTGGGGGGGAGGGGGGAAGGTCCCCTATATAGTTTTAGTGGAGATCTGGTGCATGTGTCGGGCACCATTGAGTTGCCTATCAGGTTCGGCACAGCACCCCAGCAGGTAGAGGTGATGGTCAGATTTTTCGTGGTCCAGGTGGATTCAGCATACAATGCTATTTTAGGAATGCCGACTTTGGCAGCACTACAAGCAGTTACGTCCATCCCTCATTTTAAAATCAAGTTTCCTACACCAAACGGGATCGTGGAGGTAAAAGGTGATCTTGATATCGCCCGAAGGTGTTATCGGAATACTTTGATCTCATCGAGAGTCGGGGTAAATAAGCAGAAGCAGACAATGGCCATCGAGATAGAGCCATTCACTGAAAGTAGCACGTAACCACTTGCCTTGCCAGTCGAGGAGACAGTGGATGTGGAACTGATTCGGGGGAATGCTGAGAAATTGATCAAGATTGGATCAGGGTTGAGAGAACCATTCTGGACTGGGCTAATAGATCTGCTTCGGGTCTACCCCTCGACATCTTTGCATGGGAGCCTAATGACATGCCCGGGGTAAGCGAGTCGGTGGCGCCTACACAAATTGCATGTGGATCCTAAAAGGAAGTTGGTCATACAGAAAAGAAGGACTTTTGCTCCCAAGAGACAAAGGATTATCGATGAAGAGATTGCTAAACTCTTGGAAGCAATATTCGTCTTAGAGATTGATTTCCCCGAATGGTTGGATAATGTGGTATTGGTTCGGAAACAGAACGGGAAATAGAGACTATGTATCGACTATATGGATCTAAATAGGCCTGCCCGAAAGATTTCTACCCTTTACCCAATATAGACCAGTTGATCGACGCCACTTCGGGGTATGGTATGCTAAGTTTCATGGACGCATTTTCGGTGTACCATCAGATTTCAATTAATAAGGAGGACATCCCGAAGATGAGTTTCATCACACATCGGGCCATTTATTCTTATCGAAAGATGACCTTCGGATTGCTAAATGTTGGGGCTATTTATCAGCGGATGATGAACTACGTGTTCACAAGGCAGCTATGCCGAAGTATGGAGGTCGATTTGGATGACATGATTATAAAAAGTATGTCAGTCCAGGACCATCTTGAGGACCTAGAAAGCTGCTTTGAAACAGTTAGGCGACAAAAGCTGCGGTTGAACCCGACCAAGTGTACCTTCGGATTGGGGTCCAGAAAGTTTTTGGGATATCTGATCAATAAGAGGGGCATTGAAGCTGAAAGTCCAATAATAATCTAGAAAGGGGGTTGAATAGATTATTACTAATTAAAAATTATCTTAGGCCTTTTTGAATTTTTGGATAATTAATTTGCAGTGTTAGAAATTAATATGCAAAGACAAGAAAATTCAATCACAATGCATGTAGATTTATCTCGTTCACAACATACACCCTTGGTATGTTGTTACATACATCAGCCTCAAGTCCCTACTTGGAACTTGAGATCCTATTACTATTAGTAATAAAACTCCTTCAACAAAGTGAGAAGCCTTTACAAAGTTTTATAGACAAACTTTCAACTATTCTATCTATCTTGGACAAAGCAAGCTCCCCGCTCCTTCCTCAAGTTTAGTTGTACCTTCTTTTGAGTTCATTTCTATTCTATGATCTGATCTTAAAAAACAATTTCTTCCTCACCTCACAAGTACACTAGAGACCCAACTTCCCGCTGACCTCTCTAAGACTCGGGTCTTGGTCGAAGAATTACTTGTCTTTCTCATGTACATAAAATAAACTAACTCTAACCTTTTTTTTTTATAAATGATTTTAATACAATGTGCTTCTTAAAAAAGCCGATAACAATTTAGTATGATTGATGCTTCTCAAATAAGCAAATAAAATTTTAGATGATAGATGGATGCTTCTTAAATAGCAAATATATAATATTAAAGCTCTTTTATGAAGAATTAACAATTCTATAAAATAAAGAGTGTTTTCTATGGATAATATAGAATTGTTTCTCAATTAATTCTTACCAAGTATTATATGAATTAAATAAATCAATATTTGTATAATGTAGTAATTCAAATCAAAAATATGATCTCGATTTAAGACAAATTGATATAACAAATATTATTTGTTTAACTCAAATAATATATAGGAATATTTTATCTATTATGTGAACTTGTTATAAATAGTGTCACTTGGTACTATAAGAAATCATACGGTTGGATTCCTCTCCGTAGAGGTTTATTCCTCCATAAATTTCATAGCGCCCAAGTATAATGAAATTTATAATTTTCATTAATTGATATTTATATAAATATTTTCAATAGATCACTACGATTCTCAAATTCGGTTCGGATGACTACTCTTTTGGAGTAAAGATCTCGTTGTTGTTTTGAGCTATCAAGTGTCGATCTATTTTATGATATTTATATAAATAATATCAATAAAAGATTTATCAAGACTATAAGGAATCGTAGACGTTGGATTCTCTCCGTAGAGGTTTATTCTAGATTTCATACGCCCAAGTATCCTTTTTATTTGATAAATAGATGAAATATAGATATATAAAATTATGTAGAACAATATGTATTTGTATATCTATAGATAAATTACAAGTAAGAAATAATTTAACAAAAATCAAACTTATCTCAATACTTGGACCAATTTTTCTCTTTAACAAAAAGAACCTTTGAAAGAAGAGATGTAAAGCTTTAGAGAGAATGTATGCAAGAAGAGTATGGTTTTCTTTTCACTGAATTGGTGAAAACCAAATGAATAAAATACTCCCTATTTATAGGATTTTTGAAGTTGGGGCAAAAACGTCATTTAGAAAAGTAAATTTTGAATGTATGGTTTAGATCAATTATTTTTGAATTGAATGGTCCAGATTTGATCATTCTTATACGCGGTAAAAGGTTGAGTTTACGCCAGCATTTTTTTGATTTACTTAGCATTTAATTTTTTGTTTGACTAATACAAGCCAACACATGCTTTATTTTTAAGTCCCAAAAAGATAGCTAGCTTTTGATACTTCTTTGATATTCAAAGAAATGGCAAAGATATTAAATCATGGTAGCACGCATACATGTATATATAACACATATGGTAAGTATATATTATATATATATATATATATATATATATATATCCTATATATATATATATATATATATATATATATATATAGTAAAAATAATTTGCCCAACTTTTTTTTTGGAAAGAAATAGGGTATCCTTGCTTTGAATAATATATGAATTAATTTATTTAACACTTGACATATAATTTATCAAGGTTAATGATAAACTAATTCAAGTAAAATAAAATAAATAATTAAATATTTAACACATAATTGTTATCATCAAAATATACAAGAAAAATTATACCTATCAATCTCCCCCTTTTTGATGATGACAATTTTGTAAAAATATTTTTGGATTTAGTAAAGACTCCCCCTTAAATTATGAACCCCCTTAGCAGTTGAAGTTCATACACGACAGTTTATATATATCCATACATGGAAGTTTATATATTCATACATGGTAGTTATATAAATATACCCTCCTGCAGCCTGTTGCTGCATATTTTTCTTCTCCCCCTTTGTCATCATAAAAAATGACGGGGTAAGAAGAGGTGAAAAGCTGCAAAGAAAATCGTTAGAAAAACCTGCAGAATTAGTTAGCCCAAAAGGAATATTTACAAGAAGAAAGTAGTAGTAGTAGTAGTAGTAGTAGTAGTAGTAGTAGTAGTAGTAGTAGTAGTAGTAGTAGTAGTAGTAGTAGTATGAAAGGTAGTTACGGAAGGAGAGAAGGGTGAGGGATTAGTGAGTACAGTAATCCGAAGTAGGAGATAAACAAAACAAGTAGTTAGTCACACAGCATCATATAGTTGAATGTCTTCTAGATCAAGAGGAGAGAAATGGGACATATCTGGAACATTTTCGTCTCAGATTCATCGGTGGAAGGATAGCACAGAAAATCCTGTAGCAAAGGTTGAAAGGATTCAAAGATCATGTTGTTGTGTTCTAACAATAAACTGACAATGGTTTTGACAGTGTGTAAAGTAAGCAGAGTGTCTTCTAATTTTCCCAAAAATAGTGTTTGATTGTGAAGTAATAGCTGATTCATGCTATTTAGAGAGTCAAGTTTGGAGGTCAGGTTTATGGTGGTTTCCAAGTGGTCATTATCCAGAGGTTTAAAGATAATGAGGGGTTGGGGTGGTAGATTTAGATGAGCAATAATATTGCTTGTAGGAATATGCTGAGAGTGATGAGTATTCAAAGGAAGATCTAAAAAGGTGAAAATTTTGGTGAGGAGGAGACCGAACCCAAGACAATTGTGCTGAAAGCAGAATTCGAAGGAGGTAAGTATAAAATATGCCAAATTGTAAGGCATACATTCATTCAGTAAACTTTTGATTATTTCCATGTCAAAAGGCAGCATTTTACGATCGTCTCGAACAGGCATAAAGTTTTGTCGCAGAATTTTGCCTAAGAATTGACACTCGGGAGTTAAAAACTCTAAGCCAATTTTGCACGGAAACTCAAACAAGACAGGTGGTACCATTTGGTCAGAAACTACAGAAAGGATGAATTTGAACCACATACATTCTTCAACTGATATACCAGAGGGATGGAGATAGGAATTGACCCTAGGTAGGTCGAGTGTAGATGGAGATAAATTGAGAGCATTGACAATAAACAGTTCATCAATTATATATGTTTCGCCGTAGTAGAAAGTTGTTATACTTTTTTAATAACCTCGATGAATCAAGAGAAAACTCCATGTGAGAGTAAAATTCAAAGAATTAGACTTGGATAAACAGATTTATCATCGAAAGAGATCGATATACCCCACCCAACATTTTTAAAATGATCAAAAGTTTTGGAAAACCATGAAAGGTAATGACATTGCCATTTAGAGTAGATTACGACGCATGGATTTATATTTAGCCTGTATGATATGGTAGTTAAACGAGGAACAACATTTGAAAAGTGAAGTTCAGAGTGAAGAGGTAGTGGTTTTCGCTTGGAGGAAAATATGTTAGTATACATGAGGAGTATGGAGGTAGGAAGTAGAGGAGAAAGGATTAGACTAAGAAAGGATCAGTAGAAGAGATTCATTTTTGAAAGAGGTTAGTTATATATAGAGAGGAGAGAAAATATGTAGTTCTAAGCAGGTAAGATGTACTCTAAGTAAGTAGTAATAAATAAGTTGGGAAAGGAGCATGTAACAGATTACACAAGAAGGAGGTGAAATGAACATTTAATGTATACACAAAGAAGTTACACAGGTATGATTTCAAGAGACAAAGAATATTTAAGAGAAGCAATGGGTAAACCCTAAACAAAAAAATTCGCTATATGTCATGGAAAGAAACTAAAATTTTGTCAAGTCGTAAGAACGATTACTGAAAATCTGGAAACATATTATAAAACACAGCAAGAAATTTGTATTTCAGCCATAAAAAATTTCAAAGTAGCAGGTAGAGTGTAAGATTGCAAAATTTATGGCAAATCGTAAGGGATATCAAAGATCAGTTAATGCATTGAATCTACCAGAGAATGCTAGTATGCACATACTATATAAGATGCAGAAAGTAAGCCAAATGGACATCAAGAGATCACACAATTTATGATATGAAGAGTTAGAAATGTAATACCTGAGGTTGTATTTAGCATATATCAGTTCCATTATGCGCAGCATTTTATCGTTCTTAGTAGAAGTAACATAAATTTGTAACCGAAATGCAGAGATATATATATGTATAAAAATATTTTAAATTATTTATATAGAGATATATATGTTTTAGTATTTGATTAATAGAAGTTTAAAACAAAATTAATATATATATATATGAATTTTGAGAAATAATCAGAAAAAAATATGAATTTTGAATAAAATGTATATATAATAAAAATGAGGGTTTTATGAATACTGAAAATCTTTTCAAAAAAAATGAACAGGCAGTCAGTTAAGTTTAATGAACAAACCTTAATCTTTTGAGGAAAAACATATACAAGAAAATTTTGTGCAGGTACGGTGAACAAATAAACCCTAAAAATACAAAAAAAATAAAGTTTACACGAAATGGTTTGAGTATATCAGAGATTTACAAAAAAAACGAACAAACCCTAAATTTAAGAAATTTTATACAGTTGATTGTTAAAAAAAACTTTATGCGAAAAATCAAAATAAAAACTTATAATAGTAATAAGAAATTATAAAAAATCGAAAAGAAATTTAGCCGAAACTCGAAGGAAAAAAATGATTGAATATACCAGAGAAAGAGTTTGTGCATCAAGATTCAGATATGAGGATTGATCATTATCAGAAAGAGATTAGAAATAGATATAATAGATCTGAGATGGTGAAGAACAATAGAGAGAGAAGAAGACGCATGAGAGAAGAGAGAGAAAGAATCAGAAAAACAAATGAAATTAAAAAAAATATAAAAAAATGTATATATGTTTTGTCTTACCGAGTTTATTCAACTGAGAGATTTTCAGAGATTCGGATCAATATCTGTTAATTTACAGAGATGTGTTTTTTGTAAGATAAAATCCAAGGGCTCTGATCAAAAAGCTCACTTGATCGGATGGTTTCAAGCATAATCCGTGGTGCTTTTGATTGGTCGAGATGAAAGGAACGCGCTTTCATAACTTGGACCGTTTGATGATCAAAACTGATGGATCAAATTTAAATATATATATATATATACCTTATTTTAGCAAAACAAATATATATGTTAATGATAATTATATATATATATATAATATCTAAATATATAAAAAGAAATTGAAAGGATTAAGGACAACATCTCAAAGCATTCCTAGTTCAATTCTTAATTTACAAAATCTTTTGAATTTAGTGGTTTAGTAAATATATCGCCTATATTTGATTCAGTGTCATTATGTTCTAATTTAATGTTTCCGTTATTAACATGATCACGTAAAAAATTGTGCCTAATGTCTATATGTTTTGACCAAAGCATGTAAAAATCGTATTTTTCTTAGATTTATCAGGTCTTTGGTATTATCACATAAAATTGAAACACAGTTAAATTTTAAATTATAATCAGCAAGAGTCTGTTTCATCCACAATATTTGAGCACAGCATCGCATCGCAATCGCAACGTATTCTACTTCAAGGGTTGAAATAGAGATGTAGTTCGCTTTTTAGAAAACCATGAAACCAAACATCCTCCTAGGAATCGACAAGTACCACTAGTACTTTTTCGATCAACATGATGATGACTGCATAATGTAATCGAAAAAACATACTAGATTAAATGGTTGATCCTTAGGATACCATAAGCCTAATTTAGTGGTTCCTTTAAGATATCAAAAAATTCTTTTCACCGCTAAGTTAGTGAGATTCTTTAGATCACTTGAAACCCGCACATTTACAAACACTAAACATGATGTCGTGTTTACTTGCAGCTATATATAATAAACTTCCGATCATTCCTCTATATTTTTTTCGAGTCAATGATTTTCCATTTTCATCAATAATTAATTTATCGCTTGTTGACATAGGAGTAGTAAGAGATTTTGTTGATTCTAATCCAAATTTTTGATCATTTCTTTACAATATTTAGACTGAGATATATGAATACCTTTTTCTCCTTGTTTGATTTGCAGTCCGAGGAAGAAGTTTAATTCTCCCATCATGCTCATTTCAAATTCTTTGCTCATACTTTCAGAAAACTCATTGCACGTATTAATGTTAGTAGAGCCAAAAATAATATCATCAACATATATTTGAATTACCAAAATATCATCATTTTTATTTTTAGTAAACAAGGTAGTATCAACAGTTCCTCGTTTGAAACCTTTTTCCAACAAAAAATTACTCAACCTTTCATACCAAGCTCTTGGAGCCTGTTTTAAACCATATAGAGCTTTTTATGCAATTTATAAACATATTCAAGATTATCGAAATCTTCAAATCCAGGAGGTTGTTTAACATAAACTTCTCTTTATAACACCATTTAAAAAAGGCAGACTTTACGTCCATTTGAAACAATTTAAAATTCTTATGGCATACAAATGCTAATAACATACTTAATAGATTCAATTCTAGCAACAGAGAGCGTATGTTTCATCATAGTCAATTCCTTCCATTTGGTTATATATCTTGTGCAACTAATCTTGCTTTTATTACTTAATAACAATTCCATTTTCATCAAGTTTATTATGAAATATCCATCGAAGTTCCAATGATTGAAACATCCTCGTGTTTTGGGACTAATTCTCATACTTTGTTTCTAGTGAATTGTTCAAGTTCTTCTTGCATAGCCATTATCCGCCTTTCATCTAGTAAGGCATCTTTTATTAATTTTGGTTCAATTTGAGACAAGAAAGACATAATGACCAACTAGATTATGTGCTTGTGATCTAGTGATAACTCCTTTTTAATATTACCAATAACATTTTCTATAGGATGATTCTTAATAACATAAGACTCCTCGGGGCAAATCATTTAACCGAGAGTTTGGATTTTCAAGAGGATTTTCAACAATAGTGGAGATGTATTATCTAATTTTGGTTCTTCCATATTTTTGAGAATATGTTCAATGACAACATCATTATCGCTAGTTCTTATATTTTCAAGGAGGCCGAGTTTCATCAAAAGTTACATTCATCGATTCTTCCACAACTAGACTTCTTTTGTTAAAAACTCAGTATGCTTTACTATTAGAGAGTATCCAAGAAATATTCCTTCATCGATTTAGGATCAAATTTCAATAAGTGTTCTTTGGTGTTTAGAATAAAACATTTGCTCCCAAAAACACGTAAAATAGTTTATTTTTGGAGTTCTTTTTTATAGAGAGCTCATAGGAGTTTTGAGCAAAATGGGTCTTAATAAAACTCTATTTAATATGTAACATGATGTTGCCAACGCTCAAATTTCGTAAATACTTTGGAAGACGGTATTCGTTTAACATGGTATTTGCCATTTCTTGTAAAGAACGATTTTTTCTTTCAACTACACCATTTGACTGAGGTGTATAAGGAGAAGAGAAGTTATGACTTATACCGTTCTCATCACAGAACATAATGAAATCAGAATTGTCAAATTCTCTTCCGTGATCAGATCGAATATAAACAATAGAACTCCCTTGTTGATTTTGAATCTTTTTACACATAGTAGAAAAAGAATTAATAGCCTCATTTTTAAATTTTAGAAAATCAACCCATGTAAATCGTGAATAATCATCAACCAAAACTAGAATATATATAGCACCACCCATGCTGTGTTTAGGGATAGGTCCAACAAGGTCCATGTGTATCAATTCTAATGGTCGAGAGGTTGACACAGTGAGTTTAGGTTTATGGGATGCATGAATTTGTTTACCTAATTCATGAAAGCTTCATGTATGTGGTCTTTAAAAAATTTTAATTTAGGAAGACCACAGACATGTTCTTTAAAAGAAATGTTATTTATGAGCTTCATATTGATATGTCCTAGTCTATGATGCCATAGCCAAGGATCCTCATTTGCAGAAACAAGACAAATGTTATCTAAGTGAGAGTATGCATCTAGGTCACAAGTATACACGTTATGATATCTAGGATAATCTAAGATTAATTTATCAGTTTGATCAAAAATAGAGCAGTTATGTGTACTAAAGGATATTTTAAAACCACTATCACATAGTTGACTAATAGACAAAAGATTATACCTGAGTCCAGTAACTAACTGAACATTGGAAATGGTTATGTGTTTGTTACCAACACTTCCAACTCCAATTATTTTACCTTTATTGTTATCACCGAAAGTTACTTCACCAAAGTCTGTAGCTTGCAAATTTCTTAATTTTGATTTGTCTCCAGTCATATGTCTAGAACATCCACTATCAAGATACCATTTGCTTTTTATTCTTGCTTACCGCAAAGACATACCGCAATATATGTACTAATTTCACAAGTTGGTACCCTTTAAGTCAAGGGTCCTTAGGTGAGTTTTCCATTTTGTATAAGGAGCATTTGAAGTTTTCTTTACAAAATTTGGCATAGGATAATCAATTTTAGTTGAAAAAATCATTCTATGAGTGACTGGATTGTGAGAAGTATGATAATGATGTTTGTGAAATTCTCTCCTTGTGATGGTTGGTGCAGTATATGTTCCTTTGGGAACCCAAATCATTTTTCCTTTATAGTTTCCATTTCTAGCATTGCATGTATAAAAGGAATGACAATTTCTGTTCCAATAGGAACATTTTGTAAAAGGAGATATATGATTTTCATTTTTTTTAATTTTAATGTGATATAATCCTTTATCTTTTGATTCACTTGTTTCTCCTGTATATCCTAAGCCTTCTTTATTAAAGCTACACTTCTGTTGATTTAACATGACATCAAGATTTTTCTTTCCTTTTGCAAATTTATAAATTATATTATTTAAATCTTCACATTCTTTGGTTAAGTTTTTAATTTTGTAATTGTGATTTTCTATTTCTGACTTTAAATTTGAATTTTCATTTTTAATTTCTTCAATTATTACTTGATCTTGTACTTGATTATCTTCATTGATTATTAAGTAGTGTTGAATTTTCAATTTCAAGATTTTCAATTGAGATAATAAGTGAGGAATTTTCTATTTCAAGATTTTTATTAATTTTCTTAAGTTGTTCTAGTTCTTCTTTATTTTCTAAGTTTATTTCATTTAAACTTTCATTAGTAATAATTAAATTAGCATTTTCAATTTCAAGACTTGTATTTGTTTTTCTTAATCTTTCTAATTCTTCTTTAATAGTTCATTACTTCCATATAAATGACTAAAAGCTTTTTTTGTAATTCATAGTGTTCTTCATTTATATTTTCTAGTGTGTATGAAAATGAAGTGCTAGGCAGTTGGTGTTCAGAATTTACCTCTGATCTTGGTGATGAGTCATTATCTACCATTAAGCATAGATTTGCAATTTCTTCGATTTGCTCAGCAGTTTCTTCCTCGTCACTTAAATCCCATCCTTCTTCAGTTATAAGAACTTTGTTGTTGACTAGTTTTGGACAGTCCTTCTTGAAGTGTCCAGGCTGCTTACATTCGAAACATGTGTTTGAATTTTCATTTGGATTGGTAATCCTGAAGTTGTTACTTGCTTTGAAATTTCCTCCTTGCGTCTTTGGTCTGAAAAATTATTTGGCTTTGAAGTTGTTGAAGTTGTTGTTTGTTTTCATGAAGCCTTTGCCATATTTTCTTGTTTTGCTTTGGATTACTCTTCTGAGTTGTCTGGACAGTAGAGCAACTTCATTGTTGTCTAGATCGAGAAGTTCTTCATTTAATTATTCATCGTCACTTTCTTGATCAACCAAAAGGGCTTTCAAGGCTTATTCCTTTCTTTTTGAGATCAGATTCGATCCAAATTTTTCAACGATCATATCAACTTCGTGGGCATGAAGATTTTCAATGAGATTGTCCATAGGATATGTAGTTAAATCTTGCATTTCTTTTATTGCGTTGACCTTCATTTTCCGGATGGATGGAAGGGCTTTGAGAATTCTTCTATTTTTCTCATTTGTAGTGTATGTTTTTCCCAATTGCTCTAGTTCATCAATGATTTCGGAAAATCGAAGTTTCCATATCAATGATTTTCTCCTTCTTCAAGCTTCAAGCTTTCATACTCTTGAATTAGAGCATCTTTTCTTGTTTCTTTAATGTGATTGGTACCTTCATAGGTTACAATTAATTTTCCTGCATCTCTTTTGCATTTTTGTAATTATCGACTCTTTTGTATTCTTTCTCAATCAAAGCTAATCGGTCAAGACTTGTTCGCTTTCGGGATGCAATATTCATGATCTCTTCTTCTTCAAATGGTGAATTCATATATGTCTTTCTCACGCCTCTTTTCTCCTTCAATTTTGGTTGAATTTGTACACCTGCTCAATGGCACACCAGATTTTGATTCCTTGAGATTTGGCATAGATTTTGAATCTGTTTTTCCAGGTGGCAAAATTTGTACCATCAAATAGTGGAGGTCTGGACATAGATAATCCTTCCCCGCAACCAGTAGCATTGTAGGCCATGGATCTACTCTTAAGTATGCCTGTATATACTCAACAAACAAGTTAAAGAGCACTGCTTTGATACCAATTGAAAGTCCAATAATAATCTAGAAGGAGGGTTGAATAGATTATTACAGATTAAAAATTATCTTAGGCCTTTTTGAATTTTTGGATAATTAATTTGCAGTGTTAGAAATTAATATGCAAGACAGTAAAAATTCAATCACAATGCATGAGATTTATCTCGTTCACAACATACACCCTTGGTATGTTGTTGTTATCCAGCCTCAAGTCCCTACTTGGAACTTGAGATCCTATTACTATTAGTAATAAAAACTCCTTCAACAGGCGGAGAAGCCTTTACAAAGTTTTATAGACAAACTTTCAACTATTCTATCTTGGACAGCAAGCTCCCCGCTCCTTCCTCAAGTTTAGTTGTACCTTCTTTTGAGTTCATTTCTATTCTATGATCTGATCTTAAAACAACAGCCTCTTCCTCACCTCACAAGTACACTAGAGACCCAACTTCCCGCTGACCTCTCTAAGACTCTGGTCTTGGTCGAAGAATTACTTGTCTTTCTCACAGGTACATAAAATAAACTAACTCTAACATTTTCTCTTTTTATAAATGATTTTACAACAATGTGCTTCTTAAAAAAGCAGATAACAATTTAGTACAGATTGATGCTTCTCAAATAAGCAAATAAGAATTTAGTACAGATGGATGCTTCTTAAATAAGCAGATATATAATATTAAAGCTCTTTATGAGGAATTAACAATTCTATAAAATAAAGAGTGTTTTTCTATGGATAATATAGAATTGTTTCTCAATTAATTCTTACCAAGTATTATATGAATTAAATAAATCAATATTTGTATAATGTAGTAATTCAAATTAACATATGATCTCGATTTAGCACAAATTGATATAACAAATATTATTTGTTTAACTCAAATAATATATAGGAATATTTTATCTATTATGTGAACTTGTTATAAATAGTGTCACTTGGTACTATAAGGAATCGTGACGGTTGGATTCTCTCCGTAGAGGTTTATCTCCATGAATTTCAAGTGCCAAGTATGACGTAATTTATAATTTTCACAATTGATATTTATATAAATATTTTCAATAGATCACTACGATTCTCAAATCCGGTTGGATGACTACTCTTTTGGAGCAAAGATCTCGTTGTTGTTTTGAGATATCAAGTGTCGATCTATTTTATGATATTTATATAAATAATATCAATAAAAGATTTATCAAGACTATAAGGAATCGTATTGGATGATTCTTAGAGGTTTAGTATCTCATGCATACGCCAAGTACCCTTTTATTTGATAAATAGATGAAATATAGATATATAAAATTGTGTAGAACAATATGTATTTGTATATCTATAGATAAATTACAAGTAGAAATAATTTAACAAAAATCAAACTTATCTCAATACTTGGACCAATTTTTCTCTTTAACAAAAAGAACCTTTGAAAGAAGAGATGTAAAGCTTTAGAGAGAATGTATGCAAGAAGAGTATGATTTTCTTTTCACTGAATTGGTGAAAACCAAATGATGAAATACTCCCTATTTATAGGATTTTTGAAGTTGGGGCAAAAACGTCATTTAGAAAAGTAAATTTTGAATGTATTGTTTAGATCAATTATTTTTTAATTGAATGGTCCATATTTGATCATTCTTATACGCGGTAAAAGGTTAACTTCCGCCCAGGCGGTTTTTGATTTACTTAGCATTTAATTTTCTGTTTGACCAATAGCCAGCACATGCTTTATTTTTTAAGTCCCAAAAAGCTAGTCACGGTTTTGATACTTCCAAGAAATGGCAGCATATTAAATCATACGCATGCATGTATAGTATAACACATATGGTAGCATGTATTCATATACATATATCTAGTATCCTTTATATATAAATATACAGATATAATATATATATATAGTAAAATAATTTGCCCAACTTTGTTTTTGGAAAGAAATAGGGTATCCTTGCTTTGAATAATATATGAATTAATTTATTTAACACTTGACATATAATTTATCAAGGTTAATGATAAACTAATTCAAGTAAAATAAAATAAATAATTAAATATTTAACACATTATTGTTATCATCAAAATATACAAGAAAAATTATACCTATCAGAAGCGAATCCAAAAAAGATTCGGGCGATCTTAGACATGAAATCCCCGAAGACTTACAAGGATGTGCAGAGGTTAACAGGTCGGATAGCTGCCCTTCGAAGATTCGTCTCAAGATCTGCTGAGAGGTGTTTACCCTTTTTTGATACTTTGAAGGGGCTGAAAAACGAGAAAAGCTTCTAGTGGACTTCGGAGTGTGAAGATGTGTCCCAAGGGATCAAAAAATACTTGTCTTCGGCACCATTGTTGATGAAACCGATCCCTTTAGAACCTTTGTACTTATATTTGGCTGTAAGCTCGATGGCAGTAGGCGCGACACTGGTACGGGACAAAAGAGGAAAACACTACCCGATATATTATGTCAGCCACGTCCTTCGAGATGTAGAGATAAGATATCCAAACCTGGAAAAGTTTGTCTATGCCTTAATCATCGCATGCAGAAAGCTTCGGCACTATTTCCAGGGTCGGTTGGTGGTGGTATATATTGATCAGCCATTAAAGAAGGTACTACATAGGCCAGAAGTCTCGGGTCGGCTTGCTGTATGGGCGATGGAATTAACACAGTTTGCTTTGGAATATCATCCCCTAACGGCAATTAAAGGGCAAACGTTGGCAAATTTTGTTGTAGAGTGTTCGTTCACAGAACCGGATGTTGGATCGGTTACTGAAACGCAGCAGGTGCAAACTTCATGGACTCTCTATGTGGACGGGTCATCGACTTCGGACATCAGCGGAGCACGGGTTATTCTAACAAGTCCAGAGGGATTCAAGGTCCAGCAAGCCATCCAATTTTAGTTCAAATCCACGAATAATGAAGCAGAATATGAAGCCATTCTAGCTGGACTTCGGTTGGCCCGAAGTATGGAGGTTCAGAAGTTAGTTATCTACAGTGATTCCCAATTGGTTGTCAAACAGATATCTGGGAAATATGAGGCTCGGGGGGCAAGGATGACAAAGTACCTGGCCGAAGTAAAAGAAAAACTTACGTACTTCAGCTCACACAGTTGCCAAGGAATCGATCGGTCAGACAACACGGTAGCAGATGCTTTGGCCCGATTGGCAACAACTGAAGCAAGTTCTTTCAACGGTTCAGTGTATTTAGAAGTGTTGGAACAACCCAATGTTCTGAAGGTGGATGTTTTAGCTTTGGATCAGCTGGACTGCTGGCTCACCCCGTACATCTCTTATTTGGCTGAGGGTGTTCGACCTTCAGATCGCATCTATGCAAAAAAGATCAAGCACAGGAGCTCAAACTTCGTCCTTATTGATGGAGATCTATATCGAATGGCTTTTAGTTCTCCACTGCTCAAGTGCTTGACTCCTTCGGAGGCAGAATACACACTTTGGAAAGTGCACGAATGTATTTATGGGGATCACATGGGGGCCAAGTCACTGGCAAACAAAATTTTGAGGCAGGGATACTATTGGCTGACCATCTATCAGGAAGCCAAAGATTTCATCAAAAACTGTCCTAAGTGTCAGCTGAACAGTGTCATCCCTCATCAGCCCCCCGAAGAGCTGTATTTGGTCTTATCCCCGATTCCATTTGCTATATGGGGAATCAATATCTTGGGGCCACTGCCGAAGGCCAAGGGGCAAGTCAATTTCGTGATCGTAGCCATTGACTACATGACCAAGTGGGTCAAAGCTAAACCTCTACAGAAGATCACCAAACAAGAATGTCTCAAATTTTTTAAAGAAGGTGTTGTTTATCGGTTCGGCATTCCGATGGCTTTGGTCTCAGATAACGGCAGACAATTCGTGGGGTCAAAGTTTGAAGCTTTTTTGAAGGAGTTGGGGATTCAACATAAAAAGACTTCAGTTGCTCACCCTCAGTCAAATGGTCAAGTAAAAGTCACTAACCGAACTCTACTCAACGGTATCAAGAGAAGATTGGATGAATTGAAGGGTCGGTGGCCTGAGGAATTGCTCAGTGTTTTATTGGCCTACCGGACTACTCTGAGAACGACAACTGGGGATTCACCATTTAGATTGGCCTATGGGACCGATGCACTCATACCTATTGAGATCGGGTCTCCTACACTTCGGGTCAGTCAGTATAAAGACTTGTACAATGATGACGACCTACGACTAAATTTGGATCTCTTGGAAGAAGTTCGGGATTCAGCTCTGATAAGGTTAGCTATTTACCAAAAGCGAATAACCCGACAGTATAACTAGAAGGTGAAGCAAAGGAGGTTTGAGGTTGGAGACTTAGTGCTTCGGGAATCAGAGGCATCAACCCCCCAGAACACTGGAAAGTTAATGTCGAAATGGGAGGGGCCCTATGAAGTAGTAGAAGTACCGAAGTCAGGTACTTATCGGCTTCGAGCAATGGATGGTTCAGAAGTAAAGAATACATAGCATGCTGGAAGACTTAGAAAATATTACCAGTAAAAGTTATGTTGTTCTTTCCTTTACTTATGTAAATTATTCTATTTATCAATGAAATAAATGAGAATTTCTCTTCAGGAAAATTTTGTACTTCATTCATATTCATAAGTTTTTACAAATCCGATCAGATAAGCTTCGGAAAAAAACCGATCAGAAAGTTACAAACAACATAACTGATCGGTAAACCTCACAAGCGTAACTAATCGAGAAAGTTACAAACAAAGGAATGAAAAAAGATTACAAATAAAGGAAAATTTTGTACTTCATTTATATCTATAAGTTTTTACAAATCCGATCAGATAAGCTTTGAACAAAACTGATTAGAAAGTTAGAAACAACGTAACTGATCAGTAAAGTTTCAAGCGTAACTGATCGAGAAAGTTATAAGCAAAGGAATAAGAAAAGAGCCTTCTCCCTATAAGTTTCATAGCATTCAGCGAACTGAGACATGATCTTCTCGGTCAGGGCAGGAGATTCTTCGTACTCTTCAATAGCACGCTGTTTGGCTTCAGCACATTCTTTCCCCCAAGGTGTTGTTCTCCCGCATCAATAACATCATCTTGCAGTGCATGTCGGTTAACTTGTCCTCAAGGGCATGAATGATCTTTTCCTGATCCTTGTTTCCTTATGACAGAAGCTCCTTCTCCTCGATGAGTTTCTTGGCATGATTGTCGAGACCAACGAACTCCTACTGAAGTAGAGAATACTGCTCCATGAGCTCATCGGTCTGACGTTAAGCCCGGGTCACCTTATTACGGGTATCTGCATGATGATCTTTCTCCTTCTTCAAGTCCAATCTCAGACCCCGAACCTCAGCTCCGAGAAATTCCACATCAGTCTTCATTTGAGCCTCCTTTTTAGTGGCATGGGCCAGAGGCGGAATGGCTCGAGCGAGGATAGCATTGGCCTACAGTAAAATAAAAAAATACATCAGCTCTAAGGAACAAAGGATAAATAAAGGAAATATTTTAGGTTTTCGGGTTTACCTGACATTGGGCCTTGATGTAGTCCACTAGTTACTCTTCGGATGAATATCCCCTGAATCGCTCGTCATCTCCAAGTAGTTTGAAGTGTTCGAGCTGGGCAAAGGGGAACACCTCCGAAGGACTCCTCGGCCAAAAGGTTTTCGGTGTCCTTTGTGAAGAGCTCAACTCAGCGGTTAGTTTGGAAGTAGGTGTCCAGGTTGTAAGAAGATCGGCCTCCATGATCTGCAGATCCGGATCCTCTGCCAGACAGGGCCTCATGATCAAGGTTTGAGAGAAACCTCTTCGATTTCCTCCGAATCCTCGATGACAGCGACTGGTGGAGGGGGTGGAGGAGTTAGCTTCGGAAGGGCTGAAGAAGATGCCTTGGGGGGGGCTTTGGAGGAAGGTTTCTTCTTATTTTTCTTTAAAAAGGCCATCTTCTTAGCCCGATTCATCTTCAATACATTTTTCTTGGCAGGTTCGGCGATGACGGTGTTCGGAGGGGCTGGACCCGATGCAGAACCAGTTGAGATCTCTACAATCGGGATGCTTTCTTCATCAGGAGAATCGTCGATGAGAGGAAGGCGGATCGGCTTCGGTTTGATTGGCAGGGGGGCTAAGGACTCGGCGGCCCCTTTAGGTTTGAAGATTGTCACTGCACAAAGGAAAGTAGGTCAGAAAACTGGTTACGAAAGCCAGGCAAAAGAAAACTAATGGAGTTATGGAGAGGTTCGAGATAAAGTACTTACACTCGTGTTTGTACAACCATGTCTCGTTGGACAAAACTCCCAGACCCCATTCGGTCTTGCTCAGTTTCTTGTAGAATGCCTAGAAGGCATCAGACCGAGCCTTCAGGAATTTGGACACTTTGGCAATAAGATCTTCGGGAGCGGACCAGTTCGGCAGGAGCTTGAGGTCAGTTCCCTTCACGAAGAACCATTGTGGGTGCCAACCCTTATTGCTGGTAGGGGTTTTGAGAAACGTGGCTCGACCAGGCTGGCGATTTAGCTGCCGAAAGTCAGGTTCCTTCGACTTCCCGGCAGTGAACAAGACAAAAAAGAAATCGAGGCCAGGAGTGATCCCGACCTCCTGACATAAAGCGATAAAACTGATTAAGTGGATATACGAGTTCGCGACAAGTTGTACGAACCCGATCCCCACGAAACAGAGGAAGGAGGAGATGAATTCGTGAAGGGGGAATCGAACCCCATACTTTAGTGCCCAAAGAGGGATGGCAACCCAGTCACCCTCGGGACGCCAGAACATCTTTTCGTTCGGTTCTGGCACCTGAAGCTTATACTCTTTTGGAATATTGAATAAGGTTCGGATATCGAGAGAGTTGAGAAGTGGTGATGGTAGGTTTGGTGTTGACATGGGAGAAATCGGTTTCGGAGGAATAAACGGTTCGGATTTTGGTTTCGAGACTGACCGGAGTAGGAGGAACTGCAGGAGTGGCGGTTTCAGACGACGGTACCGGCAGATCGACTGATACCAAGTCAGTGGCACCTATAGTGTGGGGATTAGTGGTGTTATCAATGATAGAGGTTTGCTTAGTGGTGGAATCAACCATTGAAGCAAAAGAAGTAGAAATGTGAAGTTTTGGAGATGAAAAGACTTGAATCAGAGAAAACTTGAAGGATTAATTACTTGCCGGAAATCGCCCTCGCTGGAAAATCTGAGAAGAACATTTGAAATAAAGTTGATTTGGGAAAAGTCACCGTGATGGATGGTTAGGGGGTTTTATATTGAGACTGCACGAATCCCAAGGGCGACTATTTATGGCAGGTGGGGCCCAGTCCTTGGAAGATGTGTAGCATTTATGAAGAAAAACCGTTTAGGTTATCCAGATAACTCATCATTTCTTTCCATGACTCTTCAAGTCTCTAATTATAAATATATTATAACAAGAGACTGGGGACCAATGTTCGGCAGTATTTTACCGTCTCTCATATGGGCTGAAGGCCTGGGGTGAGAAGGGGAAGTTGAGACCATTGGGCCGAAGCCATTAAGGAGATTGAAGGTGTTCGGGTTCGGGCATCCGAGTCCTCTGGGCCGGAGTCCTGATCTAGTTGATGGGGTTCGGGGTCGGGCATCCAAGTCCTCTGGACCGGAGTCCTGATCTAGTTGATGGTGTTCGGGGTCGGGCATCCGAGTCCTTTGGGCCGAAGCCCAGACCAGTTTATATGAGTTCGGTTGGATTGGGCCCATGCAGTGGGTTGGCCCCTATATGGAGTCCGGAGTGATAAGGGTTCTAAATGGTTAAGGATTCTACTGCTAACCATATTTGAATAGCTAAGTCTAAAGGTAGTACTTGAATCGTATTCAACTTGCACCTTTTAAAGAGATTGTGTTGGACCCAAACAATGGTAACTGCCATGTTTAGGAGTCTTGATCCGATTCGGAAGTGGACTCTGAGGTAACGAGTATGATTATAAATACAAGGTTAGACTTCAATTAACAAGTAATATCCTTTTGAGCACTAAACACTAAAGCCTCCATTGTTAAACCTTTGTAACGACCTGTACTCATTCTCATACCGGAGCTATAACCCGGCGCCACAAGCCGTCAAGCTTCGTGTGTGATCTGTTACTATGCAGGATTCACAGCGTGAATTTGGTGATTTTACGCGCCGGCGAAACTTGGCGTTAATAGCAATGATGTTATAATAAGATTTAGATGACAAACTTGAGCAGCCATTTTATACTATTATCTACACTAAAATAAGACCTACAAAAGAGTCCTTCAAGTTTAATTTTTTTTATAAAAATGTTACCATTTTTTATATTGGTGAAATTATAGGTTGAGCCACACATTTTGTATAGTCGAATACACATTTGACTCATTTCAAACTATGAATATAATAACATACATTATATGAAACGTAAACAACATAAATACCAACGTTTTTGGACATGTATGTAAATGAGGTTTTATATAGTTGAATACACATTCGACCCATTTCAAACATATTGTGACATGTATGTAAATGAAGTTTTATATAGTTAAATACACATTCGACCCATTTCAAACGTTTGAATACGACAATGCATACCGTATACATTATATGAAACGTAAACAACATAACTAACAAAGATTTCAAACATGCATATAAAGTAAATGATTTTTATTTATAATTTCATCAATTTGTTAAAAGGAACAATTTTATAAAAAAAATTAAATTTGAAATAACACATTTGAGAAAATTGATACTTTAGGGATAAAAGTGAAATTTTATAAAGTCTGAAAACTTTTGCAGTTATTCCCAAAAATAATTTCTTTTATGTAACAAAGAAAGTAGGAATAGATATACTTGGTCAAATTTGCCTATTAGAATTTTGCTTATAAGCATAAGCGCCAATTTTACGCTTATGCTTATTTCCACAAAAAGTGCTAATACGCAATTTCATAAAATAATTTAACAATTTCTTTTCCTTTTTTTAAACTGCTTATTAGCAATTGTAAGCCATTTTGATAGCTTATAAGCAATTTAAACATGCAAATTTTAAAGACAACAAATGTGACTAAACTTCTATAGTAATAACAATTTTATAAAAAAGACGAAAAAAAAAATTACAAAAAATTATAATAGCAATCTTGAGTTACTTCTTGTGCATTCTGCACTCCGGGGATTTATATTGCAATGGAGACAGAGCCTGTCTTGGTGAATCAAAATCACTGAGATCTATTTTCTTCTCAATAGGGCTACTCATCTTGGGGCTAGATTTACGCTTGTTTCCCTACAGAAATTGAGAGAATTAAACATCATCACCATCCCTAATTAGCATGCCAAAGTAAAAATAAAAGCTTTTGCACAAAGGAGGGATTTTTTTGGCACAAATATCACCTTTGTGGATCCACTGCTATTATGTTTGCCAGAAGAATCAGAGTGGCATCTTTCTTTATGAACTTTCGCCATCAACCTTTTATTCTCTTCATTCAGTATGTTATTTTCTTCAAACAAGAGTTTCACCTAGGCACATAAAAAGTGTTTTGGTTACTCGTATGTTCACATACGATCAGATAACCCAACTGGTAAACTGTCGTGCTCACCTCCTCTTCAGCTCTCTGAAGATTAATCCTCAAATGATCTTTGTCGGCATGCAGACTCTTGACCTGAGCAACCAGTGCTAGAACACTCTGAGTTGACGGACTCAAGCTACAACAAAAGAGGGGATGGGATTTAAATAATATAATCAATCCAACAAAAACATGGTGACACTTTTCTAACAGTATCTGTTAAGCATATCATTAAGTACCCAAATAATTATAAAGAACAAGAAGCTGGTCACCTATTCCGCATTTTCAGCAACCTTTGGCATAGTTCCAATTCACTATTTGCCTCTAAAAATGTAAATGCTGCTGGTGCAACTTCATCTTTGCCAAGTAGAGTTGTCACCAAAGAGTCTATTAGTAGTTGTTCCACAGATGAGCCTTCAGATGATGTAGTAACCTTGAGAGACAAATTTATAAGATTCCCAGCAATAAGTATGGAGTTAAACTAAAAGTTCTGCTGAAGTTATTTAGCCTTTCATTATCTGAGCAATAAGTGGAAGCATGCCATATTACGTTGTAGTTCTATATTAGGTCTATACTACATAACTGCATATTCACTCAAGTAACTGATCTATATTAAATATTCTTTCAGGAGTGTCTTTTATTATGTGAAGAGGTAACAATGTATGACAAGCAGTAATCACAATGTTTTTGTTTTTTTTTGCAAGTACATTGCCAAACAAATATTTTTGTTATTCAATGATACTCCCCTCCGTTCCACAAAAAGAGCCCCATTTGCAAATTTTGCAAATATTGAGGATGTAATTTTGTTTCATGTTTACACCTAAAATAATAATTTTTTTGTCATTTTACACTACCATCAAAAGAAATGAGACTCCTTTTGTGGAGCAAATAGAGTGGCAAATGAGACAAGTATGTATAATGAAAGAAATTCAAAAGAGAGACCACACATTTTTCGCTTCCTCTTTTCTTTGTCCCCTAATCTAGTCATCTGTAGAAGTATAGTCACAAGTAGTTCCGCAGGAGTTTGATAATTACTCATAAAAGTTAAACCCCAAGCACTTCACCTTTTCTTTGTTCAATTAATTTTAAGTATAACCTAACCAGTAATCACAATATTTCCACAGTAACTTCTGATAGTTAATGACAAGACCCCAAACTCACACCCCGTCCTCCCTCTATGCATTAATATTGATTATCGAGTACAAGCAGTACCGACTCAAAAACCTAACCTCTACATGGCCAACACAGGGTAACAAGAAAAAGTCAGTTGTCAAGGTCCTGCATATCAATCGCAGACCCATATTCACTGGGATTCTTTTTAAAAGAAAATTTCTACTTATTTTAAAATCCAAATTTGGTAAAAACGTGTCAAGACATATACTCATCGAGTAATAAACCATTAATTTTACGGAAAATTACAAAAAACACAGTTATAAAAGAGTATTCTAAGCAGTTTGCCAGAACCTCTAAACCATTGCTCCAAAATCATTAATTTGTTATCAGCAAAAAGTTAACCACTTGGTTAGATGAAAAATAAGGGGAAACAAGAAGTTAAGAAAATTACCAGAGGCATCTCACACTGATGCTTGTAGAATTGCAGATCTTCAGATAATCTTTTCAACTCCTCCTCCAATTCACATACACGAGTCTCCGCTTGCTTTGCACGCTCATCAGCTTCATTTCCAAAATCCATCAACGCTTCACGATCATGGTCATACAATGAACATTCTCTCTCCCACTTCTTACACTGAGTCAACAAGTTTGTGCACTCCATAGCTAATTTTTGGTTTTCTTCTACAAATTTCTTAACTGCTTGTGCATTCATACTAGACTCGGCCTAAATCACCATAATAATAAAAGAAAAAGTAAAAGTAAAAAAACTACTATATAACAGTCCAAGATGCAAAGTAAAGGAAGCTAACTGAAATAGATAAAATAGCAAATTAAAAACCCTAGGTAGTAGTATGGAATAACCACAACTATAACAAAAAGCTGCTTAATCATAATAATTATTGTTTCTCTCTTCAAGTTTCCTTATCATTTGCTTTTCATGCTTGGTTCGCCCTTATCGATTTATCATAATCATAACAAAACAAAATACAAAAAAGAAACTAATAGACATAATATTTCGATATGCAAGTCAAATAAAGCCAATTCAGAGTTGTAATTTGATGAACAAACCCAAGGTAATAACCATAGATGCCTAAATTAGCCCATAAGTAAAAAAGCTAACAATAAAACCCAAGTGATTATGATTTTCTTCTACACTTTTCTGCACCACTCATATATTTCAGCCTGGATAACCCAAGTAAAAACAGAAAGACTAACCAAACCCAAATTAATACTCCAAAATATCAGTGGTAATCAGGTAATGTAGTAAATTAGGAAAAATGATCCGCAAAGTACAAACTATATAATTAGCCACAGACATTCAAATAGCAATAAATTAATAAAAATCTAATAAATAGCGCCTGATTAATTTTGGTTTTAATAATAATACTCAATTCCGCCTAAATAACCATAATCATATCAAAAATCACTAACAAAAACCCTAGATATATTCGAACCTGGGAATAAAAACGAAGTTAAATCTACACAAAGATAAGTTGCGTAATACAAACCCTAGCACGCTCGATGATCTCATCTTTGTCTTTCAATCTGGAGAGTAAACAGAAATATTGATCGCGAATTCTCCTTTGGGATTCTTCGGCGGCAAGAAGCTTCAACTCGAGAACACTCGCAGATACCGGTAAACCAAGAGAAAATTCAATCGATTCTCTCAAGTAATCGTCTGTTTCTTGAGGAATATCCATTGTTGATACTAAATAATTTCCTCTCGAGTTCTGTTTATTTAAGGCCTAAAAATCACAAAGATCGAGCCCTAAATCGCCTGATATGATGATTACTTGAGATGTTTAGAAAATTGCGGGGAGGAGAGAGGGGGATAGAACTAGGGTTTATTTTAAGTGTCTGAAATCTGAATGTATCTTGTTCCTAAATTTTGAATTTGAGAGAGCTTGGCTCTAGCCGTTAAAAGGTCGCTAAAAGAAAAAAAAAGTAATCATATTTGATTTGTATCCTAATTAATTTGCAAAATTTTAATTGCTTTGTTATACTAGCCAAAAACGAGGTGAGCGTTAAATGCACATTATTTTAATTCACAAAATAATATCATTGCGTATTTAAATACACTCCTTATATTCAATCCTTCTACGGTGACTAGGGGTGTTCAACCGATTTTTATCGATCGAAAAATCGGGCTAAGTCTTGAATCGCATAGAAATTGAAACAGCCTTAAATCTTAATACCGATCACGGTATCGGTTGGATCTAAGATATATCTAAAGGCTGCTGATCTGGGTTAAGATCTTGTTTTTTTACCGAAAATTAATATAATTAATATAATTATTATTTTATTATTTTTATTATTATAATCATTATTTTATTATTATTATTATTATTATTATTATTATTATTATTATTATTATTATTATAACCATTATTTTATTATTATTATTATTAATAATAATAAAAATTAAGCAAGTATAACTTAGAATTAGGTTGATTTTTTACCGAACCATAAAAACGCGTCGGCAAAAAAAGATATCTAGGTTTTTTTCAACAAGATGGCTCTTTTTTATACCGAACCAGAATTTGGGTTTGGATCCAAATTTCGAAAATCGAAAAACCGAAAAAACCGAAAAAAATGATCAGCCCTAACGGCGACATTGGTTTTATGTCCCTTTTTTTTAACTCTCAAAAAATATATAATATTTATTTTAATTAAAATTTCTATAATTTTTAAATGTAATTTAATTACATAAAAAAAATATAGTTGAATAAACTATTTTTTAGTAGTCATTAAAATAAATAAAAAAACTCGATCGCTAGACCGATCCCTTTCTCGGTCCCTAGACTTTTTGTCTCATATTATATACTTATAAAAGAGTATTTTTGTAATTTAAAAAAATATTATTATTATGAAAGAGTATCCAATAGCGTAACTTAACTCTCAAGAATGTTTATTTTTTACTTATAATTAGTGTTGTAATGTCAATAATCTGATTTATTCCTAGAGATGCTTAAGCATTGTTCCCTGTAAATGATAATATGAATTTTGAGTTTGAATATTAATTTAAAAATCTTATACTAACTAATTAATTACTTCATTCGTTATATAATATATATATATATATATATATATATATATATATATATATATATATATATATATATGCACTAGATTATCTGATTTATCTCTCTCTTCTTTCCACATAGTAATAACATATTCTTTTAGCCAAAAATATGATACTTAAATTAGTTGATAATATCTGTAAATTTAAAATAGTTATACTTAAAAACCATGTAAAATATAAGAAAATTAATAAAATAACAATTTCTATTAAAATGCCAAAAAAAGAAAAAAAAGAAGAGTAAGCCAGTTTTAGTGGTTTCACTTTTGTCACAAAATACACTAACAATTATTATATATTGATACACAGTTTAACTCTCGTAGATCATTGTTGTCTAGTAACCTATAGTTATGGTCGGTGATTCTCGTTATAAACATTTTTTCTAATAGTGATGACATAGGTATTTGAGACACAAATATAATTTATGATTTTTAATACTATCTAAAAAAATTTATAAGTAGGTAAATTTTTATGTAATTATATATAGTACTATTTTCAAAGTAAAGAATTAAAGAAATAATGACGAGTACATATGATCATATTAAGAGAAGTAATCACAGCACTGGCTCTCCTTTGCCTGGTTGCTTAGTGTCCAAATTCATCAACTTAACGTCAAGGGATCAAGAGCTGGTAGAGTAAGAAGAAGAAAAAAGTAGAATTTGAGGTATTCCAAAATACCTTTTTGGTGTGTTTATTTTACTTTATTTTAGTCCATTTGTTTCTTCTAAATTAAAAATATTGTTCTATTTTTATTTCTAAATGACTCCTCTATCCAATGAATGATTAGAGATATATTTTTAAAATAAGGCTTGTTGGGATGTAATTATTTGAGTCAGCTAAGGTATAGCCCAACTTATTTAATAGATCGGATTTGGTATTGATCCATATACATTTATTATCTATTTGATCAAATAGTGGGAGAGGTTTTTATTAAAATAAGATTGTGTTTCCTTATTTGGTGGGATAAGGAGATCTAACTTTGAAAGAAATCAATTAGTCATTAATTACAGTTATAAGGTTATTCTAAAAAGGACTTCTACTTCTAGTTGGATTCGGGCATGCATGATTTCTGATAACTCGAATTTTCAAAAATTATTAAAATAAGAATTTAGTAAATAAAATTATAGGATGTGTCGGGTTTGAATAAGAATATATATATGCGTTATATATTTTGAATTTTGTGTTATTGGTGGGAAGAAACCCATAAATGAGATTTTATAGTTGGTTAAGCTATTAAGGAAAATGGAGTTTTAAAACTTAAAGTTGATTTTCAAATTATTAAAGAAAGTAGTAATCGGTGATGTGAAATCAAAGAAGAGATTGATTTTAGATGAGTTAACATTTAAGAAGTATGTGCAAAGTATTTAGGAATTTAGATTCTATTTCTGCTAAAGCAGAACTTGGTTGCGTATGAACTTGAGGTGGCCACTGCACCATTTCCAAGCTTATGACCAGCGCAACTGCGCCGGTCTGCAGAAGGTTCTGAGTATGTTTGTGAAATTTGAATTTCAAGACATGTATATTAAGGACTCATATGTGTAATAGAAGTTATAATTGGTGATTAATTAAGTTGTCCATGAATGGATTAAGTTAACAAAAACATGATGTGAATAAAAGTTAATTAACCCGGAATAAATATTGGTTAATTAAGTGATATTATGGAATATTATATTATAAAGCCTTGTGTGGTAGTGGACGTGATAATAAATGAAAAAGAGTTAATTCACTTACATAAAAGCGGTGAATTAATATAAGTGTTTTACATAAGAGGATGAAAGGAATATGTTAATTAAAGTTTGATATTTTAAATATATTACATAGTATTGTAATATATAAGCAAGTTAATATTTGAAAGATAAATGATTAATAAAAAGAAGAGAACCAATATAATTATAAATAAATATTAGTTAGAGATTTATGCATTAGGTTAATATTTAAGTTATGGCTAACTGAAAATGTGTTGGGACAATTTATGGAAGAAAAAGAATTGAACAGTTATATTGTAATAATTAATTTTGTACATACTAATTATTTTAAGGAAATAGTTATCTTAAATAAAGGTGTTATGAGTATAAAATTCATAAAGCCTAGTATAATAGTTCTACATATTATATGTGACGCCCCCAAAATTAGGTATACGTCACCCATCTTGGGTCGCCACTTACATGGTACATAAATTCAAATACAACTTAATTATACAACTGTCGTGTAAAGTACGACAAAACATAAGCTGTGAGTTTTAATACAATTATTGTCGTCTAGACAATATTCAAACTCAAATTCAATATTATTACATTTATTTTCCACTATTTCACTTTGAATAGTGAGGACTACTAATCTTTATCATCTCCGTCCGTCACTCCGTTCCCTCGACTAGTCCTCGCTACGTTCTCATTTCCTGAAGAGAACAATAAAAGTAAAAGGGTGAGCTCAACTAGCCCAGTAGGAAATATTATGACTAAGATATGAAAGTAGTATGCACACAAGCCAATCATGTTTGATGATAAAGCATATACTTTGGAACAATCTTATTCATTTATTAATAAAAAGTATTAATTTATTAAAGGCTTTTAATTATCTACATGATCTTTGTTTTATAATATGTGATAAACCCATAGTTTTAAGCAATGCTTTTAGAATAATGATGATGATCATTCTAATGAGATCTAAATTCTTAGACAAACTTAAAACTAAAATAGTTCCCAATCGATGGATTACTAAATTGGGGATTAGTGAATCGGATAGATTGGTACATCGTTGCTTGCTTTCGTTGGATGAGGATGATTGATCTCATGATCATTTGTGTGGAGACACTAAAGCAAGTATGTAGGTGCTTATTAGAGAATAAGTTCATTTGAGCATTGGCTCATTAAGGAATACCTAATGGAGTTTTATTTGCTGTCGATAGGAATTCACAGTGAGTGATAGTAGTACAAGTAATCCTTGGACTTGAGATCATCATAGTATCTTGTGTATGATGAGTTATACTTTGACTTATTCCTTAAGACCCTTAGGGTATATCAAAGGTATGCTTGGGTATAATAAGTTTATACATGGAGATAATGTATGATCGATAAAGAATCTACCACTTACAATAAAAGAAGAGAAATGTCCTATGTGATTAGATAAATGACAACCCGGTAGTCCTTGGTTAAGGCGAGAATGAAATTAGAAAGGAGTTTCTAATTTGCATTATTTGGAGTTGTGCATTTAAGGATCGAAATACATATAATTAAATAAAATAAGACTTGTGAGTAATTCCATGTCTTATATTTAATTGGGACATTGTATGGTGGAAGGATTGAATTATACGGTAACTATTTACTCGAAAGGTTCTTTAATGATTAATGTTGAAATCTATATTATACGGAAAGTCGTTGATCGCTTGGGAGAACTTATCCTATTGTAGAATAAATATTATTTATTTAAATAAATTAATTGTTTAATTTATTTATTTAAATAAGATTAAATTATTTCTAATTGATTTATTCTGTAGGTTTAATATGGAGAACCTAAAGGGTCACACCATAAAAGGAAGAATAATTATTTAAGAAGTTAATGGCATAATCGTAATAATATGTTATGTATATTTAATTTAATCTATGGTGATAGAATAAATTAAATAGCTTAATATTATTATTTAATATTTTAGAAATATTAAATATAAATTAATAAGAGAGTCTTATTAATATTATTACAATTATTATTATTTTAATTTCTAAAAGAGTTTAGAAATTAATTTAATATAAGTACTCTCATTTATTCTAATTGGATTAGGAAGGAAAATTAGTTAAAGGAGTTTAATTAATTATCCCTAATAAGATTAGGGAGCTTAATTAATTAAAAAGAATTTAATTAATTAAATAAAACCCAATTCTTAATTGTTAAGGTGGTTTGCCCACATCATAAATAAGAGAGTCTTATTATGGGTGTAAATGGGTTGTTGACTTTAACAAAGTACGTAATAATTCAAGTTGTTGGGAGTATGCCTTTTCTATAGAGATAGAAAACTAGGGTTAGCCATAACACCCATCTTCTTGAATTTTATTCTTCCTTGGTGGATCACCTCAGAGGCCAAACACATGGGTGGCTAACGTTGATCAAAGGAAGGAACCAAAGCCGGTGGATTCAAGTTGAGCGAAAGGATTGGAGGTGAACTTGTACTGAGGAAGCTCGATCTTCAAGGGTATGATTTTATTCTTTATCTTTTCGTTTAATTAATAATTATGCATAAAGGATGATCCGGGTATATGGTTTGTAAATTTTAAACTCGATTTTACACGCTTCCGCATTATTTTGCAATTTGATTGCGCCCATGAATATTACAAACCTAACAGTGGCATCAGAGCCAAACCTTTATGCAAATTATTAATTGTTTTAATTTAATATGTATATTGATATGTGTTTAGAACAATTTAATTGGGCATAATTTTATTGTATAAAATTTAAAAAAAAAAAAAAAAAAAATCAAATTAAATGCAAAAAAAAGGATAGAATATATATATATATATTATATATATTCTTTTAATTAGTATTATCTCGAACGGAAATCATGAAGCCATGTGCTTCCTTTTAATCGACATTTAAGGAAGTCATGGTTTAAATAAAAAAAAAAAAAAAAGCGAAGCGGATATGGCTTCAGTGATCATTTTAAAAGGAAAAAAAAGCAAAAAAAGTCATACCAACGTGCATACCGGGTTTTAAAAGGTTCACGTGATTTGAAAAGAAATATAATGTTATCCATGGCATGGCGAGGATCATCAAATTTTTTAAAAGGGCGGATGGTTATATATATATATATATATATATATATATATATATATATATATTACTTATATATATATATATATATATTCTTATATTATACAATTAAAATAAAATTTATTTTAATTTTAAAATAAAAGGTTTATTTTAATATTAAAATATAAAGTTTTATTTAATTTTAAATAATTTTATAATTAAAATAAAAAGATTTATTTTAATCTTAAAATAAAAGGTTTGTTTTAATATTAAAATAAAAGATTTATTTTAATTTTAAAATTAAATTTCATCTTAACTAATTAGAGTTGGAATTGGATTCCATAATAACTAATTGGAGTTGAAATTGGATTTTATTTTTCCTAAAATAAAGGAGTTTATTTATGAATAGGGAAGTAAATCCATCTTTCCTTAAATAAAGGAGTTTGTTTAGATATGAAATAAGATTTCATATTATTCAAAATAAAAGAGTTTATTTGTGAATAGGAAAAGAATCATGTTTCCTTAAATAAAGGAGTTTATTTAAATATGAAATAAGATTTCATATTATTCAAAATAAAGGAGTTTATTTGTGAATAGGAAAGAATATCAAGTGTTTCCTTTAATAAAAATATTTTTTTACATGGAATTGGATTCCATAATTAATTAAAATAAAGAGTTTATTTTAATTAGAGATTTTTTTTTATTACATGGAATTGGATTCATAATTAATTAAAATAAAGGAGTTTATTTTGATTAAAGATTTTGATTAAAATAAAATAGTTTATTTTATTCAAAATTGGACAAATTAAAATAAAATAGTTTTATTTTGATTTAAATTTGGATTAAAATAAAGGAGTTTATTTTGATTCAAAAATAGATTTTATACTAACTAAATTTGCCCATTAAATGATATCAATATATATATTAAATGTTTATTATTCATAGGATGAATGTTATTTATTGATGCGTATGATGATGTGTATGATAATAAATGGGATTGATTATGGATTATTGACGATGCGATTGGATTTTATTTTAGTTGGATGCATGAATGTATGGGTTTTATTAAATGGGGTCTGCGTACCTCGTCTTCTCTAATTTTTCTTAATATAAATTCTATCTCTCTCCTATGTACTTCCCTTTGACTGTTGATCAAGGTTTCTATTTATTTTAAATAGTTTTGTAATATGAATAGTTAGAATTAATTTTTGAAGAATTAGAGATCGAGAACGAAGCGCTTGAAGACCAGTTTGTAATGGAGCAGGGTTTAAATGTAATAGTTATATTTAAATATTATTTCTTGCACCCCTAGGGTTTGACCTTTTGGTTCACTTGGTGGCTCTAGTGAACCAAACTAGAATAAAAGTCCATAATCAATCCGGGTAGAATATAGTATTCTATATGTGCATGCTTATACTATATATATTATATATTATGCAAACATGCTTGGCATGTTCATTAATATGACGCGTATTTTATATATATATATAAATGCATGCTTGCGCTAAACAAGATGAGACAAATTAATAACAAACCCTCGATTTTTTATATTAAGTCCTAAGCGTTCAAAGATATTTGGAATATCGAGCGTAAGCCTTCTAGCATGATAAAATTAATAGAGTATTAAATATTTAATATGAGTTTGTTGTGTCACCACAAGGCAAGTATTAAGTATTTAAGATGTTAATTTATCACATTTGATGCTTATAAAGAAAATTGAACAATATTGTTTTGTTGTGTCACCCACAAGGATGATATTTTTCTTTTTGAATATATGGAGTGCTAGGTTGGACTTAACTTGGATAATTTTGATTGGATGTGCCACCACTTGATCAAAATAATCTAAGAGGCAAAAACAAGAGGAGTTGCATAGTTGATGTAATTGACAAAAAGTTGTCTACCTATTTATTTATATATAGTTTGTTTGTGTCACCACAAGGCTATATACATTTGAAATGGGATCCTTATTCTCACTAGCAAATCTTTAATTAGATTTTGCTTAGAACTATATAAGTGAGGGTAATATAGTTTGAAGAAAATAGTGGGAGATACCAATTTAAAACAAGACCTAATTTATTTTGGTAATTAATAATAGAATGTATGTTAAAATGTTGTTAATTACAAATTCATTTCTGAGAAATTTTACAATGTTTAAAATTACTATCAACTGCGAAACATATTAGATGTAAATTAACGGAATAGAATTAAATGGATTGGTTAAGGAATTTGAGAATAGTTCTCATAGTTGAAAAGCTATCTTATGTCCATAATATCGCCTATCCACCGCAATGGTTGCAGAACAATGCCCTCGAGGAAGAGATTGCTACTTTTAGAAAGTGGCAAGATGATGCATGATTGGCTCAATGCATCATGCTCGCATCATGAGTAATGAGCTTGATGTCGTCGACATGAAACTATGGATGCTTTCTATATATTCTGCACATCAAGTAGTTGATGGTGAGGAAAGTAGGTGATAGATATCGGATATCTAAGGAGCTCTTAGATCTAGAATAACCGATGACACTACTGATCTGGATAAAAGTCCTTAACATTATCAATTTGATTGATCAATTAGGACAATTGGTTTTTATCATGGATGGAGAGTTGAGACAAGATTTGATCTTGCACTCACTCCGGACTCCTTTCACAATTGTTGTGAATTTTTCATATGAACAAGCTAGATATCGATACCATTGATTTGCTTAACATATTGAAAAATGTTGAGAGTTACTTTCAACCAAGAAAGATCAAGTCTTACTGGTAGGGGCCAAAGGATCTTACGAAAGAAGAACGATTCAAAAAGAAGGTAAATAGAAAGGCGTAAACAAAAGGATAATAAGAACAAAAGCGATCACGGATAGCAAAGGAGTTTGCTTCCTTGCAATAAGCTGGACAACGGAAAGAAAGCTGCGAGAAGCATCTTGAGAGGCTAACCAAAGAAGCTTAGTGAAGTTTCGGTTACAAATACGCTTTTTGTTCATGATTGAAATAAATTTTCTTTAAGTCGAGGTTCTACTTGGGTATTGGATACCGACTTTGGTTATCATAAATATAGATTTATGAAGGACCAAAAGCGAAGTAGAAAGTTAAACAAAGATAAGTAATCTATATGTGGAAAATGAAGCAAAGGTTGCTTTGCATTAGCTATAGAAACTTATAGTTTAGCAATGCCTACTGGGCAAATCTATTAAGTCGATAAGTTGTTATTGTATTCCAGTTCTTGTTAAAAAATATTATTTCCATTTTATTGTTGGACAATGAAATCTTTGGTATTATAATTAAGAACAATTGTTGTTTCTATTTATAATAATAATGTTTTGTATAAATGGAATATTACTTAATAAATTTTGTATACTTGACTTACATGAAAATAATTTTGCATATTGAACAAATTAGTATAAGAAAAGGAGATGATCATTCAAAGAGTTGAATGTATGTATTTGTTGAAATACAAGTGTGAATTATTTGAAAGGTTCAAAAGAATTGAAGTGAAACAAATTGGCAATGTATTAAGATTCTTTGATTAGATCAAGGAATAAATACTTGTCTGATAAGTTTCTAGATCATCTCAAATGGTTTTCTCATAATGGACACACATCACGATCGCAATAATTGATTGATGTATCTGAATGAAAAATCATACCTTGTTGGACATGAGTGCGGTCCATAATGATTTTCTGACATTCCAGTATCCTTACAGGATAATGTCCTAGAAATGGGCTGCATATCTATGAAAATGGTAACCTCAAAATCCCCCAAGACTCCATAAAAGTTATGGATAGGGAGGATTCTAATCTTAAGTATGTTAAGATAAGGGTTGTCGACTTATGTGAAAAGGTTTCAAAGGATAAGCTTGGGACAAGATTTGACAAGTCTGATTTGTGGGACATCCTAAAAGTAAGTTTAGGGTAAATGTTCTATAATCCTACTTAGCAAAAGGTGTTTATTGCGAAACACCCTGCCTTCTAAGATAAAGGTGTTTATCATTAAAAGGGGCTAGTGGGAGGATAATAGATCTTGAAGAGTTCAAGAACCACAAAACACTATAAGTCGAATAAGAGGAACCTATAGATAGACCTATTGTACCACAACAAGAATCGTAAATGCGGAATAGTACCAAAGATATACAGGAGGTATGGATTCATCATGGATGATGATGATGAGGTACACATCATAGAAGATGATGATCCGATTACATACGATAAGGAAGAGTGATGACACTCTCAAAATGGAACATTCGTTTTGATGAGGCAATCAAAAGAGTTTGATTTTATCAAAAATAAGAATGAACCTAGTGTAATACAAAAGGGTCATTGGGAGCGTCGTGACATTTCTAGTATTATATATTGATATACTACGGATAAGGAATAACATATCAATGCTACAATCATTAAAGATAAAGTTGTCTAAACATTCCTCCATGAATGATTTGGAAGAGTATCTTAATTGGGGATATAAATCTATATAGATAGATTTAAGAGGATGCTCGACTTAACCCAAGGAGCGTATATTCATTTGATGCTAAAAGTCGTTTAGCATGGCAAACTCAAGAGATGTCTCATGTTGATGAGCCATGGAGTGTATCTCTTAATAGTCCCCATAGACTCAAAGAAGAGATCGCATGAGTGACAATCATGTATGCAATGAAATGTACTGAGAGACGATGTTGATCGGTCATATTCGGAGAAGATCATTGTAAGTCGGTGAAAAACATCTTAAAGTGCTTAGCTTGGCACTAAGGATGTGATCATATTCATGGTGGGTCTTAATTAAAACTAGAGGGCTTATGGACTCAAGTTTTTCAGACAGACCAAGACTGACGAGAAAAATCCACTTTAAGGTAAAGGGTTACCTTGAGCGGTGGTGCGATGAATTGGAAAGGTTCCAAACAATGAAAAAGAGTTCTTTGGTTTAGTGATAAAGACAAAGTATATAGCTATAAATGAAGGCGCCAAGTTGATTGTTTGGATTAAAAGTTCATTTCTGAGAACTAGGAATAGTTCTAAGTCTCATCTTGGATCTAAACATGTGTTGTGGCACTTTCATTTGATTATTAGAATCATTAAAAGATGGGAAATCACTATAGAGATAGTGGAATCTCAAGAACAACATTACATATCCATTAACTAAAGCTTATCCAATGGCGGGATAATCGTCACTTAGAGAAGAAGAGTATAAGATACCATGACGATTGGCTTTAGTGCAAGTGGGAGATTGAAAGTAGTATGCACACAAGCCGATCATGTTTGATGATAAAGCATATACTTTGGAACAATCTTATTCATTTATTAATAAAAAGTATTAATTTATTAAAGGCTTTTAATTATCTACATGATCTTTGTTTTATAATATGTGATAAACCCATAGTTTTAAGCAATGCTTTTAGAATAATGATGATGATCATTCTAATGAGATCTAAATTCTTAGAAAGCTTAAAAACTAAAATAGTTCCCAATCATTGGATTACTAAATTGGGGATTAGTGAATCCAGGATAGATTGGTACATACGTTGCTTGCTCATTGGATGAGGATGATTGATCTCATGATCATTTGTGTGGAACACTAAAGCAAGTATGTAGGTGCTTATTAGAGAATAAGTTCCTTTGAGCGTGGCTCGCTAAGGAATACCTAATGGAGTTTTATTTGCTGTCGATAGGAATTTCTGTAGTGATAGTAGTCAAGTAATCCTTGGACTTGAGATCATCATAGTATCTTGTGTATGATGAGTTATACTTTGACTTATTCCTTAAGACCCTTAGGGTATATCAAAGGGTATGCTTGGGTATAATAAGTTATACATGGAGATAATGTATGATCGATAAAGAATCTACCACTTCTAATAAAGAAGAGAAATGTCTATGTGATTCGATAAATGACAACCAAAGTAGTCCTTGGCAAGGCGAGAATGAAATTAGAAAGGAGTTTCTAATTTGCATTATTTGGAGTTGTGCATTTAAGGATCGAAATACATATAATTAAATAAAATAAGACTTGACAAAGTAATTCCATGTCTTATATTTAATTGGGACATTGTATGGTGGAAGGATTGAATTATGCGGTAACTATTTACTCAAAGGTTCTTTAATGATTAATGTTGAAATCTATATTATCCGGGAAAGTCGTTGATCATTTAGGGAGACTTATCCTATTATTGTAGAATAAATATTATTTATTTAAATAAATTAATTGTTTAATTTATTTATTTAAATAAGATTAGAATTATTCTAATTGATTTATTCACAAGGTTTAATATGGAGAACCTAAAGGGTCACACCATAAAAGGAAGAATAATTATTTAAGAAGTTAATGGCATAATCGTAATAATATGTTATGTATATTTAATTTAATCTATGGTGATAGAATAAATTAAATAGCTTAATATTTATTATTTAATATTTTAGAAATATTAAATATAAATTAATAAGAGAGTCTTATTAATATTATTACAATTATTATTATTTTAATTTCTAAAAGAGTTTAGAAATTAATTTAATATAAGTACTCTCATTTATTCCTAATTGGATTAGGAAGGAAAATTAGTTAAAGGAGTTTAATTAATTATCCCTAATAAGATTAGGGAGCTTAATTAATTAAAAAAGAATTTAATTAATTAAATAAAACCCAATTCCTTAATTGTTAAGGTGGTTTGCCCACATCTATAAATAAGAGGAGTCTTATTATGGGTGTCATGGGTTGTTGACTTTAACAAAGTACGTAATAATTCCAAGTTGTTGGGAGTATGCCTTTTCTATAGAGATAGAAAACTAGGGTTAGCCATAACACCCATCTTCTTGAATTTTATTCTTCCTTGGTGGATCACCTCTAGAGGCCAAACACATGGGTGGCTAACGTTGATCAAAGGAAGGAACCAAACCCGATGGATTCAAGTTGAACACGAAAAGGATTGGAGGTGAACTTGTACCTGAGGAAGCTCGATCTTCAAGGGTATGATTTTATTCTTTATCTTTTCGTTTAATTAATAATTATGCATAAAGGATGATCCGGGTATATGGTTTGTAAATTTTTAAACTCTGATTTTTACTCGCTTCCGCATTATTTTGCAATTTGATTGCGCCCATGAATATTACAAACCTAACAAGATAATGCAGAATATATTATCGTTAACCTTCAACAGTGTTAAACTGATACAATATAACAACCATCAAGTTAAAGCAGCGATGAACAAGCAATCCATTAAAAGAGTCAAGTAGAGAATAAAATCTACTATCTTTTATGATTTAAAAGGTTTTCATCACTTTTATCATTTGGGACTCGGTTTAATAAATAATCCACATCATCGAATCACCCCGCACTCTATGGCAAGGATATTCTTTAGTATCACGACCATAATTATCCATGCCTTCACGGGCCAAGAATATTTGTGTATTCAATAATGGTCATGATCATGCCAACAATCGTCCATCAATGCACTCTGGAGGCCAATGAAGACTTTTACCACATCATTTGTAATATTACGATCATGATTACACCAAATAATCCTCGTCATAATCATACCAAGTCCATCTATGCACTTTATAGGCCATGAGATGACTTTCAACAAAATATAAACATGAGGATGATGACAATGATATAAGAATTCAATAAAACAAGTTCAAGAATTATTTTATCCGGGATCTAATAACGCCCAAATTGTCAACATGATATCGCTTTGTAGAGAAAAATTCAAGAATGCTCGGAAGAATATTTCCATGAAAAGATCTTTGGATGAAGCGCAAATATCAAGGATATTCCACTAATTTCATGGAGTATAGAAGTCAAAACTTTAACCATTTGAGTATAATAAGGAATAAAATAACAAAAGAAATCACCGAGGGCATGCGATAGCCGCATATGCGAGTTATTCCAACGAGAATAATAAATAACGGAATCAGTCCGGCGTAAAAGCGCACATACTGAGGATATTCAATGTAATAATAAAGACAAAATCGGTCCCACAGTAAAACGCATGCAGACGAGGATATTCCAATGAATAATAAAGATAGAATCGGTCCGGCGTAGAACGCATGCAGACGGGATATTCCAATAGAATAATAAAAAAGACGATCAGTCCGGCGCAAAAGCATGTGAATATGATATTCCAGCGAGAATAATAAAAGCGGAACCAGTCCCACAGAAACGCATGACAGGATGTTCCAACGAGAATGATAAAGAATGGAACAATGGAAGAATTTCACCAAGTATAGGGTAGTTGGCGTATCTGAGTTATTCCAATGGAATAAAGAATGGAATAATAGAAGTTCTCTTCATAGATAAAAAAGAAATAATACTCCCTACCTTAGAAAAAACTGGATACTGGAATAGTGAGGTAGCAGATTTCTCTACTTCTTTCTCTCTATAATTTCTCTCTATAATAATCGCTCTAAAGCTTTTGTGAATTGGTGAGAAATGAAGGAAGAATGAGCTTCTATTTATAGGAAAATATAGTTTCAATAATTGCACGTTTTGGGGCTCGAAAAATTACAGTACAATACCTCCAACTTTTCTTTCATTTTTAATTTTGTCCTGCAAGTATTATCAATCTTGCACCAACTCCCCTAATAGTAAATAATCTGAATAAATAGTTTAATTATGTGAATCAATAGTATAATCATGTGAAAAATATGAATTACATTATAGTACCTCCATCTATACCTCCATTTTTAACTTAGTCATGCAAGTATTATCAATCTTGCACTAACTCCCCTAATAGTAAATAATGTGATTCAATAGTACACATATGTGAAAAAATAGTTATAATCATGTGAAATAGTACCAATCAATTGCTCATTTATCCGGGTAAATACCAGATTGGTCAATATAACCTCCAGACATCAATTATTATCGAAATAATTATCGATTTTCACTAACACAATTAATTCCAACACAATGAAACCATTTTTATCAAAAATATAAATTTTGAAATTTCAAAGTTTGACTTTTCCCAAAAAAGTCAACTGTTGACTTTTTGAGCAAATAGTAAATTCCAGAAAATTTTGTGTTTATAGACTATTTTTATTAATTTCGTCGTTCCGGACTCAAATATCACGTCAAGCGTCTCCAAATTCAACTCCGAACAACATTCATCATTAATATTATAACTCATTATATTTATCAACCGGTCGTTCCCGGAAAGAGGGCTTTCAATAAGGATTTCTCCTATTGGTAGTATGATTAGGTGACCAAACCTCTCATTGATGAACTTCTAGACATTGTAAATATTATAATTTATAATATGAATAACTTTGTCGTCTCAAGTATTGATTTAAAAAAAAATTTTTTATGCGGATGATCTTTGTGACAATAATTGAATCAATAATATGATAGATATGATGCAAAGAATTACTATAGCAATAATTGAGTATAATTGAGTGACTTCTCACGTAAGCATCAATAATCAATACCGCAGTGTGCTACTTATGCAACCACGCCAGACATCATGTTTTTACTACTGGGTAGTTCAACGAGTTAACGGTAAAACTTCCAGCCGTTATTTTCATAAAGTATTTTTATGCGTTTTCTCAATCCGATAATAATTTTGTTGTGGGGGTCCACCAATGATTGTCTTAGTTGTACGAATATTCCTGTTAAAGCGAATATTCCCGACCAATCGAATATTATATAACAACTTGCGTACTTTGCAAAATTTATAAATACTACCCACAACTATAACATTATATCAAATCCACACCATAATATTCAAAAATATATTTCGAGAAAATTTAATCTTTATTCAAAAAGTTGGGGTCTTACATTATAAGTGTGCAAGTATTTAAAGTAAGCTAAATAATTTAGCATTTAGTTAAAGTGTGTCACACAAATTTTATATTAAAATAATGTGGAATTGGGAAAAAGTCAAACATGACATAGACCCCTAATATTTTATTGTTGAGATTATGAGCTTGAGTTATATAACTCTAGTAAGTGGGATAAATGAGCCTTGTGTGACATGAGTATTAAAGTTAAACCAAACTAAAAGTTTAACTGGAATTATTAAAAGAGAAGTAATGGTAAGGGAATAAATGATTGATATTAATTAATCATTGTGATATGTATGTGTGATAGGAAATAATGGGTTCAGAGTACCTAATTGAATTATATTTAGCCCAACTAAAATATTATTTGGACTAACTTCGTGTGCCTGAGATACATGAATATATATATTAAATATATTATATATAAGTATACTTGTGGAGGTACATTTATGAAAATGTGTGTATATGTGCCCATAACTTAATTTAATGTAGTAATGTTAAGTTATTATAATTGATTTAATAAGCCCAAAAAGGAATTAACTTTAGTAGAATAATGACCATTTTACAAATAAGTAAAGAAGTAATGAAACTTGTCACAATATTAGTGTCTCTTTAATTATATTAGCCGTGTTAGGCCATTGGCCTAGCCTATTGTTGCTGCTGAAATCAAGGAAGCTGATGATGGCTAGAAGAATGGATGGGAGGGAGTTGTTATCAACTTTCCATCATCTTCTTCCATCTTCCATTGGATTCTATCTTGGAGGCAAAGCAATTATCTGGGTAATGAATTCCCTATAAATGGAAGACCCTCTCTTCTAAGTTCACTGTGTTAAGTTGTCTGATGAGTTCCATATAGAAGGTGAGGTTCTGAAATTGAGTGGACAATCTGAGATTGGAAGCAAATGATCATTTTAGCTTCAAAGAAGGTAACACTACTGTTATATGTATTCTAAATCCTAAGTTTTGAAATTTTATAGTAATGTCAAGAAATACTTGTTTTTGAGTCAACAATTGATGGCTAAGGATTGTTGTAATTCGTAAATTGTTGCAAGATATTGTTAATATAGTTAAATAGGAAAACAACAGAAGTTAAATGGACCAATTTGGTTTAGAAACGAATCTGTGGTGATGAAATTCGCTAAACATATGAAATTATGGGAAAATAGCAAAAATCTTGAATTGAGTAATCAAACTGGTTGTTTATGTGATTTGAGGATTGCTATCATGTTAGTTGAGTATCATATGCATATATAGAAGTAATGTGATTAGTTTAAGCATGTTACATGAAGGATTTCTTTCATGGGTTATGTGTTCTGCAGAAGTAGAGCTATTCCTGGAATTGTCCAGGAAGGGCGCAACTGAGCCCATTCTATAGTTCATTCCATCGTGAATCGCGCGGATGTTATTTTCGGTAATCGCCTCTGGGCGGTGCATCTGCGCCGCCTCCTGATTCGGCCAAATACCAATAGCATGGTAATGAATTGCCGATGCACCAATACTTGATTGTGTTTTCTGCTATAATCTGATAAGTTTTTGTAAGACCCCAACTTTTATGAATAAAGATGAATTTTCTATAAATATCATTTTTGAATATTAAGGAGTGAATTTGATATAATGTTATAGTTGTGGATAATATTTATAGATTTTGCAAAGTACGCAAGTTGTTATATTTTATTCGATTGGTCGGGAAATATTCGTTTTAACAAGGAATATTCGTACGACGACAAAATCAATGGTGGACCACACAACGGAATTATTGTCGGAATGAGAAAACGACAAAAATATCTTTTTATACAAATAACGGCGGAAGTTTTACCGTTAATTGTTGAAATAACCGGTGTTAAAAGTACAATAATACGCGTGGTTGCATAGTAGCACATGGTATTGATTATTGATGTTTACGTGAGAAGTCACTCAGTTATACTCAATTATTGTTACAGTAATTGCTGCATCATCATCCTCATATTATTGATTCAGTTATTATCACAATATCATCTACATAATATTTTATATTATTAAATCAATAATTGAGACGACAAGGTTATTAATATTATTATTTACAATATTGACGATGTCTAGAAGTTCTGTCAAGGAGAGGTTTGGTCACCTAATTGTGCGCCAATAGGGAAAAATTCTTATTGGAAAGTCCCCTCTTTCTTGGGAACGACCTGGTTGTTAAATATTGCGAATTATAATAATGATGATAAATATTGTTAAAAAATATTGAGGGGATTTTTATGAAGTATTTGTTATAAATTTACTTAATATTTGGACCCCCATTTACCATTTTTCAAAATAATCGATAGAAAATTATTTAATATAATAAAAGTGGGGCCACATGTGGGGCCCACATGTAAAAAAAAACTAAAATTGGGGGGGGGGTGAGAAGTTTACTTATATGGAAGGTAATATATATATATATATATATATATATATATATATATATATATATATATATATATATATATATATATAATTGAAAAGGGGGTGGGGGGGGGGGTGGGGAGAGGCGTGGGAGGAGGGTAATGTATTATTATTATTATAATTATTATTACTATTATTATTGTTTTGTTTTTTTTATGAGAAATAGAATATATTATATTTTATTTGCATAGTATTTTACTATGCAGTGCACAGTAAAATCATATGAAATTTTCGATTTGGCGCCCGTGAAAAATTTTCGCCCGTGATTACCTTTCTCCTGTTCACCCGTGATTAATTTCTAAATAGTATCTTTTCCATTCTCCTATAAATTAGATGCTTAGTTAGAATTGAAAATCACACCAGAATCAGAGAATTCTTCTTCTATAATATTAAGCGTATTTCTTTAGAGTTTTAGAAAGCTTTGAGCGTAGAAAACAGTGAAAGTTTTCTTCAAGAATATCCCCGCTATACCAGTTGGAATACTCTTCTTTTCAAGGTAAGGGATGTTATTTTTGTTCAATATTCATATGAAATAATATTTTCTTCCATACTCTGTAGTATGTAAGTAATATTATTTCGTTTTAGATTCCGAATTCTATACTCATTTTGTTAAAATTTTGGCTCTATACTCCATGAAATTAGTATAATATCCTTGATATTTGCGCTTCATCCAATATCTTTTCATGAAAATATTATTCTGAGAATTCTTGATAAGTTTTAACTTTTTCATGCCGGGGTACTATTCACGGGGTTACTATTCTCGAAGTTACTATTCACGGGTACTATTCACTCGGTTACTATTCACCCGGGGTACTATTCATGACAAAATTTGATTTCTTTTCTATCCAAATCATTTTTGATATAATATTATTCTTGAATTTTACTCCACAAAGCAGTATCATGTTGACAATTTGGACATTATTGAATTCTGGATAAATTAAATTATAAATCTTTAAAAATTTATCCTTTGCTTTCTTTTAATTGAATTCTTATATCATTGTCATCATCCTCATGCTTATATTATGTTGAAAGTCAACTTGTGGTAGCCGTAGTGCGTAGATGGACTTGGTATGATTATGACCGAGGATTATTGGTATAATCATGGTAGTAATGTTACAAATGATGTTGTAAAAGTCCTCATTGGCCCGTAGTGCATTGATGGGCGAGTTGTTGGCATGATCATGACCATTGATGAATACACGAATATCTTTGGCCCGTAGTGCATGGATAATTTTGTGGTTGTGATACTAATGAATATCCTTGGTCGTAGTGCGAGGGTGATTCGATGATGTGGATTATTTATTAAATTTGAGTCTCGTGATAAAAGTGATGAAAAACCTTTTAAATCATAGAAGATAGTAGATATCATGCTCTACTTGACTCTTCTAATGGATTGCTTGTTCCGCTGCAGTTAAACTTGATGTTTATTATATTTTATCAGTTTAACACTGTTGAAGGCTAACGATAAATTATTCTGCATTATCTTAGTCATAATATTTCTTACTGGGCTAGTTGAGCTCACCATTTGCTTTCATTGTTCTCTTCAGGAAATGAGAATATAGTTGGGACTAGTCGGGGAATGAAGTGACAGTCCAGACATTTGTATTAGTAGTCCTCACCATTCTGTGAAATAGTGTGATAATAAATTTATTGAGGACTTATTTTGAGTTTGAATACTTTCTAGAAGACAATATTTGTATTAAAACTCACAACTCATATTGTATATTTAAGTTTGTATTTGTATTTTGTACCATGTATTTGGTGACTCAGAATGGGTGATGTATACCTATTTTGGGGGCGTCACAGTTGGTATTAAAGCTTAGGGATATGATCCCTGGCTGAGATGTGAGACAAGAACTAGGAGGGGAGAGACGGGGAATTCCTTCACTAGTATGACCTACCTAAGTTTATTTGATATTTAATTGGTCGGTCAGAGTATAGGAATAATATGTGACATATCAATGAACCCTTGTTTTGTGGTAGTATTTAAAAATGACATCTGAGAATGTTGAGAATAGAAATGGAGCACAGGAGACCGTTGAATCACCAACGATCAATAACCAGGAAAATGTGCATCAGGAAGGCAACAATCCTCATGCAAATAATAACACCGACCAAATGATGAACAACGGAATGTTTAGGGGCTTTCTGCAATTCATGCAACATCAGGCGAGAGAGACTCATGTCCAAAATGTAGGTAGAAACACTTTAACTCTCTCGAGCAGTCACCTTAAGCGATTCGAGGAGTTGGGACCACCGGATTTTATTGGAGAGCCAAAACCACTTAAGGCGGAGACGTGGATAAAGCAGATCACCAAGATATTTGATGTCTTGGGATGCTCCGAGGAGCAAAAGGTTCCCTTTTCCACCTTTATGTTGCGAGGAGAGGCAAATTATTGGTGGAAATTTGTAAAGCGTACCCAGCCTGCCGCACTCAAAATGTTTTGGGAGAAGTTATAAGAACCATTCAACGATAAGTACTTTCCTGAAAGTATTTATCACATGAAAGAGGTAGAGTTCATCAAGCTGGAGCAGAACAATATGGCCCGTGTGTCGCGATCTGAAGCTAAGTTTACCGAGTTGTCCGTTTCGTCCCACTTGGTTGATAATGAGGAGAGAATGACGCGGATGTTTCTAAGACGTTTGAAACCCGAGATACGTCAATATCTAATTTCTCACAAACTATGTTTGTATTCAGATGTTGTAAATAGGGCTCAGTTATTGGAGCGTGATAACGAGTCAACCCATCCAAGAGAAAGCAGTCGACAAAATGAAAATACCGGTGGTAGAAGTCATCGAAGCGGTGACAACAAACGTGGAGGAAATCAACATACCAGAAATGGTAACCACTTTGGTTGTAATCATGGCCAAGACAGTAAAAGTGGACATTTTAAGAAGAGGAGATTCAACAATGATGGTAAGACGTCAGCACCAACACCCGTTGTTAAGGAAGGAGAACGACCACCTATCCTATGCTTCAAATGCGGAGGGGAGGGACACATCAGTCCAAAATGTGTGCAGCAGTCCAAAACGTGTTATAATTATGGAAGAGAAGGTCACCTAGCTAGATTTTATCGTACAGGGAAGCCAAGTCCAGTTGGGATGGTGACACCAAATGCCGTCCTAGACAAGTCAAAACCAGTAGTTCAAGGGAGAGAGTTTGTTGTGACCTCCCAGAAAGCAAGGAACCCGAACGAGATCATCACGAGTAAGTTTATCATAAACTCTAGCGAAGTCTATACCTTATTTGATACCGGTTCTACCCATTTTTTTATTTCTCCTACTTGCGCTCAACGTTTAAATTTGACTCCGGAGAAATTAGACTTTGACTTATATGTTGAAACTCTGTTGGGAGAAACCTTCATTACATCTACAGTTTATAAGTCTTGTATGGTTCAAATCGGTACCCTCACATTACCCGTTGATCTTATTTCCTTAAAAATACTTGCGTTTGACGTAATTCTAGGGATTGATTAGTTAACTATTGATCATGTAAAAATTGATTGTTTTCGTAAGGTTGTTAGCTTTCATATTCCTAACCAACCTATCATGCGAATTCAAGCAACCAAATAATTAAAATCAATCACTGTCATCTCAAGCCATAAAGCTATTCGTTTATTGAAAAAGCGGATGTCAAGCTTTCTTAGCTCATATCGCGGATTTAAACAAAAATATCGTTAGATTTGAATGATATTTCTATTGTTAATAAATTTCTGACGTATTCACGAAGAACTTCTGGCCTACCCCAGGCGTGAAGTTGAATTTTGTATCGACCTTGAACCCGATACAAAACCCATTTCCAAAGCCCCATATCGAATGGCTCCTATTGAACTTCAAGAGTTAAAGACCCAACTGCAGGAATTGTTAGACATCGGTTTTATTCGTCCTAGTACGCCTCCTTGGGGTGCACCTGTTCTATTCGTGAAAAAGAAAGATGAAAGTATGCGACTTTGTATTGATTATCGGGAATTGAACCATGTCACCATCAAAAATAGGTACCCATTGCCACGCATTGATGACTTGTTTGACCAGTTGCAAGGCGCCAAATTCTTTTCAAAGATCGATCTTAGTCCTGGATGTCATCAGTTAAAGATTAAAACTGATGACATTCCAAAGACTACTTTTAGAACTCGGTACAGGCATTACGAATTCTTAGTCATGTCCTTTGGATTGACTAATGCTCCTGATGCCTTCATGGATATGATGAACTAAGTATTTAAGAAATATTTGGATTATTTTGTGGTTGTCTTTATTGATGACATTCTCATATATTCCAAAAGCCGTGAAGATCATGAGCAACACTTGAGGCTGATACTCCAAAAGCTTCGTGAAAACAAACTTTATGCCAAGTTGAAGAAATACGAGTTCTGGCTTGAGAAAGTACCATTCCTTGGGCACGTAGTATCAAGTCATGGAATATTTGTTGACCCGACAAAGATTGAAGCAATACAAAGTTGGGAGCAACCTAAATCGATGGCCAGAAATCGTAGCTTTCTCGGCTTTATTTGGTTATTATCGGAGATTCGTAGAAGGGTTTTCTCGAATCGCTACTCCATTAACTCGGTGACTCGGAAAGATACAAAATTCGGTTGGAAGCGAGGAATGTGAGAAGATTTTCAAGAACTCGAGAGGAGACTCATTTCAACACTGTTACGACAATACCATCTCGGTTCGAGGAGGATTTGTCATCTCTGGTGATGCTTGAGGAAAAGGGTTAGGATGTGTTCTCATGCAACATGGGAAAGTCATAGCCTATGCCTCTCGACAACTCAAAGAATATGAGAGGAATTATCCTACTCATGATCTAGAGTTGGCAGCTGTTGTCTTCGCACTAAAAATTTTGAGGCATTACTTGTATGGGGAGAAAATGGAGATCTATACGGATCATAAAAGCCTCAAATATTTCTTCACTCAAAAGGAACTCAACATGCGGCAACGACGTTGGCTCGAACTGTTGAAAGATTATGATCATATTATTCAATACCATCCTGGAAAAGCATACGTTGTAGCTGACACATTTAGTACAAGATCATATGTGGGTACTACTGCGATATTGTCAATGCAAAGGCCCATTTTATATGACTTGCAAAGGATGGAGATAGAGTTAAAGACTCCAGGGACCCACGTGATGATGGCAAATATACGAGTAGAACCGACTTTAATCGATAAAGTTAAAGTTACTCAAGCTACAGACCTGGAGCTGATGCGTATGAAGAAGAAAGTGCAAGAAGATGCTATCCCGGAAGCAATAATCGATGAAGAAGGAATACTTCGAGTCGACTCCAGACTTTGTGTACCTAACGACCCTAATTTAAAGTATAAAATCATGATGGAGGCGCACAACACACCATTTGCAATTCATCCTGGGAGTACCAAAATGTATCGTGATCTTCGACATATAATTTGGTGGAGCAATATGAAGAAAGAGATCGCGGAGTTTATCTCAAGGTGTTTAACTTGTCAACGTGTCAAGGCGGAGCATCAAGTGCCAAAAGGTCCATTGCAACCACTTGAAATTCCAGAATGGAAGTGGGAGCACATTACCATGGATTTCGTTACTGGTCTTCCTAAGGTTTTTCAAGGCATAGATGCAATTTGGGTCACTGTTGATAGATTGACCTAGTCTGCTCATTTCTTACCTATACGAGAAACTTTTTCACTTGAATGTCTTGCTCGTATATACATAAATGAGATTGTAAGACTGCATGGTATGCTAGTATCCATAGTTTCTGATTGAGACCCAAGATTCACTTCATGATTTTGGGTTAGTTTGCAAAAAGCTATGGGCACGGATTTGCGATTTAGTTGACGATATATCATCCTCAAACAAGGCGAGGCGATCGGAAGGACTATTCAAACCCTTGAAGATTTATTAAGACTCTATGTCCTTAACTTTAAGGGAGGTTGGGACAAGTTCTTACCATTGGTGGAATTTTCCTATAACAACAGTTATCAAACAAGTATCGACATGACTCTATTTGAGGCGTTGTATGGAAGAAAGTGTCGTTCTCTAGTATGCTGGGATGAGGTGGGTGAAGTAACATTGTTGGGACCGGAATTGGTACGCATGACAATGGAAAAGATTCAAATGATTCGATAACGTATAAAAACCTCACAAGATCGATCAAAAGAGTTATGCTGATCTTCATCGAAAGGACGTGAAATTGATGTTGGAGAACATGTGTTGTTACGTGTTGCTCCATGGAAGGGAGTTACGAGATTTGGAAAGAGAGGAAAGCTCAATCCTCGATTCATTGGCCCATTTGAAATTCTTGATCGAGTAAGAACTGTGGCCTATAGACTCGCATTACCGCCAAGTATGTCTCGTGTTCATAACGTTTTTCACATATCCATGTTACGTAAATATGTTGAAGACCCGAACCACATTATTGAGTTGGAACCGGACGAAATAGCGGAAGATTTAACGTATGAAGAGGTTCCTGTTAAAATCTTGGATAAGAAGGAACATATTTTACGCTCCAAGGTTATACCTTAAGTCAAAGTTTTATGGAGAAACCACGATGTTGAGGAAATGACCTGGGAGTTAAAATCTGAAATGAGATCAAGGTATCCTCACCTTTTCGTCATACCAGGTATGTACCCTAATTTCGAGGGCAAAATTTCATAAGAAGGGGAGGTTGTAAGACCCCAACTTTTATGAATAAAGATGAATTTTCTATAAATATCATTTTTGAATATTAAGGAGTGAATTTGATATAATGTTATAGTTGTGGATAATATTTATAAATTTTGCAAAAGTATCATGAAGTTGTTATATTATATTCGATTGGTTGGGGAATATTCGTTTTAACGGGGAATATTAAATGCGGCGACAAAATCATTAGTGGACCCCCAAAGCGAAATTATTGTCGGGAATGAGAAAAGCGCACAAAATATCTTTTATGAAAATAACGGCGGAAGTTTTACCGTTAACTTTATTGAAATAACCGGTGTTAAAAGTACGATGTCTGGCGTGGTTGCGCATAGTAGCACCACGATATTGATTATTGATGCTTACGTGTGAAGTCACTCGGTTATATTTAATTATTACTCTGATAATTGTTGCATCATATCTATCATATTATTGATTGATTATTATCGTCACAATATCATATATTATTAAATTATATAATTAAATCCATAATTGTTATTAATATTATTATTAATATTATTACGATTGCAATATTACATCGAGGAGGTTTGGTCACTAATAATTGCGATGATATAGGAGAAATCCTTATTGGAAAGCCCCCTCTTTCTTGGGAGCGACACTGGTTGTTAAATATTGCGAATTATAATAATGATGATAAATGATGTTCAAAAATATTAAGGGGATTTTTATGAAGTATTTGTTATAAATTTACTTATTATTTGGACCCCATTTACCCATTTTCAAAATAATCGGTGAAAATTATTTAATATAATAAAGGTATAATACATGTGGGGCCATATGTAGGGAAATAATGGTGGAAGAAAAAGCGAAAATGGGGGGGGAAAAGAAGTTTTATAAGGATATGGAATATATATATATATATATATATATTATATATATATATAAATATATAGCAAATGAACTAAAGGGGGGGTGGGAGAAGATGTGGGAGGAGGGTAATGTATTATTATTATTATTATTACAAGTTTTGTTTTTTTATGAGAAATAGAATATATTTTATTTTATTTGCATAGTATTTTACTATTGAAAAGGTAATGAAAATCATATGAAATTTTCGATTTTTTGATTGATTTTTTTTCCTGTCATTAGTGATTAATTTCTAAATAGTATCTTTTCCATTCTCCTATAAATAGGATGCTTAGTTAGAATTAAAAATCACACCAGAATCAGAGAATTCTCCTTCTATAATATTAAGCGTATTTCTTTAGAGTTTTAGAAAGCTTTGAGCGTAGAAAATAGTGAAAGTTTTCTTCAAGAATATCCCCGCTATACTAGTTGGAATACTCTTCTTTTCTGGTAAGGGATGTTATTTTTGTTCAATATTCATATGAAATAATATTTTCTTCTATACTCTGTAGTATGTAAGTAATATTATTTTGTTTCAGATTCTGAATTATATACTCATTTTGTTAAAATTTTGGCTTCTATACTCCATGAAATTAGTAGAATATCCTTGATATTTGCGCTTCATCCAATATCTTTTCATGGAAATATTATTCTGAGCATTCTTGATAAGTTTTAATTTTTTCATGTCAGAGTACTATTAACGGGGTTACTATTCCTGAAGTTACAATTCATGGGTACTATTCACTCGGTTACTATTCACCCAGGGTACTATTTATGATAAAAATTAATTTCTTTTCGGTCCAAATCATTTTTGATATAATATTATTTTTGAATTTTACTCCACAAAGCAGTATCATGTTGACAATTTGGACATTATTGAATTCTGGATAAATTAAATTATAAATCTTTAAAAATTTATCCTTTGCTTTCTTTTAATTGAATTCTTATATCATTGTCATCATCCTCATGCTTATATATTATGTGAAAGTCATACGTGGTAGTAGTGTGATAGATGGACTTGGTATGATTATGACGAGGATTATTCGGTATAATCATGACCGTAATGTTACAAATGATGTGGTAAAAGTCCTCATTGGCCCGTAGTGCATTGATGGATAGTTGTTGGCATGATCATGACCATTGATGAATACACAAATATCCTTGGCCCGTAGTGCATGGATAGTTCGTGGTTGTGATACTAATGAATATCCTTGGCCGTAGTGCATGGGTGATTCGATGATGTGGATTATTTATTAAGCTGAGTCTCAGCGATAAAAGTGATGAAAAACCTTTTAAATCATAAAAGATAGTAGATTTTATTCTCTACTTGACTCTTTTAATGGATTGTTTGTTCCGCTGTAGTTAAACTTGATATTTATTATATTTTATTAGTTTAACACTATTGCAGGCTAACAATAAATTATTCTGCATTATCTTAGTCATAATATTTTTTACTGGGCTAGTTGAGCTCACCCTTTGCTTTCATTGTTCTCTTTAGGAAATGAGAATATAGTTGAGACTAGTCGGGGAACGGAGTGACGGTCCAGACGTTTGTATTAGTAGTCCTCACTATTTTGTGAAATAGTGTGATAATAAATGTATTGATGACTTATTTTGAGTTTGAATACTGTCTAGCAAACAATATTTGTATTAAAACTTACAGCTCATGTTGTATATTTAAGTTTGTATTTGTATTCTGTTTTATGTATTTGGCGACTCAGAATGGGTGATGTAAACCTATTTTGGGGGTGTCACAGTTTTAGTATGTTGGTAGAGCTTAGTTATGCATGAAAAAAAGTTAAGCATGTGGTCTAAAGTTCCCTTACATATATGCGTTGCGTTGGTTTACATTAGTATATGTTTCGAAAAGAAACTTGAAGATTTTGAAAACAAACCTTGACGAACTTTGAGTCATTTAAGTTTTGACCTTGATAGCATGTATACGAAGTTTAATTATGCATGATATAATATTCAAAGTTGTATCGTATGTGTTAGATTGCTTTGATTTGGTTTAAAACGATTTCAAAGGCAAACTCAGATATTTTTGCAAACTAAGTTTTATAAACATGGAGTGGTTATATTTTGACCTTGTAATCATGTGTAGAAATATGTACAAATGAGTATGACATGTGATTCAAAGTTGCCTTGCATGAGTAGTTGACCTAGTTATGCATGGGAATAGATATGACATGTGGTTCAATCCCCTTTGAATACCATGAACCTCTTAGTCACTTTAGTGTATATTTCTAAAGAAAACTTAAAACTTGAGAATGAACTTAAGGGAACATGTGTACTTAAAGTTCTAAACATGATAACATACGTACATGGCTTAGTTAGCTATGAAATGAGATTTAAAGTTGTTTTGAATGCACTAAGTTGCTTTAATTTGGCCTAGAATGACTTTTAAAGGCAAACTTGGATGCCTTGCAAACTAATTGTGACACCCCCAAATCCCGGTACTTCATTACCTCAAGATTTGGTGTTCACTTAATCAAAACATTCATATCTAACTAACCATTATAATAAAATTGAATAATAAAACCTGCCCATACATGATTACATTAATAAAAAAACATTATCTCCCAGATTGTCTAACCTTTAAACATCATATAAGTGCGGAAATAGAATTATTACCTCACATCATTATTAAAAGTCTATCATTATAACAATAAAATAAATTACAAGTCTTCATCACTTGTACATTTTTCCCTTTCCTTTGCTAATTGTAGGTTCATCTACCTTCTCAACCTTACCTGCAATAAGTGTATAAATATGCAAGAGTGAGCAAAACAATTGCTCACTAGATATAGCAATGAATTAACATGAATGAAATAATTGCCAACAAATAGGCTCATCAACACTGAATAGTACTCTATCAATAATAACCAACGACTGGAATCAAAATATGGAATATATAAAACTGAGAGTCATAAGACCACGAACTATATGTCCATAGTTGCAAGTAATCTTTCAACTTCAACTTTAACAGTCATAAGACTATAAGGACTCCTCGTACTTAGGGGTGTTGACTTATGTCACACTCTATGTTTTGATGATGACCATATTAGTTCACTAATTCTGTTATATAACATTTCAGGATCATCAAGGAAGAAGGTCCAAAGTCAAGATGCCTTTGAAGAAAGAAAAGCTAAATTGAGTCTTAGGAATATATATAAGATCTTAGCATTTATTACTTTCCAAAATAAGGCTCTAGGACATGTGCATTACATACATATACTTGTATTCATATTTGATGCTGCATGGCCACATTTGCTCAACATAAGGAATCAAATCCTGTTGAATAGACCCACACGGTAGAGCATGAAAAGGGGTAGATAAATTTTCATAAATTATGAATTTTATCTCTCCATCAATCTAAGATCACGGTTAAGACAACAATGGGATAACAAGAGTCTTGCATTACAATTCAAGGAATCTAATTGGTTATCTCCAATGGTCCAATACATATATATGGACACCGACCATCAGATAATTATGGTAAGCACAAATCATGACATCATAGATCTTGAATCATGCTACACAATCTATGCGTCATAAATCAAGGGTCTTAATTCTAGGCAAGTAATTAAGAAATCTAGTTGATTGATTACCATATGCGGTACACGAATCATGAGCCATGATTTGGGAAATCTAATTGGTTGGGTCTAACGGTCCAATATATATTGAGAAATATGAAAACTCGCTTGTAAATATATGGTAATATAAAGTGTTGATTTCGACTTTTTAGAAATTGGGACAGGCCTAAATCAATTAGTCTTAAAAGTATTGACAGCGTGATATCTCATGGAAATCAAGCTGAGTATATCATGATTGACATAGACTGCAAGATTTGTGCTAAGTGATTCTAAACGTGCATATTACAGCATCAAATATGTGCAACGGAAATATTCTTGAGAGGTCTACATAAACAGAACTCGTTAACATATTTAAACACGAAAAACATACACAACACGATATAGCATACAAACTACGAATTTTTTTTTCACTGAGACAGACATTGATTGCATTAAGAACAGATTTACAGCTACGAAGAACATAAAGAATATATTTTCGTAATATTCTTCTTGCATATCATTTCATTCCATACTAGAGCCTTGAGTTGGTGAGTAATATATTGCTTGATCATTAGACCTATAGTATGTATTTTTCCTTTTTCCATCTCAATCAATATTACATGTAATTCTGTTTTGAATTGGTAAATTATTACAGACAAGTTTAAGGGAAGCATAGGTGCTTAAGAGTGCATAGGTGCATAGGGAACAAAGGTGTTCAAATTGCTAGAACTTGTATTATAATTGAAAGAGTTTAATAAAAGTGAGTCTCCAATACTAGTTGGTATTAGACGTGGATTAGGCTACTATTCTAGAGGGTAGTAGTTGAACCATGTAAAAATTCTGGTGTTTGTGTGATTGCTTTCTGTGCTTGAATATCTTGTTATTTATCCAGCAACATGCATTCTATTCATATCAGTAAAACTGGTTAACTCAATAATATCCTGATTTGGTAATCCAGCTTGCTGCATTAAACATCCAAAGGATTTTTTGATAAGAAATAAAAATTGGACATAGTTTGTGCCTACACTTATTCAACCCCCCTTCTAAGTGTTCCTATTTAAATTTCAAGGGGGATTAGCCCTTCGTACAATATATTGTGCACAAACATTTCAACGCTAAGCGTAAACCCCTAATAATAGGGTTGTTCATCTCAGTATTTAGAGTACAAGTCCGCACCAAAGAAAGTTTGGTTTGGATAAGCTTTCAAGGGTAATTTGAAGTTTATCGATCATCAACTAGAGGACTAGTTGAATCAATAGTGTTTGATCACACAACAATTGATCAATAATAACATAATATGGAACAATGAATAAGTGTAAGCGATTTAACTATATCTTGAACTCATGCTTAGAAACAACTACAAAGCATAAGTATTAAATGACAATAAACCTTGCTTGCATAAAATTAATCTAGGACTATGAATTATAGAATGTACATTAAGTAATAGCAAGCTGAAAATAAAGCTTACTCATTGTGAGAATAGCTTGTGTCAAATAATTGAACTAGGATAACTCAACTCTAGAAATTAGAATTCGAGAAAATTGCATTCTTTGTACATGAAGGACAATAAAGAAACTTGTTTAACAATAAACAAGTTAGAATGCATCAATAAATACTGGAATTCAACTTATTCAGATAAAGTTAAATTTAAAGTAAGAACTTGCTCAACCAAAAGAACGAAGTTACACAATGTAATAATAGAACTAACTCAACGAAAGTGTAAAGTTAGAAAACTTGCTCAATGTAAAAAGAAAGTTTAGAAACTTGCCTCGAGCGTAAGCTACAATATTAAACTCACGTTCACATACACATTGGTTTAGAACCACATTATCTATTAGATATGCTAACATACTGTGACAACCCGAAAATTTATAAAATCTTGAATGATTAGAATAAAGGTTAAAGAATAAAACCTAGAAGAGAATTTGAGGATTTATTTAAAATTTTCATGTAAAACCTATATGGTTTGCTATTCGAATGAGAATAGAGAAAATATGGGTTACAAAATTTCAAAACCCTAGAAATGAATTGATATGTATTTGAATGAATATCAAGAATAAGGTATTATGATACCTGTAAAATTTGATGTGAATTGAACAAGTATAAAGTCATTAGTTAATACGATTAGCTTTATGAAGGGAATAATTTAAAACTCAAAATTTGAGTTAGAGATAGAATTTTGAAGCACTGACTGCTCGGTTGCATCCGGAACGTCAAGTTTAGTCAGAATGGACAGTAAACACAAAATGTGTAAAGGTTGACTTTTGGTCAAAGTCAACAGTTGACTTTTATGGAGAAAAGTCAAAATAAGTGTGAGAAGTGAAATATGTTATAATTATGTGAAATATGTATATGATTTAATAAATATACATTATATAATGTGAATACATTTATTTTGTATATAAAAGTGAATTAAGAATTAAGTTATGTAACCTAATATATATATTAGGTGTGGTAATTAAATAACCTAAGAGGTTATAATATGGGAGAATATTAGTATATATATATATATATATATATATATATATATATATATATATATATATATATATATACTAACATTAAGAGATTTATTTTATATATCTCAAAATAATTAATTTTATAACCAAGTCTAATTGAGTTATAAAATTAAAATGGCATAAGTAATGAATTTATTTTCTAGCGTGAGAAATAAAAACCCAAATTAAATGATTAGGGTAAAATATAATTAAAAGTATTGGACTATAATAATGTCATAGTCCAATAAATTATTTACAGTTCAAGAGAATTGGATTTAATGGGCTAAGGAGGTAATATTATTTAAACAAGCCCAATTAAGTAATTAAGCATGTGACTTGTGAATAAAGTGATTAAGGGTGATTAAATTATTAATCTAGCCCAATATATTGTATGTGGGACAAGTATTGTAATTGTCCAAAGGATTAATTGAAAGTCAAAAGATTAAATAAGTGACCCAATTTTTGAAACCCCAAATTAAAAATGGGCATTTTGGACATTCAATAAAGCAAAGAAGAAAAAATATGAGGGAGATAGAAGGCAACATGGCCAATTAAAATATATGTGGGTAATTATAAGTCCACATGGGTCGGCAATTAGAGGTGGAAAAAGGAGAGGAGGTAAGGAGATATTTTAATATCTCTTATTTCATCTTATTTCCCTTCTTAGCTATCAAAAGAGAGAGAAGACCGTGAAAGGGAAATAAGAAAACGGGAAAAATCGTGAGGGAGGGAGAGAGAAGGGGAATGGAAGCCATGGGAGAAGGAAGGGAGGAGAAGAAGGAAGAGAAATCCTAATTAGCAAAACAATCTCCTACAAATCTCCCTAACCATCTTCTCCATTCTCCTCCATCAAAATCTCCAAGAAAGCAAGAGAGAAAAGAAATGGGTTTGAAGATTTAAGCATGGATAAGGCTATGGGAGAACTCAAGGAGGAAGAAAATATAATTCTAGCAAGATCTAGATCATCATCTAGCATCTAAAGGAAGAATCAAAGAAATATGTTCTTGAAATTTTAAATTTATATTTTTCTTCTTAAATCTTCAGATCTATTAAGTAAATGTGTATGTAAATTGTTGATTGTTGGATATGTTGTGATTCTATGAGTTATGAGTCCATAGAATCTAAAATGAACTGATTTGGGTGTGTAAAACTTGATTTATGAAGATTTGAAGGATAAAGAGTTCAAAATTTTCGCGAAGAACGAATTTTAGAAAAGTTAATAGACTGCTGTCCCTAAAAGGAAAATTTGGGATTTGCTAAGTTGTTCAGAAAATTCTGGGCTTTTGGTATGTTATAGTACACTGAATAAGATTTCCATAGACTCCAAAATGGACTAATTCCGACTCCGGAGGAGGTAGTTATGACGTTCGGAAGAGGCATAATCAAAACTGTCCAACCAAATTCCGAACAGTCTCCTTTTAAAAATATTTTGGACTGATGTGTTCGGATTTTAGAAAAACACCATTAGATAAAAGTTGTAGCCCTAGAAGTTAGCTTCGCGTGGGCTCAAGAATCGCTCAAAAATGTTTTAAAACGGGAGAGTTATGACTGTTTTAGCGAGACAGGATAAAATCTAGAAATATCGAACTACAAACTGTCCAAAAATTTGCAGGGGCATTTTCGGCCATTTGATTATTGAAATAAAATCAGGCCTTTTGTGACATGAAAATACATAATATAAGGTAGGTCCTGTCCAAAGATGAGATTATTTCGACTTAAATCGATCAAGTTATGGCCATTTTAATTTTTGGGATTTTTCGACGAAAAAGACTATAACCGAAGTTCTATAACTCCGATGGCCACGAAATTTAAATTGGAAGTTCACGTTAGTACGTGTAAAGTTCTGCCAAGAGTTGGGAATTTTCGGAGTTGAGCATGATGTAGCTAATTTTCTTAAGTTACAAACTAAAAACGAACTTTCGAAAAATAATAAATGAATTTTAAAATTCAAGGAAAAATATATTTTCATAAGGGGATCATATACTGTTGATTTCTAGAAAAGAAATATTTTTAGAATTGATTTGGTATTTTTCATCTAAATGATGATAAATGGATAACCGGATTTAATTAAATTTATGATGTCCAAAAATATGAAGGAAAAAAAATACGATTTGTGACTTGAGACCCTTGAGCATGGCTTATGCAGATTTTTGTTGAAGTTTTGGGTCGGGTGTGAAGTATTGTGATGTTTATGGCATTTTAGAATGATTAAATGCATTATTTGGTAAAGTGTAAACAATTAAAATAAATTGTTTATAAGTTTAGTAAATGATTAAAATATTGTTATAATATTAATAATATTAGGTTATGAGATTATTGAGTGATTAATAACATTTGAATTAAAGTGTTATGAAATCATTGATTTAAAATATTATTTAATGATTAATAATATTAGTAAATGAATTTAATGTTATTAAATGGAGTTTAAAAGAGGAGTGAAGTTAATTTGACATTCAATAGGTCATATTGAATGTATAGTATAATGATTTGAAAATTTGATATATTGAGAACGAAAACAACTTGCTGAATTAGAGAAAACAGCTTGGTGAATTAGAGAAAATAGCTAGCTGAATTAGAAAAAACAGCTTGCTGAATTAGAGAAAACAGTTTGCTGAATTATAAACAGTTTGCTGGATTGTAAATTAGTTTGATGTCAGGTTGCTGGAATTGAAGAATAGTTTCAGTACAGGTTGCTGGATTGTTATATTTAAATAATCCAGATTATAATATTAGTATTTGTTCTACTGGATTATAGAAAGGAGCTTATGAAATGAAAAAGCGAGTGTTAAATCATAATGGATATGATATAGTGATTAAAGAATTATCTAAGGATGATAATATTGCTAATGTGTTAAGATGTTATCTAATATTTGATTAAGTGTTAGATAATTGATTGATAAAGTAATTGTATTATGATACAAAGTAGAATATGCTGATTGAAAGACCAATCTTATTAATGATTGGTCTTACCAAAAGAAGTTAATTTAAATTGCGTAGCAGTAGTTAACGAATCAGGCAAGTTTCCTTAACTCAAACTCGAGTTATATTTCAAAGTATGTTAGTGAATGATTATTGATGATTATTCATGTCTAAACTAATTATTGATTCGCACTTAGTGCATGTTGCATATGTTCATCAGGTATGAAAGGCTGATCACCTTCATTACCATAAGGTTCAGTTAAATTGTTTATGGTCACTGTTGACCTTCAAATATTATTGATTCAGTCATGAAATTATTAAAACTTGATTCATGTTATTTCACAATTAATTATATATTGTTGAAAACTTGAAAGCTTATTCATTCTTTTCAATCATGATATATCTTCATTGTATTTAAAACTTGCTGGGCAAATTTGTTGCTCACCCTTACTATATCATGATAAAATTTTCAGATTTAGGTGAAAGCTCGAATAAAGACAGAAGCAAAGTCAAAGTGCAAGATTAAATTATGTTGCAGTTAGATCTATTAAATTTTCTTACGAAAATAGCATTGTAAATCTTCTAAGATATTGAAGGTATGTATTAAGTTAAGGTTGTAGACCTTGGGAATGATGTGTAAAAGTTTAGTGTATAAACAATTTATGTTTATATCTTCCGCAATAGTTATAGAATTAGTATACCAGATTCGTGGTAAAAAGTACCCGGATTTGGGGATGCTACACATACCACAACATGTACATTTCTAGCTAAACTTATCATTTTAGCACAAGTCTTATGCTACCATATATATTTTAGAATTCCCATGTGTTAACATCACAACACCTATCTAACATTCATTATATAAACTAAGTTATCACATAATGCGTTCGTAACCTACTAATCACTTTTACAACTTTGAATTCAGAATTCATATAACACAACTCTATTTTAGCCTTGTTGTTACATGTTGGACACATTAACCTATCATTAAGCTAAGCTAAATTGAACATCCAAAGTCTGCATAATTAACAGACTTCACTATCATGGTAGGTACTAAGTACTTGCGAGCCAGCGATTTTATCTGGTGGTGGCGGATCATGGCATCAACATGGCTACCAGCGCTTAAAACAATGGCGCCTTGCTTCTGCATACGAACTCGATTGCGAGAACATGGTTACGGCAGTTTTCATAAGCCAACTAACACGACTTTCACCCACCAAACAATGATAATAATACGTAAAATAAATATACAACTATCATAGACATGATTGTTAACATATTCAACCACTTAGCACAATTTAAAAACCACTAAAACTATTTTAATTTCTCGATTTTCATGTTTTCATGAAAAACTCAATTTTCTTGACATTCATCCTAAAAATCATCACTGTGAATTCATTATTTGGCCAAATCACCTCATTCAAATTACGTTATGCTCGTATCTCAATGAACTAACATATACAAGCTTCAATTTATACTTTCACATACAAATTGGCCATTAAAATATATACTTACATAGCTACATATGAAAACATATATATACTGACAAAATTTCTACTGATATTCGAAATTAGCATGAATTTCTCATTTAAGCACAACCTCTAATCACCATATACTCATATAATCACAAGTAATCCCATTGTATAGCAACTATTTAACAATTTGCAATTTACAGATTATATAAAAGTTTGTCGTAGCCTCATACATACATACACACATATATATAACGCCACTACAACATAAAAGCTTATCGTGATCAAGACATCGTGATCGATCACGGTCATCGATATGTCTATCTATGACCGTGATCCCGTCGACGATCACGAATCATGAGATAATCTGGTCATTGGAAGGACATCAACGACCCTGATAATGACAAACTAATTAGCGACCGCAAGTAGCGGCCGATATCGTCGCTATTATGACTTATCTTTGAGTCATTTGTCAAGCGTGACGTGTCACATACGTGTCGTGACAGATAATAGCGACCGCGTGATCGCTAGATTCAAGCGATCATTGATACATTTCAGTAGTGTAATACGCGTCATCGATCGATGATTTTTTTTTTTAAATTTTGCCTATTTTATTGATTTCCCAAAATAACACGCTTTTACACTGCTTTCAATCCCAACACGTTATATATATATATATATATATATATATATATATATATATATATATATATATATATATAAGCATCCATATTAACATCCATCCAATACAATACAAAACATTCATCCATGAATAAACATTCATCCAATACAATACAAAACATTCATCCAACACAATATAATCGATATCGTAAACATCCATATAAACTAATAGAATTGTCCAAAGAATGAATCTAAAAGAGTACAAGGCTTTAAAAATCTAAAAAAAATAAGTGCAAAGCGCTCTTCATGGATCATCAAATTAGGATCCTGTAATTATCAAAGTAATAAAACATATATGTTACATATAAGTAAGACATTGATTTCGAGACTATAAACATATAAAACAATGTAGCTAAACAATAAGCGATATATATATACCTGCTCTGTTGTTGTCTTTCTTTGCTCTCGATCTTGCCGCCGCCATCGCCTCCGCCAACTCATCGGGACTCGGAGGCTCGCAGATGTCCGCCAAGATCTGAAGAAGATCACGATCCTAACAGATCGCTTTCTTACACGATCGTGAGGAGTATGATAAATTTGGATAACTTTGATGGTTGTATGTGTAGATCGGGTGGCGAGTATGCTGCCTGCCATTGATGGTCGGCGTCGTCTTTGTCCTTGGCCTTTGACATAATTTTTCTTCACGATGGATTCCTCTCCCATAATTCTTGATCAATCGACGGACGCAGGGGTGCCTTGAGGATAGCGCTCGTTCATTAAGCCCTTATAAGTGTCTGTCGGAAGATAAACAATTAAATAGTTAAAATAAATAAAAAATACTAAAGAAGGTCGTTATAATTTATAAACAACATATTAGGATAAAGTGAACTTATTACCGCTTATCTCGAGCGACTTGGTAGACCATCGCGGTGGCTACATACACATCCAACCAATTGATAGGTTGACCTTGAGACCGAGACTCCTATAGTTCATTTCCTCATATTATTATGTAAACATATGATATTTTAGCTACAAAAGATGATCGTAAACATAACATACGTACCACGGCAAAGAATGTGTTGCGGTTTGTGATATCGCCGCCTCGAGCACGTCGTGCCTTTTGCCTTCTCGTAGTCGATACACACGAGGATCTGTTCGAGGCGGCGATCTTGCGCCTCTTGACCCAACTCTCGACTTTCCTTTGGTCACACATACGCACCTATATGGAACATGCGCTTTCACTGGGGCTATGCTTTCGTGCATATCTTGCTCACCCCATCTGGATGGTCAATCTCGGCATTGTGCGAGGGCTTTTTGTCGTTCCTTGTTCAAATTATCTTTAGTTAAATGCTTACGCACTTACGCGAGAATAAGTGTCTCGAATAAGCGATGCTGTCGTGCGTCCCATCTATATCGTTTACGCAAATAAAATAACAATAATAATATTAAAAGCTGTTATATTACTAAGCAATATTATTTGATTAACTATGTATTATCTATCGAGTGATAAAAAAATATATACGAAATTAAATTTAAATCAAGATCCTTATGGGCGAGAGGTGTCATTTTCGCCCGTAATAATCCTTAGCGTAGGGCGATTACGTAGCATAATTGTGAAATGCACTTCACAATTTTACTATCTTGAAAATCACTACAATATACAATAATTTATATTAAAACCCTTATATATATATATATATATATATATATATTAACGATGTTTAACTTACGTCTTATCACGGAGGAGGACGGATCCGTATAAGAACGCGATCATCCGGATTAGCCGGGAACCTTGACACATGATTAGGGCTCCAGACCAACCCGCGCTTTTCGTCTTGCAGGTTGAGAAGACATCTATAAATAAAAATTTAGGATGTTAGTATAAGTTATAAATGAAAGGTTCATAAACATGTCAGGGATATAGAGAACATCAGGATATGTAATTGTATGTAAACAAAAGGACAATAGGATAGGATAGTCTAGGCCACTAGGATAGTCTAGGCGTGTATATTTAAGTTACTTAAGGTTACTTTTAGCATCACCAAACTTTATTTAATCATCTAACTCATTTTGACTTATCAAAGCTCACTTTAGGCTTGAAAAGAGAGCTTAAATTGGTTTTCTTGTTGGCTTTATTAATGACCATGTTTGGGAATCATTACTAACATGTATGAGCAACTTTGTATCTTCTCATAATAGTCCTTTAAGGTCAGGTACTATGAATTGTCCAAAAGCAGGTCCATGTTTGGCTTTAAAATGTGATTTTAACAAGTCTCATGCTCAAAATGGCTTGGGCTTGGTTCCTTTAGTTTGTGTAGCTTTCTTATGTCCTATTATGACTATTGAAACTTGTGTATGGGGTCCGGTATGGTGATTCACTATTTTAGTGTTCATTGTTCTATAAAGCTTATTTTCAATGATTTTAAGCAAGAATTTGCCACAACACACCATGTAGACCTTAACTAACTTAGGGAACCATTTTTACATGTTATCTATAGGCAATGTATGTACTCCTCACTATCTAATAACACTAGTCACACAAATCCCCAACATTCTACAATAGAACACATATGGTCTTTAAGCATTCCTATATATGATTCGAGGGTCCATATCTGAACACAACAAAAAACATCACATATACTCATTAAGTATATGGATATTTTAGAAACAACTCATTAATAGTGTGATTGAAAAGAGTGCTTGTGTTTGTGTTTGTACTTTTCATTTTCTTCCTATTCTAAGCTAAGTCATACTTATAGCATACATATTAATAGTGTGTCATTTTCTTTATCTTCTCGACTGTGAATTATGGAAAAACTTCTTTGAACCTTCTTCTTAATTGAATTATGGATAAACTTAATTCCTAGTTATATTTTATGTTATACTCATGTTCAAGTTATATGGCCATTTGACTTATATATGAAAAAATTTACAGAGTCTCCCTATAATATGGACTATCCACATGCACGAGGGCATGAATACTTGACCAATTTCAGCAAAATATAATCCCAACACACAAAATAGAATGTGTACAACTATAATTCAAGGCACAATTTAGGAGAATCCAATATTAGTAAAAACAATAAGAAGCCCAAAAATTGTCCCAATTTCAGCAATATCAAAAACAATTTTTTTAAATTTATGTTTATATTAAATACTGAATTATTCAATGTATATAAATACATAAGATATATAAATATGAATATAAATATGTTGTGTGTTTATAAATATGAAAACTAATTTCTGGTAAGAAAAATAGACCCTAGTATCAAATGAATTTGAATTAATAATAATTACAAAACACTTGTCACCTTATGTAATACAATATATGTTTTGGGACTTTGTTTTTCATTACATTCTTCATTTAATGTAATAGCCTATTACATAGGTCACTGCTCATCAGTAATGTAGCATTTTCATTTTCATTGCAATACATAGTCAACTAAGCATAACATAGATAGGTGTAGGTACCCAAGAAGCCTAGCCTTATTGGTCTTTGAAGTAAGTCGCTAGGAAGAAAGATTTGTTATCATTTCCCATTATCATTTGGCTATTATGGATATTCAAGTACTGCGAACAAGCTCATATCATATGGAACAAGCTCATCTAAAACCCAAACATTGTCACTCTCAAAATATGCAAGTTGGAAGTTGGTAATTAAGTTGAAAGCTAACAATAATTGTACTTATCTGAGATAACAAAAGCATTCCTATACTTTTCATGTTTCTACCTAAAATTCTTTTTCTTCCGACAATAATAATAATAGCCATACCAACACAAACTCTTCAATTTATAGCTTAACTAGTCCTCCTCTAAAAAACTCCTATTAAAACAAAGACAATGGTATCTTGAAATCCAGTGGCATAAAACTAGCCACAAACATCCTACATTACTACTGCAAACAAACATAATAATAAGAGCATAAAATAACTTTCATCAATTCCAAACACACAACATATTTATATTCATAGACTCTTGCCATTCAATCAGCAATAACAGACAGTTTAATTTAGGGATTAATTGGGGGTTACCGGTGGTGGTGCAGCGGTGGTGCGGCAGTGGTGCAGCGGTGGCGCGGTGGTGGTCGGCAATGGTCGGCAGTGGTCGGCAAATGGTGGCGGTCTCCTCCTCTTCTCTTCCCCCTTACTCCCTCTTCTCCTCGTCTGTATTCCTCTTTTCTTTCTTTTTTACGTATTGATCGAAGCGAACACGAATCGATTCGGGTTATAAGAATCGACAAACACGCCATCAATTTGACGCATCGCGGTCGCTAGTTTTTAATGATGTGGACATATTAGCGACCGCGTGCGTCATTTGATATAGATAGTTTGCCGCGCAAAGTTTCGCACCAAATTTTGGGGAAATTCTTCTCAATGACCGTCGTGACCCGCGTGCGATCAGCGGATATATCTCTAGTGACGAGAATCCTTATCGATTCGCGAGATATCGGTCATTATTACTATTATCGACAACGAGATAGTGCGATTCATTGATATCATTGTCCATGAGATGGCCATTTTTCTTGTAGTGCGCTAAGGTTCTGAACATAACTTCAATTTCTAATACAATCGCTGCTAATCACTGGAATTTGCTGTGAAAATTCTTAAGACTCTCTCAATTCCCTCACAACTTCTCTCTCAACTTTCTGAACTCTCAAGCTTGGAAAATAGAATGCGTAATAAGAAAATCAACTGATATTCAAGCGCAAGAATAAAACTGATAATCCTTAATAACACTACTAATTGCAAAATCAGTTACTAACGTATATAATATAAATATATTATATTTATTATTTTAATTTATTTTATTTAAATTCAAAAATAAAAAATTCAAAAGCCACAAGGCTTGTTTGGCAAAAACCCTTTAAATTAAACACTTAATACCATTAAGTCTTGTTTGACACAACCAAATTAAACTACTTTACTTTAATTTATTTTAATAACTCCTTATAATATAGTTATTTGTCACACTATATTTAATTAAACTTTCATACTTAATTTATTAATTCAATTAATTAAATAATTCATTTATTCACATAACTCTATACAAATACTTACCATCAAATTGAAATATCAATATAATAATAATTTCCTTAACTCATTAATTATTTATTTACCAAATAATTAACTAAACAAAATTAAATCAATTAAACAAATATTTATTCAACGACAAACACATCCATTAAATATTTATATAATTCAATAAATATTTAATATTACAATTAAAATTCTGGAATGTTACATCATTCCCTCCTTAATAGGATTCTGTCCTCAGAATCACAATTCAAACAATCAAATCGTCACATTCTTCCCTACTTACAAAGATTCTGTCCCCAGAATCGAAG